>JASVEL010001503.1:0-501047 GCA_032618575.1 Nicotiana noctiflora | reverse complement strand
GCTAAGGATAATAGTGATTGTCTGGTACTAACTTTCGTAATAAATACTATTTTATACTTGTTATTGTGAGTATCTTTGATTCGAGGATTAGCATGTCAAACTCTAAAGAAGCACCCACACACAGACAATGTCCTTGGTTTCCATGGCAAGAACGACAACACAGCCACCACAAGGAATGGAGTGCCTCCAGTTGACCTCGATGGAGTCCCGGTAGTAGACCCAATCGACATTAGCTCCCATGTCGCCATTAATGAGAATTTGTTCGTCGGACCTGAATGTAGCGTCCGCGGAGTTGGTGAAGAAGGTGGAATCAAGCTTCGAGAGATATTCAAAATGCTGCAGACTCAACAAGCTGCAATAGCATAACTTAAAAGCCTGAACCATGCACCAAGAAGGATCGAGCTCGAGCCATCACAGAAGTTTTTTGTAATGCCGAATCGGTGCTAAATGGATCAAATGGAAGTGAATCGGGGACCGATCCCGCAATCATGAAGATGCTCGAGAAACTAACGAAGCGAGTTGAATCGGTGGAGAAGAAAATTGAAGAAAATTACAAAAATGGGGAGACCTATAATTCCAGGGTTGATCAAATCCCGGGGGAACCACCGATGTTGAATGGTTTGGATTTGAAGAAGTTCGTGCAAAAACCTACCCCCTAGAGTAGCTCCTAAACCAACTCCCAAGAAGTTATGCATTCCATAAATTGCCAAGTATAATGGAATGACTGACCCCAACGCGCATGTATATTTTTTACATATGTGCAATTAAAGGGAATAATTTGGAGGACGATGAGATCAAGTCCGTATTGTTGAAGATTCGGGGAAACTGTGTCAAAAGGAGCGATGATATGGTACGATAACTTGCCACCTAACTCCATTAATGCTTTTTCTATGCATGCAGACTCCTTCATTAAAGCATACGCCAAGTCTATAAAGGTCGAGAGTAGGAAATCGGACCTCTTCAAGGTAAGGTAGAAAGATCACAAGATGCTCAGAGAGTTCGTGTCTCAGTTCCAAACGGAACGTATGGATATTCCACTGTTCGCTGACGATTGGGCCATTTAGGCTTTAACCCAAGGACTAAACTTACGAAGCTTGGTGGCATCATAGCAGCTAAAGCAAAACTTATCGAATACCCAGCTATTACCTATGATGATGTGTATAATCGATACCAATCAATAATTAGGATCAAGATGATCAGCTGCGGACCCCTTAAGGGTCCATTTATCCTATCAGGTCTGTCGATAGAGTAAAAAGGGATATCTACCGAGAACCATGCTTGATTATGGATCACTACAACCCATACAATGGATATCAGAGAAGCAATATGCATGGGCGCTACCCTATTTGAGTTGAAAGAAGAATGATCGAGGTCAAGGCTCTCGGGTGCTCATGAGGAAGAATGGTTTCAACAGGGACGCCGGGTCCAAATGAAGCACCATGAATATCAAAATAAAACTTCAATATTGATACATCTGATATCGTATCAGCCATCAAACGTATCAAAGATACCATATGGCCTCGACCTCTGTAGACTAATCAAGCCCAGAGAAATCCCAATCTGATGTTCAAGTATCATGGCACCCATGGCCATATAATAGAAGATTGCAGGCGGCTAAGGGGGGAAGTAGCTCGTTTGTTCAACGAGGGTCACCTTCGAGAGTTCTTAAGCAATCGATCCAAGAATCACTTCAAAAACTGGATACAAACAGGCAGAACAAGGAAGAAGATCCATTACACATGATTCACATGATTGTTGAAAGGGTCGACATTCCTCAAGGACCAGTATTAAGATGCACCAAGGTATCGATCTCAAGGGAGATGGGGACTCGGGATTACATACCTGAAGGAACCTTCTCTTTTAATGACGAGGATGCTGAAGGGATCATGCAACCCTATAATGGCGTAGTGGTAATATCTATACTTGTGAATAAGACTCAAGTTAAACGTGTTTTAATTGATCCATGTAGCTCGATCAACATTATTCGATCAAGGTTCGTAGAATAATTCAACCTACATAATCATGTTATGCATGTAGCCAGAGTGTTAAACAACAAACTTAGAATGTGTATAGATTACAAATACCTAAATATGCATGCCTCAAGGATTATTTTCCTTTGTCTAATATCGATCTCATGATCGATGCCACAACCGATCACGAGATCCTAAATTTTCTCGATGCCTATTCCGGGTACAACCAAATACGGATGAACCTGGGGGACCAAAAAAAGACCTCTTCATCCCTAAATATGGTACCTACTGCTATAATGTAATGCCATTCGATTAAAAAATGCTGATGCAATTTATCAACGCTTAGTTAACCGAATGTTCGAAGAAAAAATAGGGAAACCTATGGAAATTTATGTTGATGACATGTAAGTTAAATCACTACGAGCAGAGGACCATTTTAAGCATTTGCAGGAAACTTTCGATATACTAAAGAAATATAACATGAAGCTCAACCTAGAAAAATGCGCATTCGGGGTCAACTTTAGCAAATTTCTTGGCTTCATGGTATCCAATCGGGAAATCGAGATAAACCCCGACAAAATCAAAGCTATGGATGACATCACGGTAGTAGACAATGTAAACGTCATGCATAGGTTAACGGGGCGTATAGGCGGTCTAGGCGATTCATCTCGAGGTCATCCTATAAGAGCCATCGATTCTTTTCATTGATATAGAAAAAGAATAACTTCACATTGACCTCGGAATGCCAACAAGTCTTGGAGGAGCTTAAATTGTACTTATCGAGCCCATCGCTGCTTCACACGCCGAGGGCGGATGAACAACTTTACTTGTATCTAGTAGCATCAGAGATTGCGGTAAGTGGAGTCCTTGTCCAAGAAGAAAAAGGTACACAATTCCCTATCTATTGTGTTTGTCGGACATTAGGAGAGGACAAAAGTAGATATCCCATCTAGAAAAATTAGCTCTCGCTTCGATAAGTGCCTCTAGGAAGCTAAAACCTTACTTTCAATATCATCCCATATGTGTTGTAACGACTTATCCTCTTCGAAATATTTTGCATAAGCCCAAAATTTCAGGACGATTGGCCAAATGGGCTACAGAAATTAGCGGGTACAATATTGAGTATCGACCACGAACAACCATCAAGTCTCAGATCTTGGCAGACTTCATGGGTGACTTCATACCTACCCTAGTACTCGAGGTCAAAAGAGAACTATTAACCAACTCAGATACATCCTCAGGAGTTTGGACCCTCTGTACAGACGACGCTTTGAAAGTAAAAGGGTCCAAACTCGACATCGTGTTAAAACCACCCACAAGAAATGTGGTTATACAATATATTAGAATTAAAAAATTAACTAACAACGATGCTGAATATGAACCCATGATTGTAGTTTTGAACTAGACAAAGGCTTCCGAGCGGAGGTGATCGAGGCCAAATGTGACACTCTCTTCGTTGTAAACCAGGTTAACAGAACCTTTAAAGTCTAAAAGAACAAATGCAAAGATACTTGGCAAGTTGCAAATAACTCTACACCAATTCAAAGAATGGTTTTGCAACATGTCCTTCGAAATCAGAAATAATGAAGCCGATGCCCTCGCAAACCTAGGATCATCTGTCGAAGACAACAAACTAAACTCGGGAGCTATCATACAACGCATGAGGTCAATGGTCGAAGAAGGCCACGCGTAAGATAAACTCCACATCTTTGACCTGGGATTAGAGAAACAAAAGCATAGAATATTTGAAGATCGTAAAGCTTCATTGGACTCAAAATAATCGAGAGCCCTGCGACAAAGGTAGCGTGATTAACATGTTCAGAAGATGGGACCTTATTTAGAAGGATGTTCGATGGTCCAATATGCTTGGGACTAGGAGATACCGAATATGTTCTAAGGGAAGTTCACGAGGGCACTTGTGAAAATCATTGCGGAGCCGAATTATTTATCCAAAGTCCTCAGAGCCATGTACTATTGGGTTAACATGGAGAAAGATGCAAAAGAGTGTGTTCGTAAATACGACAAGTGCCAAAGACATGCTCCGATGATTCATCAACCTGGGGATATATTGCATTCGGTTTTATCCCCATGGTCATTTATGAAGTGTGGGATGGAAATCGCCGTCCCTTTCCATCGTCACCAGGTAGGGCTCGTGTTATTTTATTTATGACTGACTATTTCTCTAAGTCGGTTGAAGCAACATCTTTCAAGAACGTCAGGGAGAAGGACGTCTTTGACTTCATTTGGGATCACATCATATGTCGACTCGGGATGCCTTCCGAAATTGTATGCAATAATGAAAAGAAGTTCATCAGCATCAAGGTGACGCGAGGATCACAACATCAAAAGGATCCTATACGCCTTACCACCCTAGAGGGAACATACAAGTCGAATCAACCAACAAAACCATAATATAGAACCTTAAAAAGAGGTTGACTGATGCCAAGGGAAAATGGAAGGAAATCCTACCTGAAGTCCTATAGGCATATCATATGACCTTGAAGTCAGTACCGGGGCCACTCCGTTCTCATTGGTTTATGGTGTCGAAGTTCTAATACCAGTCAAAGTTGGAGAACCAAGAATCAGGTTTCGATATGCGTCAGAAGAGTCAAATAACGAGGCTCTGAGTACGAGCCTAGAATTATTAGATGAAAGACACAAAGTCGCCCTCATCTCATTGACCGCCCAAAAACAACGGATCGAGAAATACTGTAATTGAAGAGCCAATCTTTGATATTTTTGCTTCAGAGACTTGGTACTAAGGAAAGTCACCCTCAACACTCAAAATACGAACAAAGGGAAACTGGGACCAAACTGGAAAGGACCGCACCAGGTTCTCGAAGTCATCGGAAAGGGATCCTACAAGCTCGGAATGATAAATGGGGAACAAGTACCTAGCAATTAAAATGTATCTCACCTAAAACGATATTAGTGCTAAGGTACGATAATTTTCTATTTCCTTTTGTTTTAAACTAACACTTGTAGGTGTCCAACAAGAAACAACAATGGATTTATTAACATGAAGTCCTTAGGTCTGAGAAGCACGCATTGCCCTCTTTTTTCCTTAGACCGATTTTGTACCAAATGGGTTTTCCGACGAGGTTTTTAATGAGGCAACAATGGATCGTGCTAACTTAGAATCAAGGGTATCAAAATTGTGTTTATAGTATCCGAGATTTCTCTTTAATCAACCTCAAATATTGGGGGCATTATCCTCGGATGTCAAACTATTATAGCAAGGAAACTATTTTGAAATGAAAGTGTCCCGATAGGTAGGATTTAATGTAAGCGCCAAACGGTCAAACTAAACCATGCCCATATAGATTGCTCGAGCTATGACATAAAATATATACGCATGTATAACTATTTTTGACAAGAATAAAGAGAAGTACCTTCCTTGCAATTATCTTATGTCTTGAGAAATTTCCACTTTAATTTCGATCTTTAGAGAAAAAGGAATTGAGGGATGATTATAGTAAAAATTTGGATGGTCACTCCTTCACTCGAGGACTGTCATTAGAAAACCAATTTATTGGGGATATAAGACCTCTCAGGCAAACCCCTAAGTATAAATGCCATGTCGATACACACTCGGGGACTGCTATGTTAAGCAAGCCCACTGGGCTACCCCCGAACTAAAAGGCTACGGCAAGTTTAATTAGGTTCAGAGACATCTGAAATCCATAACAAAATAGGCCTATGAAAAAGGAATACATAGTTTTGGAGGAGGTTGTCACGACCCTAGTTCACCAATTGTGAACATGTCGTGATGGCACCCAATCCCCACGACTAGGTAAGCCTAACACGTTGCGGAATATACAAGTTATAAACACCTAAATAAGAAACAGCGGAAAAATAGCATAAAAAGATATGTAATCCATGCCGCTTGGCACATACATCCATCACACAGTAAATAAAACACTACCAAGATCCGGAACCCCACGGTAACACAGACTAAAAGAGAATATACAACTGTGGCTCTATGTGTAAAGAGTATCTAACAACGAAATGAAGAAAAAATGTCAACTAGTACTATTAGAATAGAAGGAAAGCCTCCGGATCTGCGGACGTAGCAGATCATACCTCGAGGTCTCCCAAAATGCTGCTGAATCACCTAATATGAGCCTGTCCTGATGTACCTGGATCTGCACAACAAAAGTGTGGAGAAGAGTAGCATGAGTACACCACGGCGGTACTCAGTAAGTGCCAAGCCTAACCTCGATGGAGTAGTGACGAGGAAGGTCAGGGCCCTATTGAGAAAAACAATAATATGATGATGATAACAAAAATAACAGTTTAAATGATAATAATTTCCGAAATAACAACAATAAGATGATTACTGCAACTGTCTACAATTAAGCTAACAACAAATAACCAACTCAATAAAACAAATCCAGGACTCGTGGGAATTGAACCCACAGTCCCATTCTCAGTACCTCTGGGTCTCCGGGAATCGAACCCGCAGCCCATGTCTCAATAATATCTCAATAACTCAGGATCTCCGGGAATCGAACCCGTAGTCCCTATCAATAACTCAGGATCTCAGGAATCGAACCCGTAGTCCACATCTCAATAAATCTCGGGATCTCCGGGAATCGAACCCGTAGTCCACATTTCAATAAATCTCAGGATATCCGAGAATCGAACCCGCAGTCCACATTTCAATAAATCTCAGGATCTCCGGGAATCGAACCCACAGTCCACATTTCAATAAATCTCAGGATCTCCGGAATCGAACCCGCAGTCCACATTTCAATAAATCTCAAGATCTCTGGGAATCAAACCCGCAGTCCACAACCACAGCAAGTAAAGGAATACGAGAATCGAACCCGCAGTCCACAAACACAGCAAATAAAAGAGTACACAGAAAGAAGTATGATATGCTTAACTATAACTTCGCCGATAAACAACGCCAGCGATTACCAAGAGAACTCAAGTAAGATAATTAGGCAACTATACAGTTAAATACTACCTAATCATGCTTTTCTAACTGCTACCGGGTAGAAATATCGAATTTAACAGCTAACAACAGGAATATCACTCATTGAACATTTTAAGTAAAGTACGTATTCAACAACCAGCGCATGTACAGGCCCGTCACCTCGCGTACAAGGCATTTAAAGTATCACATAATATCCTAGGGGTGAAAGTCCCCCACACGAGGTTAGACAAGCCACTTACCTCAAATCCGGTACAAAACCGCTAAGAAATAACCCTCTTGCCGCGAATGTCGGCCTCCACAAGTGTAGTATCTGATAAAAATCAATAGAATCACATCAAAATAGGCCAATTGGGCATTACCCAATCAAAATAACTCAAAATACACCAAAACCCACAAGTTGCCAAAACCCGACTTTCGGTACGCCTCTCGAAAAATTACGAAAGTTATATTTTCGGAACCCTTGTCTCAATACGAGTCTAAGCATATAAAGTTTATCAAATTCGGACTCCATTTGCCCACTCAAAACCTTGATTTTCTAAAGTTCAAGCCTAGGGTTAAATCTTCCATGAATCACCCCAAATTCCTCCATTTTCATGATATAATTGCATAATATTATCAATACTAATTATAGTTTAAGTCCTTAGTTGATTACCCGATGATTCCCTTTGAATTTCTCTTCAAAATCGCCCAAATCGCCTCTTAAGCCGAGACCCCAAATGTTGGAATGTTTCTGAAATTTTCTAACTTCTGATACAATTAACTCTCTGCGATTTCCGCTTCTGCGGACAAAATTCCGCTCCCGCGAGCCCGTATCTGCGACCAACTGGTCGCTTCTGCGATCCCAGGCCTAACTGGCCAATCCCGCTTCTGCGAGAAAAGGACCGCTTCCGCGCGTCCGCTTCCGCGATTGGACAACCGCTCCTGCGAGAATTTCCGCTTCTGCGCACCAGATTCCGTTTCTGCGGACCCGCCGATGCGATAAATCCTCCGCTCCTGCGGATCCCCCTAATCCGCCTCTAGACCGCTTCTGCGTAACACCTTTCGCACCAGCGACACCGCCTCACCGGAACAATACCCGCTTCGGCGAGCACAAGCGCTTCTGCACTCCTCAGTCCGCTTCCGCGGGCTCGCCTCCGCGCCCATATTTCCGCAGGGGCGAAAATGACAGAACCATAATACTTCAACCTGCAATTTCCATGCTTTCTCCCGTTTAACCATCCGAAAACACCCCAAGGCCCCCGGGACCCCAACGAAAACCACCAACATACTCCAAAACATGATACGAACTTATTCCAATCATAAAAACACGTCTAACAACATCAAAACCCATAATTCACATCGAATTCAAGCCTAAATTTCTTAAAACTTTCCGAATTGCACATTCGATCTAAAACCCGACCAAACGACGTCCGAATGACCTGAAACTTTGCGGACATATCCAAATTCACGTAACGAAGCTACAGAAATTGTCGGAATTCCATTCCGACCCACGGATCAAAATCTCACCTATCGTTCGGATTCGCCAAAATTTCAACCTTCGGCATTTCAAGCCTAATTGAGCTAAGGACCTCCAAAATACATTCCGAACGCGCTCCCAACCTCGAAATCACCCAACGGAGCTAATGGAACCATCGGATTTCCGTTCCGAGATCGTCTTAACACTGTTCCAGTTACGGACCATTTTCTATCTTTAAAGTTCTCATTTAGGGACTAAGTGTCCCAAAATACTTCAAATTTCAGGGCCGACTCTCCCGGCAAACCACAATAGCAGAAATGTACTTAGGGAAACAGTTAAATTAGGGATTGGGGCGTAATTTTCTAAAACGACCGGTCGGGTCGTTACATCTTCCCACACTTAAAAGAGTCGTTCGTCCTCGAACGAGCATAGAAAACATACCTGGAGTAGTGAAAAGATGAGGGTACTGGCTGCGCATATCCTGCTCGGTCTCCCAAGTCGCCTCCTCGACCGGCTGGCCCCGCCACCGAACCTTTACCGAAGCGATGTTCTTTGACCTTAGCTTTCTGACCTGCCTGTCTAGAACGGCAACTGGCTCCTCAACATAAGACAGATCCTTGTCTAGCTGAACCGAAGTGAAATCCAACACATGCGACGGGTCACCATGGTATCTCCGGAGCATGGAGACATGAAATACGGGGTGAACTCCGGCTAGGCTAGGAGGTAAGGCCAACTCATAAGCAACCTCCCCAACACGCCTCAAAATCTCAAAAGGGCCAATAAATCTAGGACTCAGCTTTCCTTTCTTCCCAAACCTCATAACACCCTTCATGGGCGAGACTCGAAGTAGAACCCGCTCGCCAACCATAAAAGCCACATCGCGAACCTTCTTGTCCGCATAACTCTTCTGTCTAGACTGGGCTGCACGAAGTCTGTCCTGAATCACCTTGACCTTGTCCATAGCCTCCTGAACCATATCAGTACCTAGTAACCTGGCCTCGCCCGGCTCAAACCAACCCACGGGAGACCTGCACCTCCTACCATATAGGGCCTCATACGGTGCCATCTGAATACTAGACTGGTAGCTGTTGTTATAAGCAAACTCCGCCAGTGGCAAGAAGTGATCCCATGAACCTCCAAACTCAATCATGCACGCACGGAGCATATCCTCCAAAATCTGAATAGTGCGCTCGGACTGCCCATCAGTCTGGGGGTGAAAGGCTGTGCTCAGCTCCACCCGAGTACCTAACTCCTCCTGTACGGCTCTCCAGAACCGTGAAGTGAACTGAGTGCCTCTATCTGAAATGATGGAAACTGGAATACCATGCAGCCGAACTACCTCCCTGATATAGATCTCCGCCAGTCGCTCCGATGAATATGTAGTGCTCACCGGTATAAAATGGGCGGACTTGGTCAGCCGATCCACAATGACCCAAATGGAATCAAACTTCCTAACCGTCCATGGAAGTCCAGATACAAAGTCCATGGTAATGCGCTCCCATTTCCACTCGGGAATTTCAATCTGCTGCATCAATCCACCCGGACGCTGATGCTCATACTTCACCTCCTGGCAGTTGAGGCATCTGGAAACATAATCAACTATATCCCTCTTCATCCGCCTCCACCAGTAATGTTGTTTCAAGTCCTGATACATCTTCGCGGCTCCCGGATGGATGGAATACCGCGAGCTATGGGCCTCTCCTAGAATCACCTCCTCTCGAAGATCATCTACATTGGGCACGTAGATGCGCCCCTGCATCCTCATAACTCCATCATCTCCGATGGTAACATCTCGAGCATCACCACGCCGAAGTCTATCCTGGAGGACAATTAAATGAGGGTCGTCGAACTGACGCTCCCTGATACGGTCAAATAGAGAAGACCGAGAAATCACACAAGCCAGAACCCGGCTGGGCTCCGAAAGATCCAGTCTAACAAACTATCCGGCTAAAGCCTGAACATCCATCGCCATAGGCCTCTCCGAAGCTGGTAGATACGCCAAACTCCCCAAACTCTCTGCCCGACGACTCAAGGCATCGGCAACCACATTAGCCTTGCCCGGATGATAGAGAATAGTAATATCATAGTCCTTCGGTAGCTCCAACCATCTCCTCTGACGCATATTCAGGTCCTTCTGCTTAAGCAAGTGCTGCAAGCTCCGGTGATCAGTGTAGATCTCACAAGGAACCCCATATAAATAATGACGCCAAATTTTCAAGGCGTGAACAATGGAAGCTAGCTCCAAATCATGAACAGGGTAATTCTTCTCATGCACCTTCAGCTGTCTCGACGCGTAGGCAATCACCCTACCGTCCTGCATCAATACCGCACCGAGTCCAACTCGTGAGGCATCACAATATACGGTATAGGACCCCGTACCTGTGGGCAACATCAATATAGGGGCCGAAGTCAAAGCTGTCTTGAGCTTATGAAAGCTCGCCTCACACTCGTCTGTCCACTGAAAAGGGGCACCCTTTTGGGTCAATCTGGTCATAGGTGCTGCAATCGAAGAGAACCCCTCTACGAAACGACGGTAATAGCCCGCCAAGCCAAGGAAACTGCGAATCTCAGTAGCGGAGGAGGGTCTGGGCCAACTCTGCACGGCCTCCACCTTTCTCGGATCTACTCGAATACCATCACTCGACACCACGTGGCCCAAAAATGCCACCGAACTCAACCAGAATTCATATTTAGAGAACTTGGCATAAAGCTGCTTCTCCCTCAGAATCTGAAGCACTATCCTCAAATGCTGCTCGTGCTCTTCCCGGCTCCGGGAATATACTAGAATATCATCAATGAAAACAAGAACTAGGCATAAAGCTGCTTCTCCCTCAGAATCTGAAGCACTATCCTCAAATGCTGCTCGTGCTCTTCCCGGCTCCGAGAATATACTAGAATATCATCAATGAAGACAATCACGAACGAGTCCAGATAAGGCCTGAACACACTGTGCATCAAATGCATAAATGCTGCTGGGGCATTAGTCGACCCAAAAGACATCACGAGGAACTCATAGTGACCATACCGGGTCCTGAAGGCAGTCTTCGGGATATCTGGCTCCCGAATCTTCAGCTGGTGATACCCAGAGCGCAAATCAATCTTAGAAAACACATGTGCGCCCTGTAGCTGGTCAAATAAATCATCAATACGAGGCAAAGGATACCGATTCTTCACTGTAACCTTGTTCAACTGACGATAGTCAATACACATACGCATAGAACCGTCCTTTTTCTTCACAAACAATACGGGAGCACCCCAAGGCGAAACACTGGGTCGAATAAAACCCTTGCCCAATAACTCCTGTAACTGATCCTTCAACTCCTTCAACTCAGGAGGAGCCATACGGTACGGTGGAATAGAAATGGGCCGAGTGCCCGGCAACAAGTCAATAGCAAAGTCAATATCTCTGTCGGGCGGCATGCCCGGAAGATCAGCTGGAAATACATCGGCAAAGTCACGTACCACATGAACAGAATCAATAGAGGGAGTGTCAATACCGACGTCCCGCACATAGGCTAGATAAGCAGCACACCCCTTCTCAACCATACGCTGAGCTTTGAGAAAAGAAATAACACGGCTAGGGGTGTGATCTAGAGTACCACTCCACTCAATATGTGGAATGCCTGGCATAGCCAGCGTCACGGTCTTGGCGTGACAATCAAGAATAGCATAATGGGGCGACAACCAGTCCATGCCCAGAATAATATCAAAATCGACCATCCCGAGCAGCAATAGATCCGCTCTGGTCTCAAAATCACAAATGGTAACCAAACACGACCGATATACGCGGTCCACGACCGATATACGCGGTCCACAGCCAAAGAATCACCCACCGGAGTGGAAACATAAATGGGGGCACTCAAAGAATCCCGAGGCACACCCAGATGAGAAGCAAAGTAAGAAGACACATATGAAAAAGTGGAACCAGGGTCGAATAGAACTGATGCCTCCCTGTGACTAACCAGAATAATAGATGCAACAGCCGCGGCGCGATCAGGAATAGCATAGAATCTGGCCTGTCCCCCCTCTCGAGGGCGGCCTCTGGAACCCTGAACCCCGCCCCTGGCTGGCTGGGCAGGTGGAGTGGCAGCTGAGGCTGGAATGATAGCCTGCTGGCCCTGAGAACCACGCAAATGCTGTGATGAGTAATGAGGGGCTCCTCTCCTGCGCCTGGGGCACTCCCTAACCAGGTGGCGAGTATCCCCGCACTCAAAACAAGCTCCGGGAGGACGCGGTGGCTGTGACTGACCGGCCTCACCCCCACTAGTCTGACCCCTGGAAGGACCCCGCGCAGGAGGTGCACTGGAAACTGGGGGAGCATAATAAGGCTCCCGAGGTGCTGGAAGACCTGGAGTACTACTGGCTGCTGGCAATGCTGAATGAACTGGACGACCGAAATAACCTCTGCCAAAATGACCGGCTGCTGAAGTGCGGGTACCAGAGAAATAGCCCGACTCACGAGACCTCTTGGCCTCTCTCTCTCTCTCTGCTCTCTAGGGAGCATACTCTCGATCCTCTTGGCAATGCTAACTGCCTGCTGATAAGATATATCTGTCTCCAGCTCTCCGGCCATGCTGGATCGGATAGGCGGAACAAGGCCCTCAATAAATCTCCGCACTCTCTCCCGAACCGTGGCTACCAAAGCCGGTGCATGCCTGGCTAGACGGGTGAAACCGATAGCATACTCCGATACTGACATGGAGCCCTGTCGCAACCGCTCAAACTCCGAGCGCCAAGAATCCCTAAGGCTCTGTGGAACAAACTCCCTCAAAAATAGATCTGAAAACTGCGTCCAAGTCAATGAAGCAGACTCCTCCGGACTATCCAACTCATACGTGCGCCACCAATCATAAGCGGCCCCACGAAACTGAAAAGCAATGAAGGAAACCCCGCTGGTCTCCACAATCCCCATAGTACGAAGAATACGATGACACTCCTCTAGAAAACCCAATGCATCATCTGAAGCCAAACCACTAAACACTGGAGGGTCATATTTCTTGAACCTCTCCAATCTATGCTGCTCGTCCTCAGAGGCAGCTGGCCCACCTCCGGGCTGTGCTGGGGCGGCAGGAGGCATAACCAAAACATCTGGAACCTGTCCCACCGGCACACGCTGCTCCGGTGTAACGGCTGCGGGAGTCTGGGCCCCTCCCCTGGCCTGAGATGTAGCTGCGACGAGAGGAAGCAGTCTTGCCTGAGCTAAAGTGGTATACATACTCATGAACTGGGCCAGGGTCTCCTGTAGTGCTGGAGTAGTAGCAGCTGTAGTCGGTGTACCAGGTGCCTGCGCTCCAACCTGGTCTACCTGTAGCACCTTAGCGGCAGCGCGCGCGGGTGCTGTGGATGCACCTCGGGCGCGTCCTCGTCCTCTACCTCCGCCCCGGCCTCTGACGGCGGCAACAGGGGGCGCGGGTACCTGATCATCGCGAGTAGCTCGTGTCCTCACCATCTGTGAGAGAATAGAAAGCAGTAGTTTAGATTTTTGATGCCAAGAATATCGCACGACAAGGAATCCAAAAGAAATGAAGAGTTTCCTAAACAGTTACATAGCCCCTCGTAGATAAATACAGATCGTCTCCGTATCGATCAACGAGACTCTAAGTAACCGGTCCGTGTCCCGTGACTCCTATGAACCTAGAGCTCTGATACCAACTTGTCACGACCCTAGTTCACCAATTGTGAACATGTCGTGATGGCACCCAGTCCCCACGACTAGGTAAGCCTAACACGTTGCGGAATATACAAGTTATAAATACTTAAATAAGAAACAGCGGAAAAATAGCATAAAAGATATGTAATCTGTGCCGCTTGGCACATACATCCGTCACACAATGAATAAAACACTACCAAGATCCGGAACCCCACGGTAACACGGACTAAAAGAGAAATACAACTGTGGCTCTATGTGTAAAGAGTATCTAACAACGAAATGAAGAAAAATGTCAACTAGTACTACTAGAATAGAAGGGAAGCCTCCGGATCCGCGGACGTAGCAGATCATACCTCGAAGTCTCCCGGAAAGCTGCGGAATCACCTAGCACGAGCCTGCTCTGATGTACCTGGATCTGCACAACAAAAGTGTGCAGAAGAGTAGCATGAGTACACCACGGCGGTACTCGGTAAGTGCCAAGCCTAACCTCGATGGAGTAGTGACGAGGAAGGTCAGGGCCCTACTGAGAAACAATAATAATATAATGATGATAACAAAAATAAACAGTTTAAATGATAATAATTTCCGAAATAACAACAATAAGATGATTACTGCAACCGTCTACAATTAAGCTAACAACAAATAACCAACTCAATAAAACAAATCCAGGACCTGTGGGAATTGAACCCACAGTCCCATTCTCCGTACCTCTGGGTCTCCGGGAATCGAACCCGTAGCCCATGTCTCAATAATATCTCAATAACTCAGGATCTCCGGGAATCGAACCCGCAGTCCCTACCAATAATCTCAGGATCTCGGGAATCGAACCCGTAGACCACATCTCAATAAATCTCAGGATCTCCGGGAATCGAACCCGCAGTCCACATTTCAATAAATCTCGGGATCTCCGGGAATCGAACCCGCAGTCCACATTTCAATAAATCTCGGGATCTCCGGGAATCGAACCCGCAGTCCACATTTCAATAAATCTCAGGATCTCCGAGAATCGAACCCGTAGTCCACATCTCAATAAATCTCAGAATCTCCGGGAATCGAACCCGCAGTCCACATTTCAATAAATCTCGGGATCTCCGGGAATCGAACCCGCAGTCCACAAACACAGCAAGTGAAGGAATACACAGAGAGAAGTATTATATGCTTAACTATAACTTTGCCGATAAACAGCGCCAGCGATTACCAAGAAAAACTCAAGTAAGACAATTAGGCAACTAGACAGTTAAATACTACCTAGTCATGCTTTTCTAACTACTACTAGGTAGAAATATCGAATTTAACAGCTAACAACAGGAATATCACTCATTGAACATTTTAAGTAAAGTACGTGTTCAACAACCAGCGCATGTACACGCCCGTCACCTCGCGTACAAGGCGTTTAAAGTATCACATAATATCCTAGGGGTGAAAGTCCCCCACACGAGGTTAGACAAGCCACTTACCTCAAATCCGGTACAAAACCGCTAAGAAATAACCCTCTTGCCGTGAATGTCGGCCTCCACAAGTGTAGTATCTGATAAAAATCAATAGAATCACATCAAAATAGGCCAATTGGGCATTACCCAATCAAAATAACTCAAAATACACCAAAACCCACAAGTTGCCAAAACCCGACTTTCGGTACGCCTCTCGAAAAATTACGAAAGTTATATTTTCGGAACCCTTGTCTCAATACGAGTCTAAGCATATAAAGTTTATCAAATTCGGACTCCATTTGCCCACTCAAAACCTTGATTTTCTAAAGTTCAAGCCTAGGGTTAAATCTTCCATGAATCACCCCAAATTCCTCCATTTTCATGATATAATTGCATAATATTATCAATACTAATTATAGTTTAAGTCCTTAGTTGATTACCCGATGATTCCCTTTGAATTTCTCTTCAAAATCGCCCAAATCGCCTCTTAAGCCGAGACCCCAAATGTTGGAATGTTTTTGAAATTTTCTAACTTCTGATACAATTAACTCTCTGCGATTTCCGCTTCTGCGGACAAAATTTCGCTCCTGCGAGCTCGTATCTGCGACCAACTGGTCGCTTCTGCGATCCCAGGCCTAACTGGCCAATCCCGCTTCTGCGAGAAAAGGACCGCTTCCGCGCGTCCGCTTCCGCGATTGGACAACCGCTCCTGCGAGAATTTCCGCTTCTGCGCACCAGATTCCGTTTCTGCGGACCCGCCGAGGCGATAAATCCTCCGCTCCTGCGGATCCCCCTAATCCGCCTCTAGACCGCTTCTGCGTAACACCTTTCGCACCAGCGACACCGCCTCAGCGGAACAATACCCGCTTCGGCGAGCACAAGCGCTTCTGTTCTCCTCAGTCCGCTTCTGCGGGCTCGCCTCCGCGCCCATATTTCCGCAGGGGCGAAAATTACAGAACCAGAATACTTCAACCTGCAATTTCCATGTTTTCTCCCGTTTAACCATACGAAAACACCCCGAGGCTCCCGGGACCCCAACGAAAACCACCAACATACTCCAAAACATGATACGAACTTATTCCAATCATAAAAACACGTCTAACAACATCAAAACCCATAATTCACATCGAATTCAAGCCTAAATTTCTTAAAACTTTCCGAATTGCACATTCGATCTAAAACCCGACCAAACGACGTCTGAATGACCTGAAACTTTGCGGACATATCCAAATTCACATAACGAAGCTACAGAAATTGTCGGAATTCCATTCCGACCCCGGATCAAAATCTCACCTATCGTTCGGATTCGCCAAAATTTCAACCTTCGGCATTTCAAGCCTAATTGAGCTAAGGACCTCCAAAATACATTCCGAACGCGCTCCCCAACCCCGAAATCACCCAACGGAGCTAATGGAACCATCGGATTTCCGTTCCGAGATCGTCTTAACACTGTTCCGATTACGAACCATTTTCTATCTTTAAAGTTCTCATTTAGGGACTAAGTGTCCCAAAATACTTCAAATATCAGGGCCGACTCTCCCGGCAAACCACAATAGCAGAAAAGTACTTAGGGAAACAGTTAAATTGGGGATTGGGGCGTAATTTTCTAAAACGACCGGTCGGGTCGTTACATCTTCCCACACTTAAAGATTCGTTCGTCCTCGAACGAGCATAGAAAACATACCTGGAGTGGTGAAAAGATGAGGGTACTGGCTGCGCATATCCTGCTCGGTCTCCCAAGTCGCCTCCTCGACCGGCTGACCCCGCCACTGAACCTTTACTGAAGTGATGTTCTTTGATCTTAGCTTCCTGACCTGCCTGTCTAGAATGGCTACTGGCTCCTCAACATAAGACAGATCCTTGTCTAGCCGAACAGAAGTGAAATCCAACACATGCGACGGGTCACCATGGTATCTCCGGAGCATAGAGACATGAAATACGGGGTGAACTCCGGCTAGACTAGGAGGTAAGGCTAACTCATAGGAAACCTCCCCAACACGCCTCAAAATCTCAAAAGGGCCAATAAATCTAGGACTCAGCTTCACTTTCTTCCCAAACCTCATAACGCCCTTCTATCTTTAAAGTTCTCATTTAGGGACTAAGTGTCCCAAAATACTTCAAATTTCAGGGCCGACTCTCCCGGCAAACCACAATAGCAGAAATGTACTTAGGGAAACGGTTAAATTAGGGATTGGGGCGTAATTTTCTAAAATGACCGGTCGGGTCGTTACATCTTCCTACACTTAAAAGATTTGTTCGTCCTCGAACGAGCATAGAAAACATACCTGGAGTGATGAAAATATGAGGGTACTGGCTGCGCATATCCTACTCAGTCTCCCAAGTCGCCTTCTCGACCGGCTGGCCACACCACTGAACCTTTACCGAAGCGATGTTCTTTGACCTTAGCTTTCTGACATGCTTGTCTAGAATGGCTACTGGCTCCTCAACATAAGACAGATCCTTGTCTAGCCGAATAGAAGTGAAATCCAACACATGCGACGGGTCACCATGGTATCTCCAGAGCATGGAGACATGAAATACGGGGTGAACTCCGGCTACAGAAATTGTCGGAATTCCATTCCGACCCCCGGATCAAAATCTCACCTATCGTTCGGATTCGCCAATATTTCAACCTTCGGCATTTCAAGCCTAATTGAGCTAAGGACCTCCAAAATACATTTTGAACGCGCTCCCAACCCCGAAATCACCCAACGGAGCTAATGGAACCATCGGATTTCCGTTCCGAGATCGTCTTAACACCGTTCCGGTTACGGACCATTTTTTATCTTTAAAGCTCTCATTTAGGGACTAAGTGTCCCAAAATACTTCAAATTTCAGGGCCGACTCTCCCGGCAAACCACAATAGCAGAAATAGGCCTATGAAAAATAAAAAATTTATTCATAACCAGTTCTAAAGGCTACCCTCGGCAGAATCATAAACTTAAGATATTTTCGAGAGAAAACTTCGATAACTCCGAACCCTAATAATGTCTAACCCAAAAAGCCAATAAAGGTAGGGTTTTATTTGAACCCTCGAACACAATCTTATTACTTCATGCTAAGGCATTCCATCATTTGTAAATGCAAATAATAAAACAAAGGAAAAACTCTGAAAGCCGAAAATAGTAGAAAGCATATATATATATATATATATATATAAAGGATCTTTTATAAATATATATATATATATATATATATATATATATATATATATATATATATATATATATATATATATATAAAGGATCTTTTATAAAGGCCAGATCATCCAAATACAAAAGCTACAATGGCCAAAATGGCCTCGAAAAATACATAGTCCTAAGGGCTACTTATACTTGGAGTTCGTGAGATCATTCTAACTCAAGTAGAAAGCCTAAGGGCCATCTTAAATAGAGTTCGAGCAAATCCTCAATCGAGGACTTTTTAACAAGCCCGGGGGCAACCATGATTCCAGGTTGAATTATTACCCCGAATCTGGGACTACGTGTTAAGCCTGAGGGATACCTCAATTCAAGTTAGAACATTCTCTCGGGGATTACTGAAAAAAAATGATAGAGGGCGAGACTTGTTATTAGTCAATACCGTCTTGACCTTGGACCTTCGAATACAACATCATGATTTTATGTTAAGGCGATGTCACCTTTGTATAAATCAAGAAAAGACAACAGACTCAAAACACATAGAAGGGAAAAAGTTTTGTACATTCATCAAAAATAATTACAAGAGCAACATGGCTCGATGGAAGTTTTTTACAAACTTTGAAGCAGCCTCAACAGAAATACAAATGCTATTTAAAAGCATAAGTAGACTAGTCTTCGTCGGAGGCAAAATCTCTATTCTCGGGATCTTCCCCAACTTCGGATTGGTTTAGGCTCTCGGAGTGTTCATCAGGCAATCCAACTTCCAAGATTTGTTCTCTTCTGCTTTGGCAATCTCGAGTTCAGCCCTAATATCAAAATCGTGAGCCTAAACATCCTCGAGGGTTCCCTTCAAACTTGCCATTTTGCATGATCCACCACACTCCTGGTCTTCGCCTTAATGGTCTCGAAGTCAACCTTAAATTGGGCCACCTTAGCATCAGTTTTAGTGTTAGTCTTGGCCACCTTAGATTTTGCTCTCTCAAGTTCGTAGGACAAATTCGCCTTATCGGAGATGGATGAATCCAATCGGTATTGTAGCTTCTCGATTTTTGTGGCATGTACATGGTTTTCTCTGTTTCAGCTCGAAGCTGAGACTCGGCCGATTAAAGCTCTGGATGGACGGCCTCCTTTTGTGAAACTAAGATGTCCAAACACCCCTTGAACATTTCAGCCTCGACCCCTATTACATTTATTTTTCTCTAAAGGTCCTTGATCTGTTAGAGCCTCTGTCGAACTTGTAGAATTAGATCGTTAGTTGTTATCTTAAAATCATCTTCACTATCATAAAGCACTCGACATACCTGCTCATCCATCTCAACATGCTCATCTCAGGCCGTTGCAAATCTGCCTGAAGCTTATCACTTAGAAGCTTGTAGGTATCGCTTTTCTCGGTGAGGTCCAGAATCTCAGCCTTGCGCTCCTCCAAGATTCTAAGGAAGGCTTTGTGATGCAACACTGGAACCTAAGAATAAGAAAGAAAATGTTAGAGTTATCCACAATTAAATGTTTGAAAAAATATAATGGAATGGCCCGTGAAGTTACATGATACAAAGCATGCTGGGCCTCATTGAACAGACAGGCAGCTCCCACCACATCCATCGCAGCTTGATCCTCTTCAATCACCAAGTATCTCAAGTAGCTAGTGATCCCCATGGGGGGAGGGAAAACTCGAGCATCCTCCATGACGGTAAGCACTATGGTACGCCTACGATTGGGGTTTGTGAATAACTAAATTTTTACCCCACCCAAATTCTATACTATTTTAGTGTAAATATTTTTTAGGTCTAAATGTTAAGATTTTAAATTTTTATCTTTCTTTAATAGATTTTATATAAGAAAATTAAAAACTACAAAAAATATTTACGGTCGTAGAATATAAGATTTGTTCATATGTTTAAATAGAAGAAAATTTGTATATATATAAACTTGGTTTCATCTAATTTAAATGTAAGTTATAATAGTATTTTTCTTAATATAATTTAAACTTTAGTGTAAATAGTGAGCTTTCTTACACACACACACACACACACATATATATATATATATATATATATATATATATATATATAAAAGAGTTTAATAAAAAAAATCTGTTTTAAAAGAAAAAACTAAAAAAAAAAAGGAGAAAAGAAAAATAACAAATGAAACCTCCCAAACCCCACTTCTCTCGTCCCATCCCCTCAATCCCACGATCATTAGCACACACCCTTACGTTTCCTGAACCTCAACCTCACATCTTCACTTCAAATGCATTGGAAAAATTGGATAAAAGGGAACGAAAGTGGGAAGATAGTGGAGGGGATTCTTTTTTTTTTTTTTTTTTTAAAAGAGAGAGAACGGAACAGGAAGGGGGCAGAAGCCATAAAAATACAAACCAAAAAAGGAAAATTTGTTTCATTTTCAATTTCAGATTTTTGATCTTAAAATAGATTTCTCTTGATATGTTGAAATTGGGTTCGAGTCCGATTGGGTTGTAGGCTGTTCGGAGTTGGCTCGAGGTTCTGTCAGAGTTACTGTCAGATTCAAGTTTTGGCTATAGCGTTTGATTCATTTGCTCGTGTAACTACTTAAAATTTCATCAATTGAAAGTTTATAGAGGTCTGTCTCTTCTCTGTTCGTATTTTAAGTATTCTACTTATATGATAAATGATCTAAAGGCAAGATCAAAACCCATATGTGATTAATTGTCAGTTAAGGTAATCTTAAATGTTCTTTAACCAAAGGCATTAGTATTTTTACTCTTATATGCATTATCGATGGTCCTTTTACCACCTTATAGTAGTATTCTATTTTTAAATTTTATTTAATTCATTTCATTAACAGTTTCCCTTTCTTTTAGTAGCATATAACTAGGTTGCTTTTAATATTGTTTTAATTTTCTTTAGTCAGATTGTATGTTTTGCATGGCTTGAGTTTTGGATGTCATATTTTTAGGAAATGAATTTAGTTTGAGAGAGATTACTTTCGATTCATGGTGTACGAAGTGCTTCCTTTAGTTTTTTGAAACTTTAATTAGTTATTAAGATGTTTTTACAAATATCTTTCATCTTGTTTTAATGGATGATGATTTTGAAACTTACGTGTTCATTACAAGTACAAAGAGGAAAGAAAACATTTATTTTGCACATTTTATGATTTTTTTTATTGACTTTTCATTTTAACAATGTTTCATAAATCATGTCTTAGCATTTTTCCATGCTTGTGCGTCCTTTTTTTTTTTTTTGTATTTATTTATTTTTATTTTAAGGTAATGAGAATGTAGTTCTACATTAGATATTTTTGTAAGAATAAATAATTTGGTAATTTATTAAGTCATGGCTTTTAATAGCCCTGAAGTATAAGTGACTCTCTTAATATTAATGGAGGATAAATAATCATATTTTATCTACAAAGTGATTTTCATAATGTATGCCTTATAATTATCTCAAAGTTAGGAAAAATAATGAACACCATTAGAGTACTTTAGACGCGTATTTAATAGAAAAATTATTGTGATTATGTATACATTCACGTGACATAATTATAATTTCTCAAACTTAAAATCCAGATATACGTTAGTGCAGTTTTGACATAATAATAATAATAATAATAATAATAATAATAATAATAATAATAATATCTCGAATTTAAAAGAGACCCAAAAATAATTAAATATTCTAAATACCATATTATCTCATGTGTTCATACACGAACCTTGGATTGATATGATCAACTAACAAAAGGATCATGTGCGCATTTCGCGTCTCGATGCCTTTAAATTTAAAATAATTATGTGTACATTATATACCTTGGTTTAACATTTAACTTAAGAAATACCTTGTGTGCGTTCTGCATCTTGGTGAATACAATATAATAAAATACAATAATAAATTAAGTGGTAATATGCAAAGCATAATAAATAAAAATACAAGAATAGTCAAAAATTAATTTACGTCGAACATTAGTCAATAAAAGCGACCGTGCTATAACCACGAGACTCGAGGGGTGCCTTCCACCTTCCACTCGGTCAACAAAATTCCTTACCCAGTCTTCCGTTTTCGTAGACCGTGAATTAAGAGTCAAACCTTCCTTTTAAAAGGGGATTCAAATAAAAGGTGACTTGGAGCACTAAAACTCAATTCCAAGTGGCAACTCTAAATAATAAATAATCCATTTTCAAAATATCACTTCAATTGGAAAAACTCTTCTAGCCCAACCTCATAATAAGGTTATATGATAGAAAAAAAGAGGTGTGATAGGGTCTGCACTGGGGCCAGGAACCGGTCCACTAGTTTCATGTTTGATAAAGACCCAGGGACGTTCTATGACAGCGTCTTCCATGATACCGATAAGTCGCCAAGCCCGCTGACATCTTCCAAGGCTTCAAACTCCACCCATGCAGGTAGTTGTGGTACCGCATGAGGGCCCCCGCCAAAGCAACCTACCAAATTGGCGGCCTCGCGAATGGTGGCATCTGAAAATCGAGGGGACTCGGGGATATGAATCATTCAGAGATTATCCCTCGGGACATTGTCAGCTTTTTGAGAAGCTCCGCCTCCAGTTCCTCCCTCGATTGTCTCAGTTATGGAAGAAATGGTCCTGACTTTTTCTAGCTCCGAAACTTTAGCCGATGCTCTATCATCAACTTCCTCTAGTTCGGAGGGTTTTTGTGGCAAAACACTAGGTCGAGCACGAGCCACCAACTGGTAATCCTTTTCTTCCTACCCTTCTTCGCGATCATCCCTAATAGGCGGATAGAGTCCAAAGGCATAGTGATAACAACCCCCTGGGCTTGCAAGACCTCCTCGCGAGTCATTTCTTATCCGAGCATAGGGAATTGAGAGCCTCTTTCCTCTTCTTCTCCCGGGCCTGCTTCAGAGCAGGTGGTTGGAGAAGGACTTTTTTATCAGTATATGGCGGCCTCATTGTAACGTCCTTCCTGAGACCTACAAAGGAAAAAATGTGAGTAATTTCAAGGAGGAACATATGCAATAGCCATTCCAAGGAAGATACCTACCATGATTATGGCCTTCCCACTGGCCCTTAAACAGCCCCATCCAGGAAAGTTCGGAGTAGAGTCTCTATGACACTAGGCTCTTGACCCATTGCTTAAGTTCCGGAATTGGTTTTGGCATCTGGGCCACAGTTGCAACACCAAAATATAAATGAGCAAAGGAAGAAAAAAGTAAAACAGCAAATTAAATATTAAAGCTGAAGTGTACTTAAGTTTTATGTTCCATTTTCAGGGAACGAGATGTCTCTTACAGGGATCAGGTCTGTAGTCTTTATTCGGAAAAATCAGCCCATCCAGCCTCAATCTCGATAATCTTCTATGCTGAAGAATGAGGCTCTATTGGCCCGACAGACAAGCGTAATCAGTTCCCCCCTCTCCCCTTCCCGATAGAGCCGGGGACTGTAGAGGCACATAAAGTGATCGAGGGTGAAGGGACATCCCTCGATTTGTCTTATAGAAATGGGGAGAATAACAATCATCTAGAAAAAAGGGTGGATTTGACCGAGAGTGATATCATACCTCTTGCAAAAGGTGACAATGATGGGGTCTAAGAGACCCATCGTGAAGGGGTAAATATAAACACTTAGAAACCCCTCCACGTGAGTGCGGTCGATTCCTCGGGAGTAGGAACTACTACATCATTGTCCACGCAGTTACACTCCTATTTCACCTTTTATAGGATGTCTTGGGTGATGGTGCATATGTACCTCGAGACTGGTTCACATCGGCCCGGTGCCACGGGAGTCTTTTGGAGCTTGAAGTCAGTATTGGTTGGGCGCTCTAGTGGAATGAATTCCTCGGGATGGGGTTCCGGCGAAACTTCACCACTGGCAGGTCGTAGTGAAGAAGCGGTTTCCTTTTGCACCACTATTTTGGAGGTTTTTGCTATTGATGAATAAGAGAAGAAAGAATTGAGGATGATACGTAGTTCGATTATGTTTCGAGGTAGAGAGATTTGTTAAAAGAACGCAAAGATAGAGAGGACTTTGAGTGTGAAAGTTTGAATGAGGAAACACTAGGGTTATTATAGGTAGCTGGCGATGATTCAGAACCGGTAGTGGTCGATAACAACTGAAAAATATTTAATGCCTTAGTATCCGAACCGACAAGATGTTTCAGTTACTTTTTATGCTTACGTCATGATGTATAAAAGTGATAATTTCTTGTCATTACTCTTCAAAAAATGAGGGGACTATCTGTATACAGTCAAAATCGGGCTTGCCCCTTCTGTATGATTAATCGAGACCAGGGCGTGGCAGGCTAAGGTTTGACCCCGTGTCATACCGAACTGTGACATGGAGTTAGATTGCCTAGCTCGTGACTCAGGGATCGATAGAGATCGAGACCGAGCGGGATATGGTTCGAGCAAGATCGAGGGAAGCATGCTGAGCCAAATAACGGAAAGCAATAATATCCGTAATTGGGGAAGGATTACGGTGGAAATTTCGTCACGTATCAATAAAAGGCCGATTAAATAGCTAATCATGAGATTTCTTACTTTATTTAGAATTTTACCAAAGGTAGGACTCCCCTACTATATAAAGGTGGTCTGATCACTTGTAAAATACATCATATTCATGCTACACAAAGCAATATACTACCTTTCTCTTAAGTTTTCAATACTTTGTTGCTCTGTTCATATTTTCTAGCAGAGTATTTGTTTGGTTTGAGGGTGACCTAGCTCGAGGACTAAAGCTATACGTTTATTTTGGTTTGCTTTTATTTCTATTTGTAATCAGTTTCAATATTAATTTACATCTTTTCTTAGTTTGTGTCAAGTAAAATCACGTATCCTTAAAACCGCATATAAATTCAACTGTTATATGTTTTAAGGATAAATAAAGTGGTTTAAAAGAAATATACTGTAATGTCAAATTTGAGATTCTAAGATGTAATGGAACACAGTTTTTGGGCTACTTTTACAATGCAAACTTCACTTATGTAAAAGGGATTTTAACCATCTATAAATATTCAAAAACTACATTTGCCCTATTTAATTTGAACAGTGTAATTACGATGCAGATTCAACTTAGCACCTTCAATATACTCAGCACGCCACTACAGTCACACCGTCACCTAGGCAATATTTCTTGCAACTTTTCGTGCGTGATGACTTCTAGGAATGGCAAAGGGTGCGGCGCGGGGCGGTTTTTCAGTATTCGCGGGGCGGAACGGGTTACATTGTTTGCGGGGCGGGGTGGGGCGGGGCATAATTTAAAAAAAAAAAAAAAATTAATGCGGGGCGTTGCGGGTCGCGGGTTGCGGGTTATTAAAAACCTAAAGTCTAAAACTCTAAATCCCTAACGCTAACACTTTTATTTTTTGTTTAGGCAATATTGATGTTGATACAAACTTATAAAAATAGAAAGAAATATTGTTTATTATTTAATAATAAAAATATTTTAGAACTCCGAATTAAGCTACTCGAATCTTCATAGTGGTAACACATTCTAAAGACGTGAGTAACATCTTAGTAACTTGAATTTCTTACCAATATAAATATTAGTATTGCGTATTATATTTTGTAACATAACTAAATTATAAATAAAAGAAAAAATTTAACGTAAATATTAATATTATATTTTGTAAGATAACAAGTATAAACCCAAAAAAACATGAATTTTATTGAGAAAAACAGAGACTTTTCTTAGTTGTTCTCAGTATTTTCAGTTTTCTCTTCCTTTTTAGTTTGTATGAATTTTATAAAAGTGACTGAAAAATCATTTCCACAATAGGATTTCTTCTAATCGATATTTTGGATAGCTATCTCACGGAGAACTTCACACAATTGATACAAAAACATACCCATAAGGAGATTAAGAACATATTAGCGACCAACTAAAAAGCATATAAGGAGATCTTAGCCAATTACAAAGCCTATGATTACATATGAAATACATAAATCCAATTAAGCCCAAGAACTATGATTATAGGGAGAGTGTGTGAGGGAACTCAACTGAAATGTTCGTAAATCAACATCAATATTGCCTAAGAAAATATTTCTTTCTAGAGATAATACATAAATTACTCATCAAACTTGTCCGAAAAAATCATTTACACGCCTTAACTTTACGGGCGACCTATGTCCCCCCTATTCTTGTTTGGGGTGAATTTAAGACCACCCTAAATGGTGACATGGCAAAGAGAGTAGCTTCACTCTCCCAATCTCACGTGAAAGAGGGAAATTTTGTTATTGTGTAGGCCCATTTTTCATTTACTTCTTCTTTTTTTATTTTTTTCTCTATTTGTTTTCTCTCTCCACCTTTTCTTCTTCCTCTCACAATTGCAAAATTCATTTTTTTAAGAAAATATATTTTGCGTAAAAATATATTTGTAAAAACCATTCTTTTTTTTTTTGTAAAAATAGAATTTTTTTCTTCAGTTTTTATTAAAATATTTTCTTTTTTTAAAAACAGAAAAAAAATATTTTACAACAAATTATTTTCGCTTTTGAAAAAGTTTTTTTTCTTCATTTTTTCAGTTTTTTAAAGTTTTTTTTTGCAAAAACTATTTTGTTTGTAAAAAAAAGGAAAAAATCATTTTTTAACAAAATATATTTATTTTTTAAAAACTGAAAAATTTATTTTCAACAAAATATTTTCGCTTTTGAAAAATATTATTTTTATTTTTTCAGTTTTTTAAAAGAATTTTATTTGTAAAAACTGGAACAAATTTGTAAAAACTATTTTTTTTGTAAAAACAGAATAAAATCATCTTTAACAAAATATCTTTATTTTTTAAAAAACTGAAAAAATTATTTTCAACAAAATATTTTCGCTTTTGAAAAATATTATTTTTATTTTTTCAGTTTTTTAAAAGAATTTTATTTGTAAAAACTGGAACAAATTTGTATAAACTATGTTTTTTGTAAAAACTGAAAAAATTATTTTCAACAAAATATTTTCATTTTGAAAAATATTATTTTTATTTTTCAGTTTTTTATAAGAATTTTATTTTATAAAAACTGAAAAAATAAATTTGTAAAAACTATTTTTTTTGTAAACATAAAAAAACATTTTTAACAAAATATCTTTGTTTTTTAAAAACTGAAAAATTATTTTCAATAAAATATTTTTCGTTTTTGAAAAATATTATTTTTATTTTTTCAGTTTTTTAAAAGAATTTTATTTTGTAAAAAGTAAAAAAATAAATTTGTAAAAACTAATTTTTTTTTGTAAAAACAGAAAAAAATCCTTTTTGATCAGATTTTGACACGTGGCGCACGTGTACTACACACCCCATCACAAGACTGATTGAGTGTTAACAATGGGGTATTAAATTCACCCCAAACAAGAATAGGGGGGACATAGGTCGCACATAAAGTTAAAGCGTGTAAATGATTTTTCCGGACAAGTTTGATGGGTAATTTATTTATTATCTCTTCTTTCTATTACTTAGTTATCATGTGGCATATGCTATACAATCGTATATGTATTTATTTTTTGTAATTGAGATTACTAGTATATTGCAAAAAAAATTACTTGGTTTACTAGATCGGATTAAAAAAATTAAAAAAATATATATGCGGGGCCGGACGGGACGGGGCGAGGCGGTTAAAATTAGAAAAATTTGTTTTGCGGGGCGGTGCGGGGCGGGTTGGAATCTTCGCGGGTGTGCGCGGGTGTGCCCCGCAACCGCCCCGCCCCGCACCGTTTGCCATCCCTAATGACTTCTCATGGCTAGGGACAGAGTTGGGTGGGTGGAAAGGAGTTCATCTCATTTTGTCCGAAAATTATATTGTGTATATATTAGTTCAAATTTTTATTTTTATGTACATGTATTAGATGTTGAATTTAGAACGGGAATATTGGCTTAACTGGTAAATTTGTTGCCACGTCATTAGGAGATCACGGGTTAAAGCCGTGGAAATAGCCTCTTGCAGAAATACAAGGTAAGCTTGCATAGAATAGACCTTTGGGGTCCAAACTTCCCTCGAACCCTATGCATACCGGGACTGCCCTCTATATTAGATGTTGAATTTTCTTTTATCGCATGCTTATTTTTTTAATTTTTTGAATTACTTTGATAAAAATCCTGATTCCGCCTGTGTACATGGCTAGAGTAGGTTCTAGAACGGGCGAAGACATAAAACACCACAAGAAACAAAAATTCTATTGCTTTCCAACTCTGGTAGCACTCCTGAATTCAAACTGGTCTCAAATTTTAGTCAGCAAAAATTAATTTTTCTCCGTCAAAAAAACAAGAAAAAAAATCGCCTCCATCATTTTTTTTTGGGTCAAAAGGAAGAACATATATATTATAGATAAAGAGTACTAGTACATCAAACGCGATGCAATGTAGGCATCATAAGTATCTAGAGTAGAATGCATAATAGGAACTACATGTGTCCCCACATGGGGAGCACTACTAGGTACTGAATCACAAGTAGTTACTCCCGTTCAAAATAAGTGATTTTTTTGCCTTATTTTTGTGGTCCAAAATAAATGATTTTTTTCGATTTTAAGAATTACTTAACGATGTTTTTCCTACATTGTCCTTGGAGTAAATAGTATTGGAATATGTGTTAGGAGTGTGTATGCGAGATAGTAAGGTTAAAATGGTCAATTTTACTGTTAATTAAAGCTAAAAAGTAACTTTTTTAATATGTGTGAAAACATCCAAAAAATCACTTATTTTGGACCGGAGGGAATATTACATTAGTATTACAAATACTAGTTATGGTAGGGAGCGAGTTGAAACAGGTACAAACCTCCTTTGTTGGCTGCCTTGTTGATCTTGCTGTAAATAAGGTTGTGGTTGTGCAAAAAGTACGCAGGTAAACTCTGCAATCCTGGATCCATATTTAGCTAACCTCTCAGCAACACAGTTCTGCTCTCTATATATATATATATATATACTGGATGGGTGGGCTACCCAACTGTAGAAGTAATAACCTGCAATCATTGATAATGTTAGTATAATGCATATAAGTTATTATTTGAGACATACCGATGAGTTGTTGGGCATCTGTTTCGATCACAAGTGGTGTCAAATTCTCTTGCAACGCTATTTTCAAGAGTCCGGAACCAAAGTGTTGTTAAATTAAAAAAAAAAGAACGTTTCTATGTGTTTTAAAAAAATGTGACATATGTATATACAACGCCACTTTATGTGGCGTTGTATACTAACGGTAACGGCTCCGTTAGTATACAACGCCACAATAGGTGGCGTTGTGTAATGGAGTTTATGTACAACGCCACCTATTTAGGCGTTGTACGTTCTTCATCCAGTGAACAGTCCAACGCCTGAATAGATGGCGTTGTATAACCACCTTGGCCTAAATTCTACAGCATTTCTCACCACCCGGGCCTAAATTCTACAGCATTTCTCATCACCCCGAGAGAATTATAAGAAATTTTTTATATTGCCCGCTAAGTGTCATATTAAACAACAATTGCTTAAACAATTTAAGTGGTTAGAACGTAGAGTAAATGAAAATGTGGAATAAATAATTTCTACTATGTGTTTAGTTCATTTGTATGTTTTTCATTCTTATTAAGTTATGTTTGTGTTTGTGTTCTAATAATTTAAGTTTAAGTTAAATATTACTCCCTCCGTTTCAATTTATGTGAACCTATTTCCTTTTTAGTCCGTGCCAAAAAGAATGACCTCTTTCCTTATTTGGAAACAATTTACCTTTATGCAATGATTTATAGCCACACAAAATAAAGGTGCCTCATTTTACACCACAAGATCAAAAGTTTTCTCTCTTTTCTTAAACTCCGTGCCCAGTCAAATGGGTTCACATAAATTGAAACGGAGGGAGTATGTATTAATAGACGAAATAATTAAATACTAAACAATAAACGAAATAATAAAATAAATGATGAACTAAAAAACAAAATAATAAAACAAATGATGAACTAAAAATTTAATAGATATATTTAATTAAATATTGTTTTTACAAAAAATATTATTTACAACATATACAAGATATAAAGTAACTATCTTGTATGTGTCCCGCAATGTGTGTGCTTCAAAGCAGCCGTCGGCCTCAGGCGCATCCCCGCCTGTCCAGGTACGCTATCAGGATCATCATCATCGAATTTCCTCCTAATAGCTGGATGTGGCTCAAGATGACATGCAGCAGTCGTGCTGTCAGGTCCAGCAGAATACTACATAATAAAGTAAAAATTAGTTTATAAAAGCACATAATAATTTATAATTAATAGTTTTATTATCTTACCATCATAGCGTCTGGATCCTGTATGTAGTCATCTGCCGCATCGTCAACTGAAGCCCGAACAAGGAGATTATTATAATGTAATAAATAAAATAAGTTATAGTTAAAAGAAATTTCGTATTCAGAAGTAATAAACTCATACCTGAGCATGCGAAGAGCTCCCAAAACTCAGCCGGCGGCCACTGGATATATCCATGGTCGGTGCACCCTCAGATGTGGTAGATGGGCCAGGGTAGTATGCACCCCAATCTGCTGCTTAAAAATTAGAGCCCGTGATCAATAATAGACCATGTGGGGCCATCTGTGAAGGACTTGCAGTGTCGTATATACCAAGGCTGTAAGACGGAATGTCCGTCTCATCACCGGGAGCATCACCGGCCTCATCGGGAGCATCCTGCTGGACACCATGTCCTCGGGCAGCACGAGGTCGCCGGGCAGCACCTGGTCGTTGGGAAGCAGGTCGTCTGGCACCAGCAGGTCGTGGAATACCACGACCTCGCTGGTATGTGGCTGGATCAACATAATCAGCCTCCTGTGCTAAGCGCTGATCCGATCTGGCACACTCTACTGTCTCGGCAGCCAATGCCATGAATCGACGACCATAATCTATAATGGCCGCTGGATCGTGCGCATACTCCTACATCTCCCGCCCCATACGGTGGACGGTATGCAATCCAATGGCCTGCACAAAAGTAAATAATGTAAACTAGGTTTAACTCACAACATTATATGTACATTATTAAATATAACATAAAACTTACCAGAGCCTCGTGTCTCCCGGCGTTTGAGACGTACCGCCCATCTACCTGATACACTGGGTTGCCGACAAATAGACGGGACACTGTACTATACCATGCTAGATACCCTGCAATAGGATAGTGTTGTGGAGGTGGGATCAAATCACCTCGGCTATCCCAAATGCCCAGCTGAGTCTGGAGCCAGCCTAAAAAGGTGTCGTCCACTCTGCTACGATCATCCCTCTCATAATGTGTAGGATGCCATGAAGGATGAGGCGGTATAGGCTGCAGCATGCCAAACTGACGATAAACTCGCTCTGAGGCATGATGCTCCACTATATCTAGGCATGTGAGAGGGACAGAAGACCTCCAAATAGCCCGGCCTAGAGTACAGTATCCTGAGAGGGTAGCTAGCAACTCCTCACTATAGGGTGTCCAGATGAACTATCAAATAACAACACAAATGGTTAGTATTCGTAACACTAATTTAAACAATAACTGGTACATTTAGTTAGATTTTTACCTGTGCATCCTCTAGGAAGTCTAACACATCCCTGACGGCTGGAAGATTATGATGGGTATCAAATCCCCGCGTATATCCACGCCGCATGACCCACATGGCAGCTAAAGGAAGGTCTGGTAATGCGACGTCAGCTGGTATTAGTGGAAAAGGTGGGCTGAGCTACACAAATCGCTCCCAAACCCAAATCTAACATAGAAAGTTGATATATACTGTGAGATAAACTATATTTAGGTAGATTTAACTAGGGAAAGATATTTTCATTGAATATGTTCTCACCTGTAGAAGGGGTAGGAAGCAGTAGATATCTCTCTGTGTGCCCATAGAAGCCCGACACATCTGCCTGTACAGGAATGCGAGGACAACAGCACCCCAGCTGTATGTAGCTGTATCCTCGAACTGTGTAATGTGGTGTAGAAATCGGAGGCTAACAAGATTACCCGAAGTGTTCGGGAACAAGACACCCCCTAATAAAAGGAGCAGCAACAACCTAGTGTAGTGGCTCACAACCTCCTCCTCTGATTCATCAGTAATATGAGGGTGGAGCTGCTCCAGACGCTGTCTAAGAGGGGTTAATGGTACCCGACTGATCCCAGCCCTACGATCAACGGCCTCCGGCCTCAAACCTGTCAGCATCTCTAGCAAATCCCAATACATCTCGCGGGGGAAATGCCTCATGCCCGACGGAAAAAGAACAGGTAACCCATCGGCTGGCAGGCCGTATAAAACCTTTACGTCCTACAACGTAATAGTGGCCTCGCCAATGGGAAGGTGCAAGGTGTGTGTCTCCGGTCGCCACCGCTCAATGATGGCCGTGATCAGTGAGTAATCGAGCTGTATCCGGCCAATCCGAATAATCCTGTAGAATCCCATCACCTCCAAGTGATGGATGACTCTAGGATGTAAATCTCGAGCACTAAGGAAATCCCACAATATATCGATCCGCCGACCCCGGAATGTGTCGGTCAATAACTGTCCGTCCCATATATACTCAGATCGGTGCTGCGGCTGTAGGCCTAATAGCTCTAAGCTCCTAGGGCCAGGATGTATGGGCGCATCCATGTCGTCGACTGTAAAATTAAAAAATTTAATAACTTGTAAAAGTTACACATTTAATAATTTAATTGTATAAATTGCTGATAATAGCTATGTATTTTTTTATAATTTAAAGTTATATTTTTAAATATTTTATTGTGTAAATTAAATATTTTTAAGCTCCCGGGCTCGATGTTTTTGAGCTCCCGTGTTCGATAATTTTTAATAACTTAATTTTAAGGTCCAGTGGCAACAAACTATTATTAATAGCTATGTGTATGCATATAATTATAAAATATACTTAGAATAATTGAATTGTCTAAATTAAATATTTTTGAGCTCCCGGGCTCGATGTTTTTGAGCTCCCGGATTCGATAATTTTTAATAACTTAATTTTAAGGCCCAGCGGCACCAAACTATTATTAATAGCTATGTGTATGCATATAATTATAAAATATATTTAGAATAATTGAATTGTCTAAATTAAATATTTTTGTGCTCCCGGGCTCGATGTTTTTGAGCTTCCGGATTCGATAATTTTTAATAACTTAATTTTAAAGCCCAGCGGCACCAAACTATTATTAATAGCTATGTGTATGCATATAATTATGAAATACATTTAGAATAATTACATTGTCTAAATTAAATATTTTTGAGCTCCCGGGCTCGATGTTTTTGAGCTCTCGGATTCGATAATTTTTAATAACTTAATTTTAAGGCCCAGCGGCACCAAACTATTATTAATAGCTATATTACGCATATAATTATAAAATACATTTAGAATAATTAAATTGTTTAAATTAAATATTGTTGAGCTCCCGGGCTCGATGTTTTGGAGCTCCCGGGTTCGATAATTTTTAATAATTTAATTTCGGGGCCCAACGACACCAAACTATTATTAATGGCTATGTATCCCAGACTCGATAATTTTTGAGCTCCCGGGTTCGATAATTTTTTAGCTCCCGGGTTCAATAATTTTTGGGCTCCCGGGTTCGATAATTTTTAATAACTTAATTTTGAGTATCAAAATTACAAGCTAAATACTACACATTACTACGCTACAAGGCTCTAAAATTTCCTATCCTAAAAAGAGTCTATGTTTTACTACGCTAAAAAGGTCTCTATTTTACAACTAACAACTAATATAAATTACACAAATATGAATAAACAACCAACATTTCTAACAAGTAATCTAAAATATAAACTAGTTCGGAAAATAACATAAAATAACTAAAACTAACTAAAACTAAAACTAACAAGTAATATAACAAGTTCGGAAACTAACAAGTAATCTAACAAGTTCGGAAACTAACAAGTAATCTAAAATACAAACTAGTTCGGAAACTAAAAAATAGTAGTATAAACATACATTTTTACGGATGAAATATATTAATATAAAGCTTCCAAATTCGTCTACCCACGAAGCCAATAGCGTAAAACTATAACGGGACTTATATGTATAACCCGGGGGGACCAAAAATCTTTTTTTTTTTAATTTTGTCGACTGGTCGCGGTATGGGGGGAGGGGGGACCGACTGGTTTTTTAATTTTGAAGAAGAAGAAGAAGTGTGTGGAAGAAGACGGGAGGAGGGTTTTAATAATGGGTTCAACGCCACCTACTATGGCATTGAACCTGACAGATTATTAAATAAAGGTTCAACGCCATAGTAGATGGCGTTGTATATACTTATGTTTTTTTTAACCTATTTTCGATACAAATTTTTAATTTAACAATACTTTGGTTCCGGATTCCTATTTTCAATCCCATGAGGTGTGCAAATAGTTCTGTCTGTATGCTGGTACCTTGATTTGATTGTCCTGCAAAGCCTATAACCCTACTGCCTTCGTGGCTTTGAAATACTCCACCAATACCAATACCATATTGTTTATGGGAAAATGAAGTAGAGCCATCTAAATTTAGTAGATGGGATGTGATGGGGGTTTGGATGATAGATGTGTATGAATAATGTCATACAACCATGTGGTAGAATCCATTGAAAATGTAGTGGTGCACGAAAGTTGGATGATAGGTTGAGGCATTTCCATAGCTGGATTGCATTAGGGCAACCGAAAATATATTGCATTAGGGCAACCGAAAATATATGTTATATTGTTTCAGGTGCCAAATGGCACTGTGTACATATAGATGATGCTAAAATACCTAAATGGGAAAGGTATGTAGCTGTGGGAACTTTATTATGGATAATAACCAAAGAAAGAAGGACATTTTTGGTGGAATGTTCAAATTCCAAATCCAATTGTAAGAAGAAAGTCTATTGACATTACGGTTAAAGTGATGTGTAACAAGATTTGATAGAGGAGATACTATCTGAGGTAAGAGACCAAAAAATTTGATCATAGTTTATTGTTGATAAAGGCATGTAGATGTCCTTGATGCTTTGCATTGCTCAACTTTGTGTTGTAATATAAAAGGCAATTTTTCCAAATGCCACGCTTGGTTACAGTAGTAATTTGAAGCTAGTTTTTTCTCCTCATATCTAGGGAGTGGTCTAGTGATACAATTGCGGATTGTGAAATTTGGTTTGATCCAAGGATCAGACAAAAAATGCACATGGTTTTCATTGGTAAGGTTCCATTGACACCCTAAGTGACGATACAACCAACCCAGGGGCGGCCCGACGTATTTTGGGCCTAAAGCCAAACTTTAGTGAGGGGCCTTAATATTTTTAATTTTTTTTTAATTATTTGAAGTTAATTTTTCTAGCTTTTTTAGATGCAAAGTTACTAATAATGTTCTTATAATCAATTTCTGCTAATAAATCTTTCTCAATTGACAATATAGCTAACCCATTTAATCTCTCTTGAGACATTGTTGATCTTAGGTAAGATTTTATTAATTTTAATTTTGAAAAGCTTCTTTTCGCTGAAGCAACGGTAACATGAATTGTTAACATTATTTTATAAGCAATATAGACATTTGGAAAAGAATCAAGTCTCTTTATTCGATTGAGCATATCGATTAAACTATTATCTTCTACTTGTACTACTTTGCTTAATACTTTCAACTCAAATAAGCATAAACCATCAATATCAGATTGATTATTATGCTTTAAGAAAATTTCAAGATTAAGGCAATGTGCTTTTAAATTTTCATCATCTAGTGATCTTAGTTTTTTACCACTAAATAGAAACCGAAAAAATTTTCATATGCTTTAAATTGTTCAAATATATTTTGAAGGAAAAAATAGACTTGTCTACTATGTATAAAAAGTAATCAATTCTAAAGGACTCTTCAAGAGACTTTGAGATTTCATTATCAACATTCTCATCAAATTGTTTCTTCCTAGATATCATACGTTTCTTGCAAAATTCGAGTTCGATATTCATTTCAAATGCAATTTTCTTGGCAGAAATTATAGTAGTTGGAAATCCGTCTTCTCTATATTTGTTAAAAAAAGAAATTAAACCTTTTAATTGATCTATGGAAACATCAATATGCATGTCTTTTGAATGCATACTTTTCCTAACTGAATTAACAGCAAACAATATATCATACCAAATAGTCATACCCAATAAAAATTTTAAATTTTCGAGTTCATATGTTACTAAGCAATTAGCTTCACTTTTAGTTTTTGGATGATCACTAATTTCTACTAATTTTAATAAAATATCTCTTATTTGTGGAGTTCGAAATCTTATTGCTTTAATGCTTTCAATACGAATTTCCCAACGAGTTTGTGACAATGATTTAAGAGTTAGATTGGGTACACTATCCTTTTATCATTGTCTTATCTTTTTGCACTCTTATTTCTAAATTAGTCCATCCAGCCATGCATATAATATGTTCATTTGTTGTTTCATGAGTTTTTAAATTTTTTAATTATATATATACCAAAAATGCCCCTCCCCCCATAAATGCGGGGCCTAAAGCGGTTGCTTTGCGTGCTTTATGGACGGTCCGCCCCTGAACCAACCCTGTATTATATTTCTCCAGGTGGATGAGATGGTTTTTTTTATAAGATTTTATATATATATATATATATATATATATATATATATATATATATATATATATATATATATGCGATAGTACTTGTGCCCAAAGTTGATTAGGATTTTTAAAAATTCATCATGCAAGACTTGCATGTAATGAATTATTTTTAATGGAGAGTTTTTCAATTCCCAAACCTCCTTGATGTAGTGGGTGGACTACAATATTACACTTTATAAGATGTAATTTTTTCTTTTCCGAAGTTGTGCCCCAAAGAAAATCTCGTTGATAGCGAGTAAGATGTGAAAGTACAGAGGTAGGTAGTGTGTTATATTGCATAAGATGGTTTGGTATTGGTTGAGGGTAGAGCGAATGAGTGTTGTTCTACCTGCTTTTGATAAAAAAATTATTTTTCAACCCACAAGTTTATTTTTGAAATTATCAAACAAAAATTGGTAATCTATTTTTGAAGAAGGTTTCTGATAATAGGTGAATTTGACTATATTTATGCTATAAATAATCACACCTTAATGTTGTTTTGATAATATATATGATGACAAAATGCTCTTATTAGTGTTTTTAGTATGTTATAGGTACACAAGAGTTGAGGAAGGCTAAAAGAGTAATTTTGAAGTCAAAAGAAGGTGAAAAAGACCATGTGTGAAATAAATCAAGAAATTATACTGGAACAGCCATGAAGAATCCAAGGCATTGTTTGACTGCGGTTTCACCGCGATTGAAGGCTAAAAGAGTAATTTTGAAGTCAAAAGAAGGTGAAAAAGACCATGTGTGAAATAAATCAAGAAATTGTGCTGGAACAGCCATGAAGAATCCAAGGCATTGTTTGACTGCGGTTTCACCGCAATCGCGGTAGAACCGCGGTAGAACAGACCTGCAGAAGTTTTGAAGATTCAGAAGGCATCACTCACCGCGGTTCCACCGCGAACGCGGTGAAACCGCGGTGGAAGGCAAAATATTTAGGGGCTGAAGTGTAAAAACAGAAATTGTAAAACCTAAAACCTATATATATATTGTTAGGATTCGCCCAAAGGAGGCGAGTTTTGTACTATTAACTACTTTTGCAAGAAAACTAGTAAGAGGGAATTCTCTTAACATCTCTTTTTCTTTTACTTTGAATTCTTGATTATGAAATCCATTATTTCTTTTGCTTTCTTAGTTATGAGTAGCTAAATCTTTATCTAAGGTTTTGATGGAACCTATTGATTTATCAACTTCTGGGTTATGTGAATACAAATTGTTAGTTAAATTTCTATTTGTTCAACTTCGTTCTTGTTGTAGTTAATTGATAGGATCCTCAATTAGCTATGCCTATTTAGAGTGCATAACTTGGAAAAGAGTGCATATTTAGGTTATTGTTGAATAACACCACACCTAGATTATTGGAGGAATCTATAATTATGGGCGTAAAGGTGGAATTAGGAATAACGAAACCTTGGGTGCAATCTAAAGTGAACTGTGCTAATTAAAGCTAGCTAAGGTAGCTCGGAAGAGTGCAATAGTAAATTATTGTAATTGCTCGGGAGAGAATTATGGTAGATTTAGGGTTCATGATTGATAGAGAAGTATTGACAGTTTGTATGAGCATAAACAGAAGGGATTCCATCAATAGGGGAAACATCACCTTAGTCTTTCTCATTATTCATTACAACACATTCAGTTATTTTTTTCTATTCTTTAGTTTATTGCAAAAGTAGTTAGTAGAAACCACTCACAAAGATATTTGAAAGTTTAGGAAGCTGATTCAGAAGTATTGTTGGGTTTTGAAGGTTGTAGTTAATATGTTAACTCTCTATGGGATTCGACTCCAGACTTATAAACTAGTTATATTTGCAGCGACTGCATTGTCCTTTTTTTAAGGAATAGTTGGGCGTGATCAAATTTTGGCGCTGTTGCTGGGGAGTTAACGAAATTATCAATTGCCATTGACAGAACTGAAAGATTCTTGTGTAATCAGACTTTCTCTACACACTTTCAATTAAAAATTTTGATGATTGTTGAATTGGGTGCTCAGGTGCATGGCTAGGAAATCTGCAAGGACTGGAGAACTTATTGAAGGACTTTGAGACCCAGAGCAAATATTCCGGGCACGAAATAAGGTAATCAGACAACTTCAATAATCTCAGCAACCACTGAAACTAGACTTTGACATAGGAGACATAAACGATCCAAACCAGCAAGCTGGGTTGAATGTACAAGAAGAGGCACATGAGGCGCATGAGGGTGCACTGTTTGACTGGGCACAACCAACTGCCATTATTGTGCCAGTCATTCAAGCTGAATCATTCCAGATCACTAACAACATGCTGCACTTGTTCCCAAACAAAGGACTATTTTCTAGGACTCAGGTTGATGATTTAAAGCAGCACCTGAAGAATTTTCTTTCTATATGCAAGACACAGAGGCAACCAAATGTGACACCGAAATCCATCGGGCTATTATTGTTTCCATTCTCTGTTACAGGGGCTGCACAGATATAGATCAACTCACTTCCCATTAACTCTACAGTAACATAGGATGAGTTAGTCAAACCATTCCACAACAAGTTTCATCCACCTAACAAAACGGTTCAGCAAATTGATGAGATTGTAAGATTCAAGCAAAAATCGATGGAGACATTGCATGAGACTTGGGGCAGATTTAAGGGTATGCTAGTCATGTTTTCTCACCATGGGGTTCCCGAACAGATGTTGGGTCAAAGGTTCTACATGAGGCTCTCGGATAGCATGAAAAATATAGTAGATGCCTCAGCATGTGGGGCTTTTCTGAGCAAGACCTGGAGAGAAGGCCAGAATTTACTTGACAAGATGGCTCAGAACTCCGGATGGAAAACCAAGAATGCTCCTATCACTCCAGTGGTAAACTCTGTACCTCTGAATCCTTCCAACACTATGGAGGAGAACATGGCTACTCTTTTGACACGGGTGAGCATCCTGACGAAAAAGGTGGAAGAATCTGGGGTTAAGCAGTAGGTTCATATTGTAGATACTACCAATGGGGTTTATGCACATCTTTCATTAGCCAACCGATAGGTAATCCATGGGTTGCAGACCAGGAACATCATCATCAGCATGAAGATATGAATTACGTGGCAAATTATGGAGGGCAGCGACAGGGAAACCAGAATTGGGGTCAGCATGCTCCATAGTAGTACAAGCCCCCTCAGCCACAATACAATGCAGGAGGTATGAGGCCACCCAACAATATGGCTCTATATCCTAGACCTCAGGCCTTTAACAATCAGCAGCAGGGGTATCATCCACCTCCACCACAACATGGGGGTAGACATGACGATGGGTTCGCAATGTTAGAAGCTATGATGCAACAGGTGATTAGGTCACATGCCAAAACCAATGAAAGAATAGATGCACATGATGCATCTATTATAAATATAGAGGTGCAAGTGGGCCAGATTGCTATGACATTGAACAATCGTCCTCAAGGGACATTACCTGCAGATACTCAAACAAGCCCAAAAGATTAAGTCCCAAAGCAGCTGATGGCAGTAAGTCTGAGAAACGGTAGAGATCTTGATGCTGAGCAGAAGAGAACTAGAGGAAACTTGCAGGCTGAGACACTCATTCCAGTACATATTGAACTGGATGAGTCCACAGGGTTGATAGAAGTTACAGTCCAGCCACCAGTTGAAAATAATGATGTGCAGCAGGAAACAGAGAAAGCAGCAGAACCGGTAGAATAACCGGTTGTGGAACATGTAGTAGAGAAAGAAAAATCCCAAGTGATTGGGAAGAAGACGCCTCCAGCCCATTTCCTCAGAGGTTGGCCAAGCACCAGAAAGAGCAGAAATACAAGAAGTTCTTCGAAATGCTCAAGCAAATCCAGGTAAACATCCCCTTAATTGAAGCTCTGAAAGAGATGCCTGGGTATGCTAAGATGATGAAGGAATTTATGTTGCGGAAATTTGATTTCCAAGACTTGGGCATCGTGACTCTTACTCAGACATGTAGTGCAGTGGTATCTAGACCCATAGATGAGAAGTTATCTGACCCACGTAGCTTCACAGTGGCACACATAAAGGGGATTAGCCCCACTGACTGCATGTATAAGGTTCTCCTGGAAGGGGGACACAAACCTTCCAGGGAACACCAAAGAAGGCTGAACCCGAATATGAATGAAGCGGTGAAGAAGGAAATGATAAAGTGGCTAGACGCGGGAATTATTTTCCCAATCTCTGATAGTAGCTGGGTTAGCCCAGTTCAATGTGTGCCAAAGAACGGTGGCATGACGGTTGTGCAAAATGAAAAAAATTAATTAATCTCAACAAAAACCATCACCGGATGGAGAATCTGCATGGACTACCGGAAATTGAATCTAGCCACATAAGGACCACTTCCCACTTCCCTTCATTGACCAGATGCTCGACCGGTTGGTAGGGAGGTCACACTTTTGCTTCTTGGATGGGTACTCAGGGTACAATCAGATCTCCATTGCCCTTGAGGATAGAGAAAAGACCTCCTTCACATGCCTATTGGCATTTTTTCTTTCAGGAGGATTCCATTCGGCCTATGCAATGCACCTGCCACATTCCAAAGGTGCATGATGGCCATATTCACTGACATGGTGGAAGATATCATGGAGGTGTTCATGGATGATTTCTCATTAGTAGGGAATTCATTTGATGAATGCCTTGTCAATATGACAAAAGTGCTGAAACGGAGCATTGAAACCAACTTGGTGCTAAATTGGGAAAAGTGCCATTTCATGGTACAAGAAGGAATAGTCTTGGGGCAACCGGTTTCGAGCAAGGGTATTGAGGTGGATCGAGCCACAATTGATGTCTTTGCAAAGCTGCCTCCACCAACGTCTGTCAAAGTCATTAGAAACTTTCTTGGACATGCCGGTTTTTACCGTAGGTTCATTAAAGACTTCTCCAAAATTGCCAATCCCCTATGTAAGTTACTTGAAAAAGATCACCCTTTTGTATTTTCTGATGATTGCAGGACTGCATTTGAGGAGCTGAAAAAGAGGCTGATCACATCACTAATCATTATTGCCCCCAACTGGGAGCAACCATTTGAGCTCATGTGCGATGCAAGTGACTATGCAGTTGGGGCAGTGTTAGGCCAGCGGAAGGACAAGCTGATGCATCCAATCTACTATGCTAGTAGAACATTGAGTGGAGCACATCTAAATTACACTATGATGGAGAAGGAAATGCTGGCGGTAGTGTTTGCGTTCGACAATTTTAGGTCCTATCTCATAGGATCCAAGGTAATAGTATACACTGACCATGCAACATTGAGGTATCTAATTGACAAGAAGGACTCTAAGCCAGGCCTAATTCGTTGGGTGCTACTTCTGCAAGAGTTTGATCTTGAAACCCGTGACCGTAAGGGCACTGAGAATCAAGTCACTGATCACTTATGACGACTTGAAGGAGCTTAAACTGTTAAAGAAAGTGGAGAAATACTAGAAACCTTTCTAGACGAGTAGTTGCTCGCTATACCACTCTTCTTCAAGCGCCATGGTATGCAGACTATGCAAACTACATGGGCAGTGGTATTGTTCCTCACAGCCTGTTATCGGTCCAGAGGAAAAGATTTTTTCGTGAAAGAAAGATCACTGCTAACCGCTCCAATGAGTAAGTAGTACATACTGAAATAAAGTGTGCGAATTTGGTTAGTCGATCAACAATCACCCACACTGAATCAAACTTCCTCGGAGTCCAAGGGAGACCACTCACAAAATCCATGGTAATCCGCTCCCATTCCCACTCAGTAATAACCATACACTGAAGAACTCCGCCCGGTATCTGATGCTCATACTTGACCTACTGGCAGTTGAGGCATCTCGCCACATGACTAACAATGTCCTTCTTCATCTTCCTCCACTAGTAATGCTACCTCAAGTCCTGGTACATCTTCGCGGCACCCGGATGAATGGAGTACCGCGAGCTGTGAGCCTCCTCTAATATCAACTCTCGAAGGCCATCTACATTGGGCACAAAGGTACGGCCCTGCATCCTCAGAACACCATCACTATCAATGGTCACATATCTAGCATCATCGTGTACAACTCTGCCCTTAAGGACAAGCAAATGCGGATCATCATACTGACGGTCTCTGATGCGATCATATAAAGAAGACAGAGAAACAACACAAGCCAACACTCGGCTCAGCTAAAAAACATCCAATCTCACTAGCCAGTTGGCCATCGCATGAAAATCATATGCAAAGGGCCTATTCCCAACTGGAATATAAGCTAAGCTGCCCATACTGATCGCTTTTCGGCTCAAAACATCGGCTACAACATTGGCCTTCCTCGGATGATACAATATAGTGATGTCATAATCCTTATGCAACTCCAGCCACCTCTGCTGTCTCAAATTAAGGTCCTTCTGTTTGAACAGATGCTGAAGGCTGCGATGATCGGTATACACCTCACAAGAAACACCATATAAGTAATGTCTCCAAATCTTCAGAGCGTGAACTATGGCTGCTAACTCTAAATTGTGCACAGGGTAGTTCTTCTCATGGGTCTTCAACTGGCGAGAAGCATAAGCAATAACTCTACCCTCCTGCATCAACACACATCTAATGCCAACTCTCAAGGAATTGCAACACACAGTATAAGAATCTGAAACTGACGGCAATATCAAGACTGGTGCAATGGTCAATGCTGTCTAGAGCTTCTGAAAGCTCTCCTCACACTCCTCGGACCACACAAATGGATCACCCTTCTGAGTCAATCTAGTCAAGGGTGAAGCAATAGAAGAGAATCCCTGAACAAATCAGCGATAATACCCTGCCAATCCTAGGATACTAGGAATCTCAGTAGCTGAGGTCGGTGTCAGCCAACTCTGAACCGCCTCTATCTTCTTCGGATCCACCTGAATACCATCACTGCACACCACGTGCCCCAAGAATGCCACGGACTCGAGCCAGAACTCATACTTGGAGAACTTGGCATACAGCTTCTCCTCCCGCAACCTCTGTAATACAACTCTCAGATGTTGCGCATGCTTCTCCTGGCTACGGGAGTACACCAGGATATCATCTATTAACACGATCATGAAGGAGTCCAAATATGCCGGAACATACTGTTCATCAAATGCATGAGCGTGGTTGGGGCATTGGTCAGCCCAAAAGACATCACAAGAAACTCATAGTGCCCATACCTCGTCCTGAAGGCTGTCTTAATAATATCAAAATATCTAATCTCCAGTTGGTGATAGCCGGAACGAAGATCAATCTTCGAGAATACCCTAGCTCCCTGGAGCTGATCAAATAAACCATCAATGCGAGGCAAGGGATACTTGTTCTTCACTGTTACTTTGTTCAACTGCCTATAGTCAATGCACATCCTCATTGAGTCGTCCTTCTTGTTAACAAACAAGACCAGAGCACCCCACGTTGACACACTCGGCCGAATGAACCCTTTAACTAGGAGTTCCTGGAGCTGCTCCTTCAATTCTTTCAGCTCAGCTGGTGCTATGTGATAAGGAGGAATAGAAATAGGTTGAGTGCCTAGCACCAAGTCAATCCCAAAGTCGATGTTCTGTCTGGCGGCATGCTCGGCATGTCTGAGGGAAACACATCAGGAAAATCCCGTACAACGGGAACAGTATCAATACTGGGAGTGTCAGCTCCGACATTCCGCACAAATGCCAAATAGGAAAGACATCTCTTCCCAACCACCCATTGGGCCTTGAGGAAAGATATTACCCTGCTGGGTACCTAATCAGTCATGCCTCACCACTCGATCCTCTAAATGCCCGGCATAGCCAACGTGATTGTCTTGGCATGACACTCCAGAATAGCATGACACGGAGATAGCTAATCCATTCCCAAAATAACATCAAAATCGATCATGCTCAAAAGCAACATGTCTACTCGGGTCTCCAGACCCACAATTGTGACAAGACAGGATCAGTACACATGGTCCACAATAATGGTATTACCCACCGGGGTAGATACATGTATAGGCAACGCAAAACACCCTCGGGTCATGCCCAAATGAGGAGCAAAATATGAAGATACATAACAATAAGTGGAACCGGGATCGAACAAAACTGAGGCATCTCTGTGGTAGACTGAAATAACACCTATAATCACTGCATCAGAAGCGACTGCATCAGAACGGCCCTGAATAGCATAACAACAAGCCTGACCACCTGATCAGCCTCCCCATTGAGGGCGACCACTGGCTGCCTGACCCTCACCCCTAGCTGGCGGGGCGGGTGCTAGATGGACCAGAAGATGAGGGTTGTCCCCTCTGCTGATATGGTCTGGATACCAGAAGGGGACACTCTCTACGGATGTGCCTAAACTCTCTGCACTTGAAGAAACTCCCAGGTGCTGGGGGCTGGGACTGATGGGAACTCCTCGTACCGGAGTGTCCAGCAGAAGAACTAGGTCGGGAAGAACCCTGAATAGATAGAGCCTGAAATGAGCTCTGTGCTGGTAGGGCACTGAGAGATGGCTGGCCCTGGTGAGAACCATGATAACCTCAGCCAGAAGACGACCCACGATACTTTGAGCGGGCTGACTGTGAAGATCTAAAAGAGCGACCTCGGCTCTGCTGACTCTGGCATCTAGTCTGAGTACCACTAGAACTAGTTGATCCTCGAGGCCTCTTGGCCTCCTTCTCCTCACGCTCTCTGCGACGGTCGGTCTCAATGTCACGAGCTATATCAACAGCGTCCTCAAATGAATGACTTAGGACCCTCTCTCGGGTCATCAAAATACGGATATGATATAAGCCCATCAACAAAGAGCCTGATCGTCTCCCGATCAGTAGGAACCATCCACGGTGCATATCTAGATAACTCTATAAATCTAACCTCATACTCCGACATGGTCATGTCCCCCTAGCGAAGCCACTCAAACTGCCTGCACAACTCCTCCCTCTGAGATTGAGGTATCCACTTCTCCAAGAAAATAGTGGACAACTTCTGCCATGACAATGGTGCCGCGCCTGCCGACCTACGGCACTCATAAGCCTCCCACCAAGCGAAGGCAGCTCCGTGAAACTGGAAAGTAGTAAAGGATACACATCTCGACTCCAGAATTCCTATTGTACAGAGCATCCGACGACACTTGTCCAGAAAACCTTGGGCGTCCTCACCTGGAGTACCACTGAAAATATGAGGAGAAAGTCTGCTAAACCTCTCAAGACGACGCTGCTCGTCATCGGGTATCACTAGGACCCTGTCTCCCTGAATCTGAACAATTGGCCGAACTTGAGCCACTGGCTGGGCTAGTGGAGCCTCAGGTGTCTGAAGGCCCTGCACTACCTGCTCTGGAGTGCGAGCTGCGGGGGTCTGATGACAACCCCGGTCCCGGATGTAGCTGCTGCAGTGGAGGTTGAAACTGCCTGAGCCAGGCCAGTGCAAACCATCAATATCTGAGCTAGGGTCTCCTGTAGACTCGGAATCACAATAGCAATAGTTGGTGCCTGAACAGTTGCTGCTGGGACCTCTGGAACTGGAGGCTGGTCTGTAATGGGGATAGCGGGTGGGTAAACTAGCACTGCCTCAGCTGCCCTACCCCTACCACGACCACGGCCGTGTCCACGACCTCTAGCAGGTGGCAATGGTAGTCATCCGCCTTATTTTGTAGCACGAGTCCTCGCCATCTGCTAGAGAATAGAATATCAAAGTTCAGTTTCAGATAAAAAAAATCGCACGACAAGAACTTCAAGAATTTGAAGCTTTCCTAAAAGGTTCTGCAGCCTCCCGAGGATAAGTACAGATGTCTCCGTACTGATCCGCGAGACTCTACTAAACCGGATCATGACTCGTAAAACCTATTAACATAGGCTTTGATACCAACTTGTCATGACCCAAACCCCGGTCGTGATATCGCCCAACACATTGCTAGGCAAGCCCGACCATATTTTCCAGACAACAAGCCAATTATTAATTAATACTAATCCATTAAAGTTTATAGCATGTTTTTATAATAGAAACAACAAATGCGAAAACAAAATATGAAATACAGCCCAACAAATCCGGTGTCACAAGTTTGAGCCTCTAACAGAAGGAAAACACCCTATACAATCTAAGTCTTGATAGATTAACAAAAGACATAAAAGTAAGAAAGGAGAGAGATCGGGTCTATGTCTCCTCAAATAGCAGTAGAACAGTAGCTACGTATGGCTCAACCGCCCTCCTGGACACCTGTATCTGCACATAAAGTGCATAGAGTGGGGGAGTATCTTTCAACTCAGTGAGTAGCAATAATAAATAATAAATGAAAGTAACAACACATGTATTATCACTAAATAGTTCTAAGGATAACCGTACAAGTAAGTCATCTATATAATGATAAGTCCGGTTCCAACCCACTATTGTCTCGCACTGATCCAACACTGATCTAGTCTTGCTACGGCGTGCATCCCGATCCTCACTCATACTGCTGCGACGTGCATCCGGTCCAACATATATATATATATATATATATATATAATGCTGCAGCGTGCAACCCGATATAGATATACTGCTGCGGCGCGCATCCCAGTCCAATAATATATAGTGCGCTCACTGGGGGTGTGTACAGACTCCGGAGCGGCTCCTTCAGCCCAAGCGCTGTGATACTGATACTGCAGCGTGTAGTCCGATCCACACATGTATTACTGCGGCGTGCAGTCCGATCCTATATATATATATATATATATATATATATATATATATATATATATATATATCACTACGACGTGCAGTCCGATCCAATACATGTATATGTATATACTCCTGCGGCGTGCAGCCCGATCCGGTATATATCAAATACCTCACAATGGGTCCTCGACCCCTCTCAGTCAGTATAGACTCGGCCTCGTGGGCCCACTCAGCTAGAACAGGGTATTCAACCTCAAGTATTCTAACTTAGAGTACACATCTAGTACTGGTTCATGACATGCTATACAGCTATTAATACGGCTGAGAGTATGTGTTCAACATGATATAAGGTTCATTTAGCTCTGCAGGCTTCCCTTATATTATACTGATCGGCACAAGTCCCCAAATATGGCTACTAGCCCAAATATACAGATATAAGCCCAATCTCAGTCATTATGCACAGTAAACTATCAATAGGGAGGGACGAAGTCCAAATCCCCAGTCACAATACCACCACGCTAGTCACATGACGCGTGTTCAATCTCAGTATAGCACTTAATATTGCAAATACGGGGTTTCAAACACTCAATACATCATTTATTACCACCACTCACCTCGAATCGGAAAAAGTCCTAGCTCGCCTTGTGCTTGCCTCGCAAATCAACCTCCTTGGATGCCAAATCTGATCAAAACCAAGAAGAATACATCAAAATAGGCTAAAGGAACATAACCCAATCAAAATAACTCGAATTACACTAAAAATCACGAAGTTGCCAAAACCCGACCCCCGGGTTCGCTTCTCGAAAAATTACAAAAGTCACATTTTCAGATTCCTTATCTTACCATGAGTCCATGCATATAAAGTTTATCAAAATCGAACTCTGTTTGCCCATTAAAATCAGTGATTTACCATAACGAGGCTTAGAGCAAAAAACCTCCATTAATACACCTCCAATCCTCCATTTTCAGGTTTAACTCCATAATTTAACAATATAATAACATAATTTGAGTCCATGAATGCTTACCTGATGAATCCCCTTGATTTCCTCCTCAAAATCGCCTAAATCGCCTCTTAGATCAAAGCCCCAAATGAGATATAACTTCCAAAATTCGAACGCTTATGTTTCATTAACAATGACGCAAATTTCGCTTCTGCGGTCCTAGACTCGCACCTGCGAGACTGCTTCTGCGGTAAATAGGTTGCTTCTGCGACTTTCCACTTAACAGCCACCATCGCTTTTTCGGCTCAGGTCTCGGACCTGCGAGACCGCTTAAGCGGTTTTACTTCCGCTTCTGCGATATTTCCCCATCGCCCAGCTTCCGCTTTTGCGGACAAGGGCTCGCTTCTGCGAGCTCGCCCCTGCGAGAATGCTACCGCTTTTGCGAAATAGCCCAAACCAGACCTGGGTCGCATCTGCGACAATTTGGTCGCTTCAGCGAGGCCGCTTCTGCGGTTCCCCATCAGCAGAAGCGGAACTGCTGCTGCAGATCATACCAACAATTCCAAAACTTAAAAATTCACCCGATCGACCCTCTGAAAACATCCTGAGGCCCCCAGGACCTCAACCAAAAATATGAATCCACTCTAAATCATCACACGGTTTCAATCATAAAAACACACCCTCAAACACACAAATCATCAAATTAAGGCTGGTTCAAGGCTAAGATTCAACCAAAACTTCTGAAACTTACATTCTATCAAAAACCCAACCAAACGACATTTGAATGACCTGAAAATTTGCAGACATATCCAAAATCACCCAACGAAGCTACTACGACAGTTGGAATTCTATTCCGACTTCCAGATCAAAATCTCTCCTATCGATCGGATTTTGTAAAAATTCCAACTTAGCCAATTCAAGCCTATTTCTACACCCGGCCTCTAAATTCTATTCCGATCGCTCCTGTAAGTCACAATTCACCTCCCAAAACTAATCAAATCATCAAAATCGATTCCGAGCTTTCTAACCACATAGTCAACTCCAGGTTGACGTTTCATAAACAAGCTTCACTCAAAAAGGCTATATGCCTCATTTTCAACCAGAATCAATTCCAATTCACCCAATAGACTCTAACACGAATATAAAAACATGAAACACATAAATGAAGAGGGTAACGAGGTGGTAATTTTGGTGACGACGGACCGGGTCATCATAGTGCACCATGAGACTCACATGATAGAGGTGGTACAAGGGGGAAATTGCAAGAAGCCCTCTCAGGCTGTAATGATGGTCAAAGCAAGCATCATCAAGACAGAAGAGAAAGTCATAAGTGAGAAAATGCCAGTCAAGGCAACTATAAGCAAGCCAGCAGTGGTAGCAGAACCTGAGCCTGTAAAGGTGACAGTGCCCGGAGTGAGTGTAAAGCCCGTATTGACTGTAAAAAGTGCGCAACTAGAGCCAGATGTTGTCAAACCAGTCACTTAAATGCCCATAGTGAACACCAAAACCGTGCCTTGGAATTAGAGCAGGGTAACTGTCATGTATAAAGGAAAGGGAATCAAGGAGGATATTTGTGAAACCCACGGTTTGACCAGGTCAGGGAGATGTTTCGCTCCCGATGAGTTGAGAAAGGCAAAAGTTGCAAAAGATAATCCGACCAATGTAAAGAAAGTTGTCACTGAAGAATAGGATTAGGAATTTCTGAAGAGAATGGAAGTTCAGGATTTTTCCATAGTTGAGCAGCTGAGGAAAACACCAGCGCAGATATCTTTGCAATCTTTGTTGATTCTTTCTAATGAACACTGAAAGGCGTTAATGAAGATCTTGAACGAGGCCCATGTACCAGAAAAGATCATAGTGAGTCATTTAGAGAAGATCAAAAATAAAATCTTTGAGGCAAACAGAATAACATTTTCAGATGATGAACTGTCGTTGGAGGGGACAGAGCACAACAGGGCTTATATCTTACGGTGAAGTGTGAGGAATCAGTGGTGACCCGCATCTTGGTTGATAATGGGTCAAGTGCCAATATTTTCCCTTTATCTACTTTGGGTAAGTTAAAGATTGATCATGAAAGAATCCACAGAAACAACATATGTGTGAGAAGATTTAACGGGGGCGAGAAAAACCGTGTTAGAGACATCATATTGGAACTCACTATCGGACCAGTAGAGTTTACCATGGATCAAGTTTTGGATGTTGTTGTGTCATATAATCTCTTACTAGGACATCCATGGATTCATACTGCAATGGTTGTACCTTCCTCACTCCATCAAATGGTGAAATTCGAATGGGACCGGCAAGAAATATTGGTTCATGGTGAAGAAAATTCCTGCAATATCATCAAACCATTTGAAGACGACGAGGGTGATAAAGGTCCCTGGGTATACCAAGTGGTGGACACTATATATGTGGATAAAATATCTGAAGGCGAAAACATTCTGATGTCCAAGATAACTTCCGCGTCAGTCAGGGTTGCTACGGAAATGTTGAAAAATTGGTTTCTCCTTGGAAAAGGTTTAGGAGCTGCACTGCAAGGAATAAAACAGCCAGTATCTCTTCCATGTATCATTGACATTTTTGCATTGGGTTTCAAGCCAACCATTGCAGACATAAAAAGAGCCCAAAAACTGAAAAAGAAAGGATGGACCCTCCCGAAGCCTATCCCTTAACTCTCCCATTCATTCGACAAGTCTGGTACAAAAAGACGTCCGATAATGTTCATGCCCATCCGAGCAAAGATAAGGCTAGACAATGAGCTATTAGAAATTTTTTAGAGGTCGTTCGAAGATGTAAACATGGTAGAGGAAGATGAGGGTACAAGTAAGATGGACGTCCAGTTTGTTGGATCCCAGATCAAGCTGAATAACCGGGAAGCTACTCCTCTTCCGACCAGAAGGGAGTTGTGGTAGTTAGCTTTGATGTTTCATTCTTAAATTTGTTTTATTTCAAGGCTGTAATACAGATTCTATGTTCCGTCCAATCAGGCGTGTCAAACCTTGTTATCTTTCAAAATTTTAATGAAATGAAATTTCTTTCTTCCTCCATTTTTGATAGCCTTATTTTATTTTATTTTCTTTTCTTGTACAATCCATTTTTCGTTGATTTCAATGATGTGTCATGCATAAAGAATTCTCGGCCCAGTCTTGGTAATCAAATAGTAATACATGAAATTGAACACGATAATGAAGTGGAGTATAAGGATGAGGAAGTTTTGCAACGAATTAGTAAAGATCTGAGCCACTATCAGGAGAAACCCAAACCAAACTTGAATGAGACAGAGTCTATTAATTTGGGAGATGAGGAAAACGTTCGAGAAACAAAGATTAGTGTTCATTTGGAAGCCTCAGTTAGAGAGGACTTGATAAAGTTACTACATGAGTACAAAGAAATATCTGCATGGTCATACGGCGATATGCTAGGGCTAAGTACTGAACTGGTGGTACATAAGTTGCCCATTTATTCGGAATGCCAGCCCCTCAAGCAGAAGTTAAGAAAGTTTAAGACAGACATTAGTGTGAAAATAAAAGAGGAAGTAAACAAGCAATTTGAGGCAAAGGTCATACGGGTCACCAAATATCCCACCTGGTTAGCTAATTGTACTTGTTACGAAGAAAGACGAAGAAACCAGAGTGTGTGTTGATTATCGAGACCTTAACAAAGAAAGTCTGAAGGATAATTTTCCATTACTAAACATCCACATACTAATTGACCATTGTGCCAAACATGAGAGTGGGTATTCCATGGATTGTTATGAGGGTTATCATCAGATCCTGATGGACGAAGAAGATGCAGAAAAGATAGCCTTTATCACACAGTGGGGAATGTATTGCTACAGAGTAATGTCGTTCGGATTGAAAAATGCTAGAGCTACATATATGAGAGCAATGACTACCATGTTTCATGACATGATACATCGAGAGATTGAAGTGTAAGTGGATGATGTCATTATTAAATCCAGGAAGCAGTACGATCATGTTAAAGACCTGAGGAAGTTATTACAAATGCTTCGGAGATACAATCTCAAGCTCAATCCAGCAAAATGTGCTTTTGGAGTACCATTAGGGAAATTATTGGGGTTTGTGGTAAGCTGACATGGTATTGAATTGGACCTATAGAAGATAAAAGCTATTTAGGAGTTGCCTCCACCAAAGAGTAAGAAAGATGTGATGAGTTTGCTAGGCAGATTGAATTACATTAGCAGATTATTGCCCAACTAACGTCAACTTGTAAGCCTATTTTCAAATTATTAAAGAAAGATGTTGCAGTAAAATGGACCGATGAATTTCAAGCTGCATTTGATAAAATCAAGGAGTATCTGGCCAATCCGCCTGTATTGGTTCCTCCAGAACCCGGAAGGCCCTTTATCCTTTATTTGAATGTATTGGATAATTCCTTCGGCAGTGTACTGGGGCAGCATGATGAAACAGGGAAAAAGGAGCAAGCAATTTACTATCTCAGTAAGAAATTTACATCTTACGAGGTAAAATACACTCAGTTGGAAAGGACATGTTGTGCTTTGACCTGGGTTGCACAGAAGTTGAATCATTACCTGTCGGCTTACACCACTTATCTCATATATCGTTTGGACCCATTGGAGTACATCTTTCAAAAGCCTATGCCTACGGGAAGACTTGCTAAATGGCCAATTCTGCTCATAGAGTTTGATATTGTTTATGTAACCCGCACTGCGATGACAACACAAGGAGGTCCTAATCACTTAGCAGAAAATCCAGTCGACGATGAGTATGAACCATTGAAAACATATTTCTTTAATGAGGAGGCGATGAATATTGAAGAATTGGAATAGGACAAAAAGTCGGGCTGAAAGTTATACTTTGATGGGGCAGTCAACAGCAAAGGAGTTAGAATTGGAGCAAGACTCATTTCAGAAATGGGTCAGCATTACCCGGTTACCGCTCAACTTCGCTTTTTTTGTACTATAATATGGCTGAATATAAAACGTGTATATTGGGATTAAGAATGGCAATATATATGGGTGTTCAATAGATTTTGGTTATGGGTGACTTGGATCTCTTGATACGTGGGAGACACGGGATTTGAAACTCATACCGTACCGACAATGTTTACATAAACTATGTCAGCGGTTTCAATCCATAGAATTTAAACATATCCCAAGAATGCACAATGAAGTTTCCAATGCTCTGGCTACTCTATTATCTTTGCTACACCATCCGGATAAAGCTTATGTGGATCCATTACAAATCAAAGTTTATGATCAGAATGCTTATTGTTATACAGTAGAAGAAGAACTTGATGGCGAATCATGGTTCCATGATATCAAAGAGTATTTGAGAATAGGGGTATACCCAATGCAAGCTACGGGGGATCAAAAAAGAGCCATAAGACGTTTGGCGAGTGAACTTTTCTTCAGTGGAGGGGCTTTATACAAAAGGACCCCGAATTTGGATTTGTTAAGATATATAGATGCAAAGCAGGCTACTACAATCATGACTGAGGTACACGCAGGAGCTTGTGGACCCTGCATGAGCGGGTGTATTTTAGCGAAGAAAATACTCAGGGTTGGATATATTGGCGCACTATGGAACAAGATTGTATCAGATACGTACGGAAATGTCATCAGTGCCAGATATACGGGGACTTGATTCATTATCCCCCATATGAATTGCATACGATGTCAGGACCATGGCCTTTTATTGCTTGGGGAATGGATGTCATTGGTCCCATAAAACCAACAACATCTAATTGCCACAGGTTTATTCTGGTTGATATTGATTATTTTACCAAATGGGTGGAGGCGAAGACATTCAAAGAGGTAACAAAGAAGGCAGTGGTGGATTTCGTACATGCAAAGATCATTTGTCGTTACGAAATTCCAAAGGTGATTATTACAGATAATGGAGCCAACCTTAACAATCATCTTATGGCGGAGACATGTCAAAGGTTTAAAATTATGCATCGCAATTCTACACCTTATCGGCCCAAAGCAAATGGAGCAGTTGAAGCCGTAAATAAGAATATCAAGAAAATCCTTCAGAAAATGGTGGAAGGTTCGAGGCAATCGCATGAGAAATTACCCTTTGCTTTATTGGGTTACCGCACTACTGTGCGCACTTCAATTAGTGCAACCCCTTATTCATTGGTGTATGGCACAGAGGCAGTGATACCTGCGGAAGTTGAAATACCCTTCCTTTGAATCATTGTGGAGGCTGAGATTGATGATGATGAATGGATAAAAGCCTGGTTAGAACAATTGAGTTTAATTGATGAGAAGAGATTGGCAGCAGTATGTCATGGACATTGTATCAACAAAGAATGGCCAGATCATATAATAAGAAAGTACGTTCGCGGAAATTTGAAGCTGGACAATTGGTGTTGAAGCGTATCTTACCGAATTGGGCGGAAGCAAAAGGGAAGTTTGCCCCTAATTGGCAAGGACCATTTGTGGTATCTCGGGTGTTGTCCAATGGAGCATTATATTTGACAGATATAGAAGGGAAATGCGTAGCGACTGCCATTAACTCTGATGCAGTCAAAAGATACTATGTATAATTCCTTTCACGTATCAAATTGCATTTGTCATATATTTGAAATTGATATGATGAAGGCATTTTATTTCTCTACCTAAACACTTTATCATTTGCTATCCCTTTGAGCCTTATTGTATTATTCTTTCATACCCCTCTTTCAGAATCAACAGTGAAGTCAAAAATGAATGATGAAATAACAAAAAGAAAGGAATAAGCAAAAAAAAAAAGAGATAAAAAAGAAAAATAACAAAAAGAAAAAAAATATACAAAAGAAGTAAATCGGGAAAAGTCAAAATTGAGACAATGAAGCGATCTTATGATTCGACTACGTTTTGACTTGAACCCGAACGGGTACGTAGGCAGCCTCACTAAGGATCAGTCATAGCAAAAAGAAAGTCCAAGGTTTCCCCAAAAATTGAAACTGGGGCAGAAGTTATGATTATTATGAAGGATATGATTCCGAAAGTTGTAAGTTTGAAACCCAAGTTTTAAATTTGAGCCTTTATATATTTCTTTCTAAACCCCATCCAAAAGCCACATTACAGTCCAAAGAAAGACCTTCTGATTAATTTCAAGAAAAGGACAGTACAAGTAAGCGAGGAAAAGCATATTATGGACAATACCCGGGTACTTGAAGTTGGAGGAAATGATAAAAATGATAAAATAAAAATGAGAGAGTCTTATTGGTGAAAACCCTCACGGGCACCATAAGGCGATGTAAGATGAGAGAAATAAAAAATGAGAGAGTCTTATTGGTGAAAACTCTCACGGGCACCATAAGGCGACGTTAGTCGAGAAAAAATAAAAATGAGAGAGTCTTGTTGGTGAAAACCCTCGCGGGCACCATAAGGTGAAAATGAGGAATAATTCTGTGGAATGCAAGCGGCAAAGCAAGTAAAGTTTGGGTTGTAGAAAAGAGAAATAAAGTCGGCAAGTGATTTGGTTGGATAGACTGGGTTGGTTAGCCGAATACATGGCATGATCAAAGGAATCATCCTTCCCACTCAGATAAGTTTTGTCCTTTTACTTTGAAAATATTCCTATCCTAAAAAATTCAGGGTCATTGCATTTCATTTTTCTTAAAATCTGTCTTCAAGACATTGCCAGTTGAAATCTAATTACCAGCTTCTCAGTTAAGTAGCACAATGAATTGGATCCTTTAAAGGACGGGAGAAATAAAATAAAATATGGCGGTCAAATAGTCAAAGGGAATAAAAGAGAAGAAGAAACAACAAAAGGGAATTGCAAGGAAAAGTTTGAGTTCAAAAAATTGCTCGAAAACAACCAAGAGCCACAAAAAGGCAGCACAAAAGCAAACTGAAGCAAAGGCAGAGTACAAGCAAGGCCAACAAGAATGCCAGCTGCTAACCACTATTTCAATAAAATAGGGACAAAAGATACAAATTCTTACTAATCACTTTAAAGTGAATGCAACCAGTGTGGACACACAAGGGAGCAAAATTTTGGCAAAATCAGGCACCCACCTATAAAATAAGGGAAAGCAATCTAAAGAAAGCAACAATGGAGGAAGGAATCCACGATGAAAGAATCTGTAATCAGGCACCCACCTGAATAATAAGGGAAGTTTTAATTTTTATTTCATAATTAAATGATACACCCAGTTATCAAATTGGGGCAGAATTCCTTTTCGTTATTTTTCTTAGTTTTCGTAATCAGGCGCCCGCCTAGATAACAAGGGAATATGTTTCTTAAATTTTTAAAATCAGGCGCCCACCTGGATAACAAGGGAATATTTTTCTTAAATTTCTGGATAACAATGGAATATTTTTCTTAAATTTTTTCAATCAGGCGCCCACATGGATAACAAGGGAATATTTTTCTTAATTTTTGAAATCAGGCGCCCACCTGGATAACTAGGGAATATTTTTCTTAATGTTTGCAATCAGGCGCCCACCTGGATAACAAGGGAATGTTTTTCTTAAATTTTTGCAATCATGCGCACACTGGTGCCCACCTGGATAACAAGGAAATATTTTTCTTAATTTATGCAATCATGCGCCCACCTGGATAACAAGGGAATATTTTTCAAAAATGAAATTCTTCTTTTTAAGCTAACACTTAATAGCATGATAGATTTAATCCCCATACTGGGGCAGAAAGTTTTCTTTATTTTTGTAATAAGCAGGCACCCACCTGAAGAACAAGAGAATACTTTTCGATGTTTGCAAGCAGGCGCCCACCAGAAGAACAATGGAATACATTTCAAGTTATGCAAACAGGTGCCCACCAGAAGAATAAGGGAATATATTTGAAGCAAGTTGCAAGTAAGAGTCTTCTCAAAAGAATGGAAGATGCAAATGAAAAACAAGAATCAGTTGAAAGATATAGTTAGGATTTTGTAGAACATAGAGCATAGTTTAGCTTATTTTCTTTTTACCACGGTGTAATAAAGATATCAACAGGCAGCAATAACAAGCAACATCAGTATAGCCACAGCTCTCTGGTAGTTTCAACTACCAAACATTCGAGAACTACACTGACCTGATTCCTGTTTAGCCCAGGATATGTAGGCTATCCTTGAAGCAGGATGCATTCAAAACATTTAAATATGCTTCACACGATGTCACGACCCCAAATCCGGTCGTGATGGCGCCTAGCACATTGCTAAGCCAGCCTGACCAATCAATATCAACCACGGAGCTAGAAGCTCTCTTTAGCCCATTTAAGCATATTAATTCACAAAATAACAACGATACATATAACGGAAACGGGGAACCAAGTCCCATAATACATCAACTCCCATAGACCGAAGGGTCAAGAGTCATGAGCCTCTACTGAACATGAGTGTATAAAGGTTTACAAGATGCCAAGTGCGGAAAGAAAAGTCAATACAAAATCAAGAGACATGAGAAGGAATATCGGGTCCTGCGGACTCTGCAGCTACCTCGAATATCCACAAATGTCGCCTCGCACAGCTACTGGATCACTGCTGAGAGGTACTGGATCTGCACACAAGGTGCAGGGAGTAAAATGAGTACTGCCAGACTCAGTGGTAATAAACAAGGGTAAGACAGCGCAGATAAGAAATCCGCAATAAAGCACTATGTAAAGTTGTAATCAAATACCCTGTCACAGAATCAATATCAACTGTACATGAACCAACAAGTACCAGCAAAACAGTATAACAGCTAGCAGATGTAGCTAAGTGTAATGCAATACATGATATGACCGCTACGACGCGTAGCCCGATCCAATTTGGGTACCCGTGCTCACTGTGGGGGTTCAGACTCCGGAGGGGCTCCTATAGCCCAAGCACAATATCACTGCGGCGTGCAGTCCGATCCAATTATATATACTGCTGCGGCGCGCAGCCCGATCCACTACTAGTCAGCTAATATGCAATCACAGCCTCGCAGGCTCAAAAGTAGTTTGAAATATCTTTTATCATTTTTCAGTTGAAAACAGAAATATCAAGTTCCAGAGATTTGGAAATAACATGATAACAGAAATAGCTGCGGACTAGTAGTAAACTAGCATGTCAATATGGTAAGACAATGATAACGATCCTCGCGGGATCCAATAACTGGCTCATGGCCCACAAGTATACTCAACCGCCCAAGAAGGGGGTTTTTCGGCTCAAGAGTGGCCATTATCACAATATATAATATGCAACCATCCGAGAAGGAGGTTCGATGGCTCAAGAATAGCCTAATATCATAATACAATATCAACAAGTCGGACTAAGTTATAGTCCCCAATCACAATCGACCCCGCACTCACAAGAGGGTACGTGTCTCGCCGCTATACAGCGTCACAAAGTGGTATACCGGGGTTTCGAACCCGCTGGTCATCACCCACATCTATTACTCACCTCAATACGGCGTGACGACTACTCCGCAATGCCCTTGCCACGAGAATCAAGCTCCGCACGCGTAGAATCTGATCAAATACGGTAGAAATACAACAAATTAGGCCAATGGGACGACACCCAATCAATACAACTCAATTTACATCAAAATTCTCAAAGTTGTCAAAACCCTACTTTCGGTACGCTTGTCGAAAAATCACAAAAGTCACATATTCGGAACCCTCATCTCAATACGAGTCTAAGCATATCAATTTTACCAAATTCGGACTCCATTTGCCCATTCAAAACCTTGATTTTCTAAAGTTCAAGCCTAGGGCTAAATCCTCCATAAATTACCCCCAATTCCTCCATTTTCATGATATAATTGCATAATATTACCAATACTAATCATAGTTTAAGTCCATAGTTGATTACCTGATGATTTCCCTTGAGTTTCTCTTCAAAATCGCCCAAATCGCCTCTAAAGCCGAGACCCAAATGTGTGAAATGTTTCTAAAATTTTCTAACTTCTGATACACTTAACTCACTGCGATTTTCGCTTCTGCGGATAAAATTCCGCTCCTACGAGTCCGTATCCGCGACCAGAGGGTCGCTTCAGCGATTCCAGGCCTAGCCGGCCAATTCCGCTTCTGCGAGAATAGGATCGCTTACGCGCGTCCGCTTACGCGCGTCCGCTTCCGCGATTGAACCCCCGCTTCTGCGAAAACTCCCGCTTCTGCGCACCAGAGTCTGCTCCTGCGGACTCGCCCAGGCGGTCAAGAATCCGCTTCTGCGGACTTTTCCCTTTTTCATCAAGTCCGCTTCTGCGGTCACCCACTCGCACCAGCGACGCCGCTTCAACGGAAAGGATTCCGCTTCTGCGATGCCAAGCACTCCTGCGCTCCTCAATCCGCTCCTGCGGACTCGCCTCCGTGCCCACATTTCCGCAGGGGCGAAAATGACAGAACCAGAATACTTCAACCTGCAATTTCCATGATTTTCTTCCGTTTAACCATCCGAAATCACCCCGAGGCCCCCGGGACCTCATCCAAACACACCAACACACCCTAATACCTTAATCGAACTTGTTCCAAATCCTCAAAACGTGTCTAACAACATCAAAAATCCATAATTCACATCGAATTCAAGCTTAAATTCCTTAAAACTTTTCGAATTACACATTCAATCAAAAACCCGACCAAACGACGTCCGAATGACCTGGAATTTTGCAGGCACATCCAAAATCACCTAACGGAGCTACTGCAACTGTCGGGATTCCATTCCGACCCCCGGATCGAAATCTCACCTACCGTTCGGATTTCGCCAAAATTCAACCTTAGCCAATTCAAGCCTATTTCTACACCGGGCCTCCAAATTCAATTTCGATCGCTCCCCTAAGTCACAAATCACCTCCCGGAACTAACCGAATCATCAAAATCCGATTCCGAGCCCTCTAACCAAATAGTCAACTCCGGGTTGACTTTCCTTATTCAAGTTTCCTTCAAAAAGGCTATATGCCTCATTTTCAATCCAATTCACTCCTAACTCACCCGATAGACTCTAACACCGATATAAAATCATAAAACATGCATTTACAACATAACGGGGTGGTAATTCCCGTGACGACGGGCCGGGTCGTCACATTCTCCCCCTCTTAAGCAAACGCTCGTCCTCGAGCGGGTCAAGAAACATACCCGAAGTCTCAAATAGCTGAGGGTATCTGCTCCGCATCTCCTGCTCAACCTCCCAAGTAGCCTCCTCCACGGGTCGACCTCTCCACCGAACCTTAACCGATGCAATCTCCTTGGACCTCAATTTTCTCACCTGACGACCCAAAATAGCAGTAGGCTCCACATCATAGGATAGATCACCATCAAGCTGAATGGTACTGAAGTCTAAAACATGAGACGGATCTCCAATGTACTTCCGGAGCATAGACACATGAAATACTGGATGGACGCTGGATAAGCTGGGCGGCAAGGCCAACTCATATGCCACCTCTCCAACTCTTTTAAGTATCTCAAAAGGACCAATGTACCTAGGACTCAACTTTCCATTCTTCCCAAACCTCATGACACCCTTCATAGGTGAAACCTTCAACAATACTCTGTCACCAACCATGAAAGACAACTCTCGAACTCTACGGTCCGCATAACTCTTCTGACGAGACCGTGCTGTACGAAGCCTCTCCTGGATCAACTTTGCTCTATCCAGAGCATCCTGGACTAACTCAGTCCCTATCAATCTAACCTCACCAGGCTCAAACCATCCCACGGGGATCTACACCGCCTGCCATACAATGCCTCATACGGGGCCATCTGAATACTCGACTGATAACTGTTGTTGTAGGCAAACTCAGCAAGTGGTAGGAACTCGTCCCACGAACCACCAAAGTCAATCACACATGCTCGCAACATATCCTCCAGAATCTAAATAGTACGCTCAGACTGCCCATCTGTCTGGGGGTGAAATGTCGTACTCAACTCAACCCGCGTACCCATCTCTCACTGAAATGCTCTCCAAAACTGAGAAGTGAACTGAGTACCCCTGTCGGATATGATAGACACCGGAACTCCATGCAACCGAACAATCTCTCGAATAAAGATCATTGTCAATCGCTCCGATGAGTAGGTAGTACTAACTGGAATGAAGTGAGCTGACTTGGTCAGTCTATCCACAATCACCCATACAGAATCAAACTTCCTCGCTGTCCGAGGGAGTCCAGTAACAAAGTCCATAGTGATCCTCTCCCACTTCCACTCAGGAATATCAATGCGCTGAAATACGCCACCGGGCCTCTGATGCTCGTACTTAACCTGCCGACAGTTAAGGCACCGTGCTACATGTCTGACAATGTCCATCTTCATCTTTCTCCACCAATAGTGTCGTTTCAAGTCTTGATACATCTTCGCGGCTCCTGGATGGATAGAATACCGCGAGCTATGGGCCTCCTCCAGAATCAACTCACGAAGGCCATCAACATTGGGCACGCATATCCGGCCCCGCATCCTCAATACGCCGTCACTATCAATGGTGACATCTCTAGCATCATCATGCTGAACTCTGTCCCTCAGGGACAACCAAATGTGGATCATCATACTGGCGCTCACGAATACGATCATATAGAGATGACCGGGATACAACACAAGCCAATACCCGGTTGGGCTCCGAAATATCTAACCTCACTAACCGATTGGCTAGCACCTGAATATCATAAGCAAATGGTCTCTCCTCAGCTGGAATATATGCCAAGCTCCCCATACTGACCGCCTTCCGGCTCAAAGCATCGGCCACCACATTGGCCTTCCCGGATGATATAATATAGTAATGTCATAATCCTTCAGCAACTCAAGCCATCTCCGCTGTCTCAAATTAAGGTCTTTCTGTTTGAACAAGTGCTAGAGACTACGATGGTAGGTATACACCTCACAAGACACACCATACAAATAGTGCCTCCAAATCTTCAAGGCATGAACAATGGCGGCTAGCTCCAAATCATGAACAGGATAGTTCTTCTCATGTGGCTTCAACTGCCGAGAAGCATAAGCAATTACCTTACCCTCCTGCATCAACACATATCCGATCCCAACTCTTGAAGCAACATAATACACCATGTAAGAACCCGAAGCTATTGGTAGTACCAACACTGGAGCCGTGGTCAAAGCTGTCTTGAGCTTCCGAAAGCTCTCCTCGCACTCATCCGACCACACGAATGGTGCACCCTTCTGGGTCAATTTAGTCAATGAAGAAGCAATGGATGAAAATCCCCGAACAAACCGGCGATAATATCCCGCCAAACCAAGAAAACTCCTGATCTCTGTAGCTGAGGACGGTCTAGGCCAACTCTGCACCGCCTCTATCTTTTTCTGATCAACCTGAATACCATCACGAGACACCACATGTCCCATAAATGCTACGGACTCGAGCCAAAACTCGCACTTGGAGAATTTAGCATATAGTTTCTCCTCCCTCAATCTCTGCAACACAGTACTCAAATGCTGAGCATGCTCCTCCTGACTACGGGAGTAGACTAGAATGTCATCAATGAACACAATCACAAATGAATCCAAATAAGGCCTGAACACACTGTTCATCAGATGCATAAATGCTGCTGGGGCGTTGGTCAGCCCAAAAGACATCACAAGAAACTCATAATGACCATATCGGGTCCCGAATGCAGTCTTCATAATATCCGAGCCCATGATCTTCAGCTGATGATAGCCTGAACGAAGATCGATCTTAGAAAACACCCTCGCACCCTGTAACTGATCAAACAAATCATCTATGCGCGGTAGAGGGTACTTGTTCTTCACTGTCACTTTGTTTAATTGCCTATAATCAATACACATTCGCATGGAACCATCTTTCTTTTTAACAAATAATACCGGCGCACCCCACGGAGACACACTAGGACGGATGAAACCCTTATCCAGAAGCTCTTGAAGCTGCTCTTTCAATTCTTTCAACTCGGCTGGTGCCATCCGATAAGGAGGAATGGATATGGGCTGAGTGCCCGGCACCAAGTCAATGCCAAAATCAATATCCCTGTCCGGCGGCATGACCGGCAGGTCTGAGGGGAATACATCTGGGAAATCCCTCACAACAGGTAGAGAATCAATGCTAGGAGACTCAGCTCCCACATCTCTCACAAAAGCTAAGTACGATAAACACCCTTTTTCAACCATCTTCCGAGCTTTTAAGAACGAAATAACACAGCTAGGGACGAAATCAGTCGAACCCCGCCACTCGATCTGAGAAATACCAGGAATGGCCAACGTAAGTGTCTTAGCATGACAGTTTAATATAGCATGGTACGGAGACAACCAGTCCATACCCAATATAACATCAAAGTCCACCATCCCCAACAATAACAAATCTGCCTGGGTCTCCAGACCCCCAATAGATATAACACAGGATCTATAGACATGATCCACAACGATCGTATCACCCATGGGGGTGGATACATGAACAGGTAAATCAAGACTACTACGAGTCGCACCCAAGTGATGTGCAAAATAAGAGGACACGTAAGAATATGTGGTCCCCGGATCAAATAGAACAGAGGCATCTCCGTGACAGACGGAAATGATACCCGTAATCACCGCATCGGAGGCAACCGCATCACGCCCGTCGGGAAGTGCATAGAACCGTGCCTCGGCCTCCACCGGATCTCTCCTCGCCCCGGGGCGACCACGAGAAGACCGACCTCCACCTCTACTAGACCGAGATGGTGCCGAAGATGAGGGCCGATCCCTCTGCTGAGTCCTATCCCTACGGAGTCGAGGGCACCGTCTTCTCATGTGGCCAAACTCACCACACTCATAACATGCACCCGGTGCCGGAGAAGGGGACCGAAGGGAACCCCTCGCCGCGATGAACCACCCTGGGCCGATGAAGTAGGTGTTGCACCCCGGGCCGGAAGGGCACTAAGTGATGACCGACCCTGCTGAAACCATGTCGACCACGACCATAAGAACCTCCGCTCTGCTCTGGGCGGCCTGAATGAGAAGGTCTAGATGAGCGACCTCTGCTCTGCTGGGAATGCCCTCTAGATGGAGCACCACTGAAACTGCCAGAACCGCGAGGCCTCTTGGCCTCCCGCTCCTCTCTCTCTCGGTGACGATCTGCCTCAATGGAGCGTGCCATGTCCACAACCTGCTCAAATGATGATGACAATACTCTCTCTCTCTGGTCATAGGAATGCGGATGGAATAGTTGAGGCCATCAATGAACCTCCTGATCCTCTCCCTATCAGTAGGGATCATCCACGTGGCATGCCTAGCCAACTGTGTGAATCTAAGCTCATACTGGGTCACAGACATGTCGCCTTGAACCAACCACTCGAACTGGCGACGTAACTCCTCGCGACGAGACTAAGGTACATATTTCTCTAGAAAGAGAGTAGAGAACTACTGCCATGTGAGAGGTGATGCTCCTGCAAGCCTACACCTCTCAAACTCTTCCCACCAGTCAAATGCGGGACCAGTGAACTGAAAGGTAGTAAATGAAACTCCGCTAGACTCAAGAATACCAGCCGTCCGCAACATCCTCTGACACTTGTCCAAGAAACCCTGGGCATCATCGCCCTCAACGCCACTGATATAGGGTGGCTGAAGTCTACCAAACCTCTCAAGACGACGCTGCTTGTCGTCGGGCATAACCTGAACCATATGCTCTGGAGTTGGACCTGGTGCAGCTGGAGGAATAACCGGTGCAACCACCTGAGCGGGGACCGCCTCTGGCGTCTGAAGTCCCTGAACAACCTGCTCAGGTATGCGAGCTGCAGGGGTCTGCTGACCACCCCCTGTCTGAGATGTCGCTACAGTAGCGGTAGCTGAAACTACCTAAGCCAAACCGGAACACATTGATAATATCTGATCAAGAGTCTCCTAAAGACCAGGAATAGCAATAGATACAGTCTGGCCCTGAACTGGGGCTGCTGGAGCATCAACCACTGGGGGCTGCTCCTGAACTGGTACAACGGGCGGGTCAGCTGGCACTGCCTCAGCTACCCTACCTCTACCTCTAGCACGATCGCGCCCACGGCCTCTAACAGGTGGCAATGGAGGTCGTCCACCTCGTCCTGATGCTCGTGTTCTCGCCAACTGCGAGAGAATAGAATATAGAAGTTCAGTTCTCAGAACAACAAGATCGCACGACAGAGTTCAAGAAAAGTGAAGTTTTCCTAAAGGTTCGCAGCCTCCCGAGGATAAGTACAGGCGTCCCCGTACCGATCCACAAGACTCTACTAATCGGCTCAAGACTCGTGAGGCCTAGTAAACCTAGGCTCTGATACCAACATGTCACGACCCCAAATCCGGTCGTGATGGCGCCCAGCACATTGCTAAGCCAGCCTGACCAATCAATATCAACCACGGAGCTAGAAGCTCTCTTTAGCCCATTTAAGCATATTAATTCACGAAATAACAGCGATACATATAACGGAAACGGGGAACTAAGTCCCATAATACATCAACTCCCATAGACCGAAGGGTCAAGAGTCATGAGCCTCTACTGAACATGAGTGTATAAAGGTTTACAAGATGCCAAGTGCGGAAAGAAAAGTCAATACAAAATCAAGAGACAGTAAGAAGGAATATCGGGTCCTGCGAACTCTGCAGCTACCTCGAATATCCACAAATGTCGCCTCCCACAGCTACTGGATCACTACTGAGAGGTACCTGGATCTGCACACAAGGTGGAGGGAGTAAAATGAGTACTGCCAGACTCAGTGGTAATAAACAAGGGTAAGACAGCGCAGATAAGAAATCCGCAATAAAGCACTATCTAAAGCTATAACCAATTACCCTGACACAGAATCAATATCGACTGTACCTGTACCAACAAGTACCAGCAAACCAGTATAACAACTAGCAGATGTAGCTAAGTGCAATGCAATGCATGATATGACCGCTACGGCGCGTAGCCCGATCCAATTTGGGTACCCGTGCTCACCGTGGGGTTTCAGACTCCACAGGGGCTCCTACAGCCCAAGCACAATATCATGAATATATGCTGCGGTGTGCAGTCCGATCCACTACCAATCAGCGCGCAGCCCGATCCACTACTAGTCAGCTAATATGCAATCACAGCCTCGCAAGCTCAAAAGTAGTTTGAAACATCTTTTATCATTTTTCGGTTGAAAACAGAAATATCAAGTTCCAGAGATTTGAAAATATCATGATAACAGAAATAGCTGCGGACTAGTAGTAAACTAGCATGTCAATATGATAAGACAATGATAACGATCCTCGCGGGATCCAATAACTGGCTCACGGCCCACAAGTATACTCAACCGCCCAAGAAAGGGGTTCTTCGGCTCAAGAGTGGCCATTATCACAATATATAATATGCAACCATCCGAGAAGGAGGTTCGACGGCTCAAGAATAGCCTAATATCATAATACAATATCAACAAGTCGGACTAAGTTATAGTCCCCAATCACAATCGACCCCGCACTCACAAGAGAGTACGTGTCTTGCCGCTATACAGCGTCACAAAGTGGTATACCGGGGTTTCGAACCCGCTGGTCATCACCCACATCTATTACTCACCTCAATACGGCGCGACGACTACTCCGCAATGCCCTTTCCACGAGAATCAAGCTCCGCACGCGTAGAATCTGATCAAATACAGTAGAAATACAACAAATTAGGCCAATGGGACGACACCCAATCAATACAACTCAATTTACATCAAAATTCTCAAAGTTGTCAAAACCCTACTTTCGGTACGCTTGTCGAAAAATCACAAAAGTCACATATTCGGAACCCTCATCTCAATATGAGTCTAAGCATATCAATTTTACCAAATTCGGACTCCATTTGCCCATTCAAAACCTTGATTTTCTAAAGTTCAAGCCTAGGGCTAAATCCTCCATAAATTACCCCAAATTCCTCCATTTTCATGATATAATTGCATAATATTACCAATACTAATCATAGTTTTAGTCCATAGTTGATTACCTGATGATTTCCCTTGAGTTTCTCTTCAAACTCGCCCAAATCGCCTCTAAAGCCGAGACCCAAATGTGTGAAATGTTTCTGAAATTTTTTAACTTCTGATACACTTAACTCACTGCGATTTTCGCTTCTGCGGATAAAATTCCGCTCCTACGAGTCCGTATCCGCGACCAGAGGGTCACTTCAGCGATTCTAGGCCTAGCCGGCTAATTCCGCTTCTGCGAGAATAGGACCGCTTACGCGCGTCCGCTTCCGCGATTGAACCCCCGCTTCTGCGAAAACTCCCGCTTCTGCGCACCAGAGTCCGCTCCTGCGGACTCGCCCAGGCGGTCAAGAATCCGCTTCTGCGGACTTTTCCCTTTTTCATCAAGTCCGCTTCTGCGGTCACCCACTCGCACCAGCGACGCCGCTTCAGCGGAAAATGGATTCCGCTTCTGCGATGCCAAGCGCTCCTGCGATCCTCAGTCCGCTCCTGCGGACTCGCCTCCGCGCCCACATTTCCGCAGGGGCGAAAATGACAGAACCAGAATACTTCAACCTGCAATTTCCATGATTTTCTTCCGTTTAACCATCCGAAATCACCCCGAGGCCACCGGGACCTCATCCAAACACACCAACACACCCTAATACCTTATTCGAACTTGTTCCAAATCCTCAAAACGTGTCTAACAACATCAAAAATGCATAATTCACATCGAATTCAAGCCTTAATTCCTTAAAATTTTCCGAATTACACATTCAATCAAAAACCCGACCAAACGACGTCCGAATGACCTGAAATTTTGCAGGCACATCCAAAATCACCTAACGGAGCTACTGCAACTGTCGGAATTCCATTCCGACTCCCGGATCGAAATCTCACCTACCGTTCGGATTTCGCCAAAATTCAACCTTAGCCAATTCAAGCCTATTTCTACACCGGGCCTCCAAATTCAATTCCGATCGCTCCCCTAAGTCACAAATCACCTCCCGGAACTAATCGAATCATCAGAATCCGATTCCGAGCCCTCTAACCAAATAGTCAACTCCGGGTTGACTTTCCTTATTCAAGTTTCCTTCAAAAAGGCTATATGCCTCATTTTCAATCCAATTCACTCCTAACTCACCCGATAGACTCTAACACCGATATAAAATCATAAAACATGCATTTACAACATAACGGGGTGGTAATTCTTGTGACGACGAGCCGGGTCGTCACACACGAAATACGCGAGTGAGCAAAAATCCCTCATTACTGCTCACTTGTCTTTGCACTGAAACTCTTCGTGTCCCCGAGCAAAGAGGAGCAACTGTGAGCACGATATTTTTGCCCCAAGCAATTAATTACAAAATAAATAAACAAAAAAAAAAGATTTTTGACTGAAAATTGGTTGATTATTGTGTAAAAAGTATCAGCATTTGTTTTAATTTTTGAAAATAAAGTGAAGGAAATTAAAACAAAAATACAAAATGAAATTAATTAGAAAATACCAAAAAAATGTAAGATAATTACTAATGATATTTAGAAAAATCAAAAGGAAAATACGAAATACAAAAATAAAGGGGATACATACATTAGGGATAAAATACTAAGGAAAACAAATATAAAATATAAGAAAATACATAAATTAGTAAAATAAATAAAATTGGAAAAATATAAAACATGATAAAATACAAAAAAATACAATATACAATGTATTTTGGGCCAAATTCATAAATGTACTAGCCCAATTAACACCCTAAAAGATTTGACTCAATTTAAAATTAAACCGGCTATATCTGAAAAAACCAAACGACGACGTATAGGAAATAAGATCTGGACCATTGATATATTCAATCAAACGGACTAAAGTAGGCAGTTGCTGAATAAATCAAATGACATCGTTAATGAAAATGACCACAGTCGTCCGTTTAATTGATCTAACGGATATAAGCAGTGTTACACGGAACCAAACAGCATCGTTAAAGTGAATTAATCATAGCCGTCCAAATAACTAATCTAACGGACATGAAGAAGATTTTATTTAAATCAAACGTCGTCGTCTAAAGGCTAAAGTGATCCTGGCCGTTCATCTCATCTAATCTAACAGTTAGAAATCAATAATACATTTCTACTATATAATTGCAACCCTCCGTTCATATCTCATTACACACATACATCCTCTCAAACTCAAAAACCTAGCCGTCCTTATTTCCCCCTCCTCCTCTCCACAGGCCACCGGAACCCTACCGGTGGTCTGTCACTGGTCATCTTCTCCGACTAGGCCACTAACCCCTGAACCTTCTATTTCTCCTCTACCACCTTATCCCACTAGCCTTACCTAAATACCCTACCATCTCCCCAGATCTTGAAATTCCGATTGCTGGAACCCTACCCGGCGACCGCCAAACGATGAACCAGTCTCCCACCTTTACACCCCAGAACCGCCTTGAACTCTTCTATTACCCCACCTAAGTCCCACCTCTAGAATATCAGCCCTGCTACTCGAATCTTAAAAATTGTTCCGCCGGAACCCTACTCCGGCGGACTCCCCAAACCCAAAACCTTTTCAAGTCCAAACCTAGACCCAAAATACCATTCTTTAACATCCGAACAGGACTTCAAGAGTCTGCCTAGAAGAAGAAAAAGGAAAAAGAAACTCCAAAAAGCTAAGTATCCATGAACCACTTTTGTTTTCTATGCTTTACTCTTTTGTGTTATCATTTGTTAAAGCCTAAATCTATTGCATGTTTAGAAGAAATCTCTGTGTATTTTTGAAATCGATTAAGTACTCTTTTGGTTCTGATTATGGCTATTTTGTTAAATCGCATGTTGTTAGTTGTTTGATACTCTTGTTCAATAGATCTTGTCTCGACAAAGGTTTTTGATTAATTAAGATTCAACTATTTTCTATTTGTCTCTCTGAGTTTTGATTAATTAAAAGTTAGTTGTAATTAGGGTTAAATGTGAAAGATTACATGAAATTGGCTATTATTGCAATACGATTTATATATTTGGCTCTTCTGAACTTCTGAGTACTAGGTCACATTAGGACTATATATACAAATGATTAATGTGCCTCTTACTGCAACACAATGTAACTTCTGATTTGTAAAGCCATTTGTGGCTATTTTTGAAAAGTGGTTAACTCTTAAAAGGTACTTAGTCTAAAATTGGTTAAAAGATAAAATTAAGTCTAGGGGGTTATATTTTAAATACTGCTGAATACCCCAGGTCTTAACAGACCTAAGGACAGGTTGGGTAAATACGTGTAAGATATAAGGGGTAAAAAGGGAATAGAAAAGGGTAATTCTGAAGATAACTTAGAAGTAATCGGGGCATAAAAGACAATTGGTCCTAGTTTTTGGTGTAATTAGCTGAATAATAAGGGGTGATTCAGGCATAGTTAAATGGTAAATAGGTAATAAAGCTTAACAAGTGAGGGTAACAAAGGCATTAACGCCTAATAGAATGGTATAAAATATCCTGGAACCTTCTAGCTGGGGTTCAAGTGTATTCTTATCAAAAATAGCTTATACTTAACTGAAATAACTCGAAAAGAGAAGGGGTGGGAAATCTGAATAATGAATTCAAATTTCCCTCCCATTCTACTCTATAAATAGGCCCCCCGAGGCCTAATTTCAAAAGTTCAGAGGTTCAGAAGTTTATGCACACTAAAATATACCAAAATACACATAAAACACTGTTGGTTTTCAATTATTGTTTGTTCGAGTGCTATTCTGGAATCTCTGTTGGTTGTTTTTCACTGGTTTTGATCGAATTTGCTGGATTTTCCTATTTGCTTGGTTAAATTGCTGGGTTATATACATTCTGAAGTTTGGTAGCTGTGGCTGTGTTAATTCGCTTCTACTGCTGTCAATATCTAATTGCTCTTGTTGCTAATTTTCCTTCTTCTCCACCTCTGGAACTCATTTTTTTGTCACTTAAATCAGGTACACTACTACGTCCTAGAGTTGTAATTGTAATGATATTGAAGAAATGGGATGTTACTTAGCTTCAGTTAGCAAATTGTGCATCTATTCTTTCATTTTGTAGTTATAAATGTTTAGATATCTTGTAATTCATTAGGAATTGGTTGTAATATGTACTGGACTGAACAAGTATACTTCAAAGTCTAGTACTAGTGATAATGATATAGGAAATAGGTTAGATAAAATGATCACTTAGATCTAAAACTAAAACTGGCCTAAACTTAGTCGAATCACCTTGATTTATAACTATTATAAAACTATACATGTAATACTTGTATTTAGACGTTCGATAATTAAGTTCCAAATCTAAATCAGTTAATTTGAAAAGCATAAGTAGTTAAATTTCAAATCGCGTTACTGTTTTGTCACTACTTAAACTGGTTTAGCTACAGAACTTGCCTAAAACTGTTGTGATATGATAATCTGAGTATAATTTATGGTAGTTCGAGCATTGCTTTAGTTGAAATGTAGAATATCATTTTCCAGTAAAATAAAAGAGAATAAATAACTTTGTAAAATAGTGTCTCAACAGATAGATAATTTATAATGAGACTCAGTTAACAACATTGATTTAAATTCTGTATCAAGGTTCTTAGTTAAGTTGATAATATTGAAATCAGTAGTGTTTAAATGTAAACTGGCATTAATAGAAACAATTAATTGTTAAAACTGAGCAATATTTGTTCATAAGTGCTGTTAGTGCATATAGATGTTAATCTACTGTAAATCTGCTTTAAATGCTAATATTCAGGGCCTAGGTATGAATAGAGGCTCAGACCCCGACAGAAAGGCTTTTGAGCCTGTGAGAATAGGCCCAAATAATATTGACTGGGCTATAATTGTCCAGTTGCACCGTGTTGCATAATGATAAGCTAGTTCAAAGTCCAGGCCCAATAATGAATAATGGCCTGGACTCTAATAATTAATAGTATGAAACTGCTGCAAAACAGTTATACTAGGAAGAAAAACAGAAGTAGAAAATATATTGCACAAATAGAATTAACCTTTTAAAAATGAAATGGGACAAGCCTCGTTATAATGCGAAACGCACGGGGCCCCCAAATAATAACTAAAACTTTAGACTTGGAGGGATTGTTTAGACAATTTCACGATCTTTCCCAAATATAACAAGAATAGACCTCATTAGGCATATTTTAATATACATTCCTAATACGGGTGCACATTTATGTGAACCAAATCCAAATCTCAATGAAGTTGAAATGTATTAAAAGACACAGGTGTACTGGTACGATGTGGCCAAAAATGCATTTTCACGATGTTGCAATTCTTTAAAATTTAAATGCAAATAATTAAAGCACATAATTGAAATCTATAAAGAAATGAGATAAAAACAAATACAACTGTTGAGCGACCGTGCTAGAACCACGGAATTCGGGAGTACCGAACACCTTCTCCTGGGTTAACAGAATTCCTTATGCGGATTTCTGATTCGTAGACTGTAATAGAGTCATATTTCCTCGATTCGGGATTCAACCGGTGACTTGGGACACCATTAATCTCTCAAGTGGCGACTCTGACTCTAAATAAATAAATCTCGTTTTGACTGTCCTTTAAGTGGAAAAACTCCTTCCTTTTATTATATCCCTTCTCGGGGTGTAGTAATTCGGTAAAAAGGAGGTGTGACATGCTCAGCTCGTCACTACTGCTCAGTTCCTTAGTTATTTATATTACTACTAAGGTGGTTGTACTCATACTACACCCTCCACTATATGTGCAGGTCCAAGTGAGTTGGAGTGCGACAATCGTTGACATCAGACCATCTATCTTTGGAGACAACAAGGTAGCTGCTGGCGTACGCAAGGCCTTGTTACTCCTTTTGTCATTTCTTCTTTGGACAGTTAGACTGTTATATATCTCAGTTCATAATTTTAGACGGTCATGACTTAGTGACACCCCGATGTTTGGTACTCGTTTCCGTATTTTATATTATTTATATTTAGAGTTGGTTTAATTATCAGGAATTAAATTATTGGAAATATTTTATTAAATTCTTATAATCAAATTAGTAGTAATATTTTTGAAATACGCTTGCCTTGTAACACGATAGGAGCCATCACTACCATGGCTAGATTTTGGGTCGTGACAAGCTGGTATCAGAGCCTAGGTTACATAGGTCTCATGACTCATGAGGGGGTTTAGTAGAGTCTTGCACATCGGTACGGAGATGACTATACTTATCTTCGAGAGATTGCGGAACCTTTAGGAAAACTTCACCTTCTTGAATTCTTATCATGCGGTATTGATTCAGCTTGAAGTGTAACTCCTTGAATTCCTTCCACGTATTCGTATGTGGACATGAGTGCTTGGTATCAGTTGTGCATGGATAAATTATGATTCCCTGGATGATGTGCGGGATATGATTTCTGTGTGTTGATGTTGGGCCAGTCTGGAGGACTTGAGGCCGGGTTTTGTTTGGAGCTGGAGTACGAATATTTGGATTGGGTGAGCACAAGCTTATATATCCGTTAGTGTCCCTGTTAGCGAGATTTATGATTTGAATGTGATGAGAAGGTATTGCTGAAGGTTTCACCTATTTGAGACTCCATATATTTTTTTAAACTCGTTTGAGGATGAACGTTTTTTAAGAGGGGAAGATGTAATGACCTGATCAATCGTTCTGAGAGTTATAGCCCCGTTTTTGCAATTTCTGCTTTTTAAAGTGTTGTTCAGCCGTGTTGAGTTATATCAAGTTGGTAGGTTTGGGTTCGGAGTAGTTTTGGAGTGAAATGATCCTTTAGTCTCCTAGTTAGAAAGCTAAGTTAGAAAAGTCAATCGGAAGTTGACTTATGAGTAAACGAATTTATATTTGGATTTTTATGATTCGATTAGCTTCTTTGGTTGATTTTAGACTTATGAGTATGTTAGGAGTATAATTTGGAGGTTCGTGGTAGAATTAGGCTTTAATTGGCAAAAGTTGGAAGTTTAAATGTCTTAGGCTTGAATTCGAGATTGATTTGGTGTTTTGGTGTTGTTTTGGGTGTTCCGCAGGTTCGACTAAGTTTGGGTAGTGATACATGACTTGTTGGAATTATTGGTTGAGGTCCTGAGGGCCTCGGGTGTCTTTCAGATAGGTTTGGCTTGTGTTCCGCTCGTTTTTCTTATGTTTTGACATCGTTTCTTCAAGCATAAAGGATATCATATTGAACAGATGACCTCCCATTGATTGAAGCATTAGATCTATATCATAATTGTGGACTCGTATCAATAAGAATCATCGAATTTGGACATCATATGAGGATTTTATGGTTATTTTACTAATAATTAGGTTGCCATATTTTTTAGTTTAATTACAAAATTGCCACTAGCATCGTATTTAAAATCTGCACTAATTTGCATATATTAAAACCTACATATCTCATTCATTATAAGGTCAAATTGAGTGATTCAAAAGCCTAACTTGACTAGATTTCACAAATAATCCATTGGAGGCATAAAATATGAGTTTCGAAATTGTTTGGTACAAGAAACGAGGTAGAATAGAAGGTAGAAAAATATATAAAACTAGGGTTTGTTCTTCCGGTCATATTTTGAGATGGGGAGCTCAAATTTGGGTGATTTTGAAGGCGTTTTTCACCATATGAATTGGGGTAAGTTTTCTTTACTCGATTTTGAGTAGAATTTATGAATGAATCTTTGTTTTTGGGATTTGATTGATGATTGCAAAATTAAATTGATGGAGCTTTGAGTATTCTAGAGTTTTAAGTGAGGATTTGAGGGACCAATCGGAGTCCGATTTTGACAAATTTTATATACTTAGACTCGGGAGAGGATGAGAATTATTATTCTGTCATTTTTGACTTATTTTGAGACATGGGCCCGAGGGTCGGGTTTTGGACGATTTAGAATTTTTGGCATGTTTATGTAGTTTTTATTGTGTAATTCGATTCTTTAGATGATGTTGATAGTAGTATTCTGATTATGGTTAGATTAGAAGCTTTTGGAGACCGGGTCGAGGGACGATGAGATCCCAGAGTAGGAATTTACGTTGTTGAGGTAAGTAACAGTTTTAACACTGGCTTTGATGGTATAAACTCGGAGAAATTAATATAATATGATTGTTTGGCAGTGATACCTACGCTACGTGAGGGGCACGTGGGTGTTCACCGCGAGGAATTGAGACTTGGTATGTCCCATGAGGTTGTGGGGCCTAATGGTTGTTATATGTGGTTATGTGTTTGCTTATTGTTGATATTGTTTTCTTTAATTTTAGAGATCATGTTTAGGCTTTATTCATGCTCACGTTATTTGTACTTAGTCATAGAAATTATTGTTATTTTTCCCCAGTCTCTATTATTTGCTACTATGTTGTGATAATTAATGTCGGTTGTGTTTCCTTATTTGTTGATGATGGTGAGGCTACTGAGGTACTTGATTGAGCGAGGCCGAGGGCCTGGTTGTGAGGAAATTAATACCATAGTGTTAGTTGTCCACGTAGTACATGAGTTGACCGTGCGAGTCCAGGTATTAATACCATAGCGCGTGAGTTGTCCGCGTAGTATGTTAGTTGATTGTGCGGATCCAGGTATTGATATAGTAGCACGTGAGTTGTCTGTGTTTAGTGCTTGTGCTTTGGGAGGCCATCCGGAGTCTGTACACACCCCTAGTGAGCGTAGAGTATTGAGTGTATGGAGCGTTGAGTGTTGAGTGCTTCGATCGAGTGCTGAGTGATGGAGTGACATTGTTGTGAAGTTGCATTTACTTTTGTCATTGTTGCACTTACTTATTAATTTCTTTGTGGCATTCACTGAGTTATGGAAATTTACTGTTTATTCTTGTTTATTATAAGTTGTCAAAAATAAATAATAGGACAGTTTTGCTCAGCTCGTCACTACTGCTCAGTTTCTTAATTATTTATGTTACTATTGAGGTGGTTGTACTCATACTACACCCTGCAGTATATGTGCTGATCCAGGTGAGTTAGAGCGCGACGATCGTTGAGTTCAGACCATATATCTTTGGAGACAACAATGTAGCTGCTAGCGTCCGCAGGTCCTTGTTACTCCTCTTGTCATTTCTTCTTTGGACAGTTAGACAGTTATATATCTCAATTCATAATTTTAGACGCTCATGACTTAGTGACACCCTGATGTTTCGAACTCATTTTCGTATTTTATATTATTTATATTTAGAGTTGGTTTAATTTATCAGGAATCAAATTATTAAATTCGTATAATCAAATTAGTAGTAATATTTTGGAAATAGACTTGCGTTGTAACATGATAGGCGCCATCACGACCATGGTTAGAATTTGGTTCATGACAATAGATAAGATTAGGGGATGCTAATTCTAAATATTTCTCAGCAATAATGAAGGAAAGAAGGCAGAAAAATTTATCGCAAAACTACAAGATAGCTATGTAAACAAAATAACTGACCAGCAGCAGATAGCTGAGGTCATAAGTTTCTACAAAGCCTTGATTGGAACAATAGTTGGGGATCTACCTGCAGGCAATAAACGAAAAAAAGAATAGACCAGTTCCTAATCATGAATAACAGATGAACATGATTGCAGAAGTTACTGAACAAGAAATCAATGAAGGTTTATGTGCTATTTGAAATGATAAAGCTCAAGGAGTGGATAGTTACAATGCAGTATTTTTTAAGAAATGATGGCTAATTATAGGTGATGATATTTGCCAAGCTGTCAAAAGATTTTTTACCACAGATAAGTTGTATATGCCAGTAAATTGTACAACTATAACCATTCTGCCTAAAGTCCCAAAGCCTACAAGCATCATAGCATACAGACCAATAGCCTGTTACACAATATTAGACAAACTGATAGCTAAGGTTCAAAGCTAAAAGAATACAGAAAATCATTGAATCCACCATATAAAAGACGCAAGCTGGATTCATCCCATGAAGAAGGTTGCAGATAATGTGATACTGCCCATGAACTAGTCAAAGTTTATTCTAAGAAGAAAATTTCTCCTAGATGCCTTATCAAAGTAAACATCCAAAAAGCATATGACACAGCAGACTGGAGATACTTGCATCAAATGCTAGATGAACCGGCCTTCCGAACTAAATTCATTAATTGGATCGTGGAATGTATGACACCAGTAAACTATATTGTTCTTCTAAATGGTGAAACCATAAGACCTTTTGATGCAGCAAGGGGATCCTATGTCACCTTTCTTATTTGCCATAGACATGGAGTACCTCAGCAAGAACTTAAAGATCTTAAAGCAAGAGAAAGCATACAATTTTCATCCTTTGTGTGCAAGGTTGGAATGAACTCATTTGAGTTTTGCAGATGACCTTCTGATTTTTGCAAGAGGAGATGTAACGTTAGTAAGTGTAATACATGAAAAATTCAAGATTTTTTCAGCAGCTTCAGGACTTAGTGCTAACCTAGCATATATTATGGAGGAGTAAGTGTGGAGGGTCAAAAGGAGATACAAGGAAAATTGGGGTATAGTGAGGGGTAACTGCCTTTTAAATATATAGACATACCACTTGATTCGAAGAATCTATCAATCATGCAATGGCGGCCACTTATTGACAAAATAGTGACAGGAATATCAATTTGGACAGCTAAAAAATTGTCATATGCAGGTAGAATTCACTTTGTTTAGCATGTCATCTTTTGGATTCAAGCATACCGGGCTCAGATTTTCGTCATGCCCGCTAAGGTTGTCAAGACAATTGAAGCTTATTGTAGAAGTTATGTCTGGTCAGGGGAGAATGTGATAAAGAAAGACTCTAGTATCTTGGGAGAAGATGTGCTCACCTAAAGCTGCAGGAGGGACTAAATTTGCTAAATCAGGCATTGTGGAATAAAGCAACAATGACAAAGTCTGCATGGGAGTTGGCAAACAAGATGGACAAATTGTTGATTAAATAGATCCATAGTTATTATATTAAAGATCGGTTGTTTGTGACTATGGGGGTACCACAACAGAAGAAATTATTTTAAGCAAGAAGTTATGTGGCAGGTATCAATAGCAATCAAGGAAAACAGAAGACATTAATCAAATATATATACATGAAGCTGATATGAGAGATGCCAAATATAGCATGGAAGGGTCTAATGTATCAGAGTTAGGGAACGCAAAAAGCAGTATTTGTACTGGGGTTGCTAATGCATGAAAGATTCCAAACTGCTGATAGACTGAAGAAATGGAATATACAAGTAGATGAAATATGATGTTTTTGTAAGCAAGCTTTGGAAACAAAGGAGCATATGTTTGCAGAATGTGCATATGGCGGAGAATTATGAAGCAGACTCATGCAATGGATACAAATACAAACAAGTCTATATTCATGGATAGAGTGACAACAATTGGCAGTACATAAGAAAAAAAGACGATCACAAATGGTTAGAATACTCAAAATGTTAGTTGCGGAATGTGTGTAGGCATTGTGGATTGAAAGAAACTTAAGAGTCTTTGAGAAAACAGCTGTGTATATAGTATGAGAACTTAGGCATATACAACAATTTTGTTAGAAAAATGTAATTACTAAATAGATATAATTGACTGGCAGTTAGATGGAGTATAGATTGACTGTATCTAGTAAGAAAGTTAGATTGAGCTGATCTACTGCTTTATAAATAATATTTTGGTGATTAATACAAGGGTTTAATTACCACAAAAAAGACAAGATCCAATTCAGATCTTTATGCCAGTTCAACTATAATTTTGTAGTATTGTTTTCTATATTCTTATATTGATTTTGAATTGCTTTGTTCTAACTCACCTTTTTAGAAAATTGGAAGTTTCAAAAAGGCTTTTTTTTTTATTTAGTATTTTATCAATAGTTTTTTCTTACCTCTTAGGTATACAAAATTTATTGAATTTAAATTTAATAAAATAATTTATGTGTTAAATATGTTAGTCCAACTAAATATTATGTGCTAACATAATTCGATTAATTATATAAGCTCAAATATATATGGGTTAAATAAATGAGTTCACATCTATTAGGCCAATTCATTTAATTGGGCTACAAGTGATGAACCTAGATCATTAAGCACAAGATGTCATCTTCGTAGAAGTCCAGTTCGGTCAAATGACATGGCACATCAAATCAAATCAAATAGTCAATAGGATTGTGCTGCTTGTCAAAATGGCAAGGTGTGGCAAGTCACATTAAAAGGTCAATGAAATCGTGTCACGTATGCAACTGACATGTTCTGACCAATCAAATGCGATTTTATCACACTTCAATTGGATTGACCGGAAAGAGTTTGTTCCTGTGATAACTCTTCCCTCCCACAACTATAAATAGGGTATTCATAACACAGAAAAGACATCAGAAGTTATAACAAGAAGTAAGAAAAAACTTGTAGATCAAGAACGAAGGATGCATCAAAATTCAAAGAGTTACGAGTTCAAATCAAAGTTTGTGGCAATAAATATAGACTCAAAATCAAGCTTAAAGACCATTGACTTTATGTATTGCTGAAAAGAATAATCAGATGAATCATAGAGATAACAACACTAAAATTATTTGAAATCTAATACTACAATTGTTGTAATATTGTCGGTCTCGATTATTTTTATCGCAAAAATATTATCTTCACAAACCATTATAAAGTTAATTAGGTGTAATATTGATAAATCGAATACCAAAATATTGAACAGGGAATATTTAAAATGAAACCAAACTGACCGTTGGCTAATACCCTTCTAACTCGCTGGATTTAAGGCAATATATTTGGTTTTGCGACAAAAAAGAAGAACCAGAAGTTTGTGTATCTATATTGAGATTTTCTTTTTAACTGCAAAAAAATAGTAAAAGCTTAAAATAGTATAAAAGATTTAAGACCTCCTACTTAACTATAACTTATATATATAGCAGTCATGGAAAGGTTTAATCAGTCAAAAAACAAGAAAGAAAGGAAAAATTCTTGGGTAATCCTCCTTTGAAGAATCTCTCTTTCTCTCATCATTTTCAAGATTCATTTCCAAAACCCATTGAGCAGAAAAACATCATTAAAACCTTGGTTTAATCATCCAACAAAACAGAAAAAAATTCTTAGTTAATCATTGTTTGGAATTTTTTTCTCTCTCTCCATTTTCAAGATTCCTTTCAAAACCCCAATTTACAGCCAAAAACTTCATTAAAACCTTTCACCATTCTCTCCATTGCAGCCAAGAAATATAAGGTATATTTTCTCTTTTATCATTCATCCATGCAATAAATTTCCTTTCACATCATTCAATAGTCTATGAAGATTTTACTGCATATTGATTTACCTTTCTCTTACAAGAGGAATTGATCACAAAAGACAAGAACTAATAACCCCTTCCTTAACCCCATATTATATGAAATTACATCACCAACATTTTTTTAAGTAAACTTGTGCTTCTTTCATTCAAAATTGAAGAATTTTAGATTTGTTTATTTGAATTTCCTTAGAAAGGAGAGCCTTAGCGTAACAATAAGATTTATCGTCATATGACAAAAGGGATCATTGTTCAAGATGTTCATATGTCGCCTCAAATTGTTCTAATGACGCTTAAGGATGAAGAATAAAGATCTTCTCTTCCATATTTAACTTTCACGTAGTTTCTTAGTACAAAAGAAAAGGACACTGGTTCACGCAGTACAGGTAAATTCCTCTAACCTAAGAATTGGAGTGGGATACTTAACCGAATGATACATAAAGAGGGTGTTTGGCTAATTTTATAAGTTGGTCAAACTAGCTTATAAGCATTTTTCGGCTTATGTACGCGTTTGGTAAAATTAAAACTGCTTATAAGCCAAAAATAAGCCATAAGTCATAAGTTGGTCTCCCCCAATTTATCAAATTTCTGCTCTTAAGCACTTTAGGTTTGACCAAAATATTTACTATCTATACCTAAAATACGTTTTTTTTAAAATGAAACTCTTTGTATACCCAATTGTTTAGCTGCTTATTATTAATTTAAGCACTTTTATCCAAATACGTAACCGCTTATTTTTTAAATCAGCTTTAGCACTTAAAAGTGATTTTCAGCACATATGCTTATCAGCTACTCTAAATCAGCTAAGCCAAACGGGCTCAAAGTATGGGATGCTAGGAAATTAGCTTTGGAAATTGAATTAGTCCTATGACGCGCCCCTATTATTATGTATAAGCATTCCAACAAACAGAAAGACTTGTACGCATCAAGTTCATAGAAGTTGGCCTTCTTTTGAATAGTTTGGTTTGGTTAATGTGTGGCAGCCTCTTGTAGAAATGCAGGGTAGAGCTGCGTACAATAAACTCTTATAGTCTACCTTTTTCTCAGATCCCGCGTATAGCGGGAACTTAGTGTACCAGGTTGCCCTTTAACGTGTGACATGAACAATCCTCAATGATTTGATATTAAAAATATAACAACATTTATTTGTGCAAATGAATTCAGTTTTCTTTTTCTCCTAAAATATTCTTCTTTTATATTTATATATTTCAGGAGGACAACTGGCAAAGAGAAACAACCCAGAAAGAAAGAAAAAACACATCATGAAAGATGCTAAAGTGGGAGCAACTATCACCTCAACAACAACAATCATGGCAATTTTGCTGTTCATGATCAATGTCTCAAACGTTACAGCAGGATTTCCAGAGATAAAGACCGTTGTGGTAACAAACAACCACAGCAATTATCTAAGCATCCGATGTTTCTCCTTCGACGACGACGGCCAAGTTAGGCATCTGAATAAAATGGGCAGTTTCAATATTAGCGTCAAAATCAGGAAATTCTTCCCCACTTCCACCATGTACAATTGCTCTACAAACATGGGAACTTTCATCGCGTTTCGATTCGACTACGAATGCGTTAGTTATTCAACCCCTTGTGAGTGGGTGTTTGATGAGAACTACACATATCTCTATAATCCCAAGGATGAAGAGTGGGCTATGCATGAATATAATCCGAATTATGAGTCTCTTAAAAGAGGAGGAGTCATCAAAGGATATTATGTCAACTAAAACCGTACCTACAGAAACAGACGAGCTTAGATGGAACTACATAGATAGTCGACTCTATCTTACTTCGACCATTAGAAAACTCTACTAAATCTATCACTAAAGAATGTACCTAGAGAATGTCTTATAGGATAAGAAAAAAATAGTGTTGGTAATGAAATGCACGTGTGACAAATGTAAAATATTTAGGTGTAAGATTTTAGACAAGTAGTTGAAGTTGAGCTGCCTTTCACGGTGTCATCCCATGATAGGAAATTCAATATGGGACATTGTAAAGCTTCGTGAACAGCTTCGCTTCCTTCCCGATGACTACTCGAGTGGGAAATTTGGTAATTAGGAGAGCTAGGTTATGGTAATAGATGCATCCTAACAACATGTATTCATCAAGTTATATATATATATAATCATTGAGTTTAAGTTCTGTGTACTGCTAGTGGTAAAAGATATTTGTTCAATAAGGTGACTTATAAGATACAACAACAACAACCCAGTAAAATTCCACAAGTGGGGCCTGGGGAGGGTAGTTTGTACGCAGACCTTACTCCACCCCGAAAGAGTAGAGAGGCTACTTCCGGAAGACCCTCGGCTCAAAATAATAAGAAATACAAAAAGGGGAGAATATTAGTTTCACCATAGAGATCGTATGAAAAATAGAAACAAAAAATGCAGAAGGAAAAATGCGAAACAATAATAATGGCTAGTAAATAGGTACTGCACCGAAAAGCAAAAGTTTTAAGACAAGACAATGCCCCTAGCTATTCCAAAAAAAAACTCTACCAGACTAGGCTCACAACAAAACAAGGTAACGCAAGACTTAGCTATCTCCTAACTTACAACCATAATACTTAACCTCCATAACATCCTATCAAGAGTCATGTCCTCGGAAATCTAGAGCCTCGTCATATATTGTCTGATCACTTCTCCCCAATACTTCTTAGGCCGCCCTCTACCTCGTCTCGTATCCTCCACGACTTGTCACTTACACCTCCTTACTGGAGCATCTAGGCTTCTCCTCTGTACATGTCGAACCATCCGAGTCTCGCTTCCCGCATCTTGTCATCAATGGGAGCCACGTGCACCTTCTCCTAAATATTCTCATTTTTAATCTTGTACATCCTAATGTGATCGCACATCCACCTCAATAACCTCATTTCTGCTACTTTCATCTTTTGGATATGTAAGTTCTTAACTGGCCAACATTTAATACCATACATCATGCCCGGTCTAACCACCGTTTTATAAAACTTACCTTTGAGTATCGTTGGCACTTTCTTGTCACACAAAAATTCGGTTTCTAACCTCCATTTCATTCATACTACCCCAATACGGTGTGCGACATCCTCATCGATCTCTTCCCCCCTCCCTCGTGGATTACCGAACCAAGGTACTTGAAGCTACCTCTACTTGGGATATCCTGTGATTCAAGCCTCACATACACGCCCACTTCCCTCAGCTCAGTAACTACAAGAAAAACGGCATTTAGTGGCGACAGAATTTGCCACAGAAAGTTTAATTGTCGCCGCAAAATAGCTTTCGTGGCGACTACGTGGCGACCAAGTGGTCGTTGACTACACTAAGTGGCAGATACTTATTGATAGCGACTTATAATGGTCGCCACAAAGGTCAGCTTTTAGTGGTGACATTTGCCGCCACAAAACTTATTTTTGATTCTACAATTTATTCTAGAGAATCCGTAGCAAATAAATGCTATCCTTTGGTGGCGACTCCTATCGCCACAGATGATTGGCGGCGACTGTGGGGTGCAACAAAAGTCTGACTTTGGTGGCTACTTTTGTCGCTACTAAAAGTCACATTTTAGTGACAACTTGGTATTGCCACCAAATCTTCATTTTTTGTGGCAGCAAAATATTGCTACTAATTTTTCTTTTAGTAGCAGTAGACTATAATCATAGAAGCTCTTATTTTTCGTCACAACACAAATTTTTCATAAAAGTATTTTTTGTTTTTGAAAAATATATAAAACTACAAATATTTGTACAACCCGATAACAATTCTCAAAATTGTAGACTTTTTAATGTTAAAAAGTCTACACAACCAAAAATAGTCAATGTATATACATTGTCATTTCAAGATACAAACAAAAAAGAAATAGTCTTCAAGACAAACTCCAATGTGATCTTTTACGTTCAACAAAAAAATCATAAAATATCTTCAAACTACTCCTTGCGCAACTTCACTTCCTCGATCTTGAAGTATAGTGTCCTTGCTATTAAAAAATAAAGATGAACATCATTAATATATGCATATGTACAAAGAAGACAGTAAGTTTGAAGAGAAAATTATCCGAAAAAAGCGAAAAGAATTAAAGCAAATTAGTATTTCTCGAAAACTTTTAAAACCCCACAAACAATAATTTTTTAAAGCATGGGAACATCAACCTTGCGGTCGTAATATAAAACTTTTAAAACCCCACAAGTAATAATTTTTTAAAGCATGGGAATATATATATATATATAGTAAGGATGCTTAGTCTAAATTATTATAAAATCTGTCAATCGGTGTGAGATGTCATTGATACTATGCGAAATTCAGTGATCAAAACCAACACAAATAATTATAAATCTGAATATAGTACATGAATTGAAATGAATGCACAGAGTCTTATTACATAATCTATGTCCAAATTATTTAAAGCAACACGACAACGTAATGTTCGACTAAGAACCTACTGAAACCATTTATGATGTATAATCAATCACCAGTCATTAAAATAACAAAATTGAACTCTATGTAGTCAGCCACCTAAAAAATTGGTGACTAAAAATGCTTACTGTTGCTTGCATCCTGGACCATCTCAATACATTTTCTCATAAATGATGATAAACAACTTGGATTCGTACTTATTTACAGGTTTATAGTAATTTTGTGATGACCTACGATTTTACTCGTATGCCATCTTTGAGCACACAAAAGACATGCCTGCTTTCAATATTAACACAACCAGAATCACTTTCATGCTCAATAAAGAAAAGTAAGAATCGTCATAGCTATTTTCTTAAAATGAAGCATCATGTTAAAGTGAACGAACTTGATTCATTTGCAACTCTTTTTATTCAATATTATATCATTGGAAAGGAATAAACTTAATAGATGGCAGAAAGGAAAGAAAATGCTAGGATGTAGTCCAAAATGCATTTGTCCAACGTTCTTTTAAAAGCTTCCTTCGTAAAGAAGAATGTTGTGTCCATAAGGATATAGAATGACAAACTCTTAGAAGATGACCTCTACAAATAGAAACCAGAAGAAGTAACTCTTTAGTATATTTATGGCATTACAAGGTTTCACAACATGGCCATAACAGATGAAAGACAAAGATTTATGCCTAGTACTGTAGAAGACCAGCTTCCAAAGAGAGGCCAAGCGCACTGGGCTGTCCTTTAAAATTGTAAAACCCCATAACCATATTGCGTTTGTGACAGTGGCATTCTTTTTTAGTTGGATCATTTTACAGAATCCTATATCTTCTATGTAGAAATGATGATCGGCTTTTCTAATAGATATATAAAAGGATTAACTAGGCTTTAAGGTGAAAATGGCTCTGCTCAGCATCCTTTTTCATGTTCCTTTGAGAAGAGCAACAATGTATGGACAAATAAGATGTGAAAAATATTTTATATTTTACAGGGCATTAGTTGAATTCATCAAGTTAAATTAACAGAAAAGGAGAACCATGTCATATACCCTAAACTAATTTCAAAAGAAATCCTTACCTGTTGCATTCTGATAAGCCATGCATCCATCTTTTCTTCCATTCTTTTTTCAAGTTGTAAATCTGTCTGTGCACGCTCAATAGCCATTTGCTCTTCTAGCTTACTTTGCAACTCAGCGGCCATTTCTTCTTCTAGCTTGCTTTTCAACTCAGCAGCCATTTGCTCGCATTCTTCTTGTAGTTTTCTATCCATTTCCTCTTGCATCTCTTGACGCATTCTTTCCATTTGAGAAGACATACATGCCTCTAAGTTTACCTGCTGCAAACTGCTCTTTTTTTAAGGCTTCTTTCCATACCCTTTTCCACGAACATATCCAGTTCGTTCGCCAAGTACAGTGGCTAAAATCTCATCTGCACTCATTGGCTGCTCATTTTCTTCAGATTCTTGTTGACTTACAATTTCCTTTAGTTGGCCCTACAATTATTTATGACTTTATAGTATAAAATAGGAAACAGGTAGTAAAATAACAAAATAATGATGCTAAAATATTACATGAATTTGCTGCGACTGTGGGTCCGACCACACAATTTCTCCTTTGTCATCCTTACGAGTATGTTGGAGCTCCCAAACTCGATCTGCTGCTGCTTTGTTTCTACTAACAGGATCTCTCTATAATATGTTTTAATAGCAAAAAATATTTATAAGCACATAATATGTTATAAATTAATGATTGAATAATTTTTTAGTGTTTGTGGTAAATGCATTTACCGTCGATTCCTCCACTTCGGCAAATGATTTTGAGCCACAAGAATGCTTAGTTATCTGTTTTTCCCTATTAAGTTTGTTCCTCTCACTTGCAGCCTAGCAATTAAATCAATACATAAGAACCAACAACAACAATACAATAATAACTACCCAGTGTATTTCCACAAAGTTATTAATTAAAGGCAAACCCTGCAACATATTAGCATACAATTGCACACTCTTCTCGGCCAATATAAAATGTTCAAATATAAGAGCTCATCTAAACATGTCCTGAGTACTCCAATTTGGCAAATCCTGCTTAAAACTAGACCCTGAATTCTTAGGCAACGAACGATACATCTGATAAGCTTTAAAAAAAACAGAATAAGTGGTTGATACATATGCTAGATACTAGTGTCAACTGACTTCATCTGACTGTTCATGTCAACTGTTCAGACACAAAACCATGATACTAGTTACTTCTTAGCATTAATATCTACTTTTTCTTGAATAATGGCTTAAAGAACTAATAGGTGCTTTTCCTTTTTGTATTTTTTTATTTCACAATTTCCTGGAAAGTTGTGGTTGGTGGTCTTACCACACTATAAGTACTATTTTAGCATATATAGCATCTTGAATAAAAAAGAAACTTTAGTACAATACAGTTCTAACAACAACAACAAAAAAAGTATGATCTCATGCCATCCATAATTAAAGATACAAAATTCATTTCTTTAAAAGCCGAATCCATTTGGATCTTTCCCTGAATCATTGTGTACTACACTCACAAAATAAACATAAACAAAACCAATAAAAAGAATAAACAAATGCTACTTAACAACCAACCTCAGATTCCAGGTAACTTCCATGAGGCCTAATAATTAAAGAATGAAAATCTTCCAAAGACAATGTTGATAAGGACCAATAATTAAATATTGATTTACCAAAAAAAATTATTACAATGTTACCTTGAATTTTGGACCTCCAAAATGTCCTACGAGAAACACCCAGTTCTCTGGAGTAACATCATCCGGCCTATGAGACAGTCTCTCTTTATCAGTAGTATACTTTATGCAATCGAGTCTTCCATGCTCTAAAAAGCCTTTGCATAGTTTCAACAACAAGAGCTTGCAACACATGTTCTCGCATACCACTAGCTTCAAATTTATCCTAAAACAAATATGTAAAGAAACTAAAGGTAAATAAAATGTATGATATAAAGTCAATTTGATATTGAAAGTAAATTATTACCTTAACCTTCAACCACACCGCTTCTCCATGTTTCGCAATTATTGCTTTCCAATCACCATCTCTGAATGAGATAGTGCTCCGCATAATCAAGCCACAATAGTTTACAATATCCCTAGACCCTGGACCTACAGCTCTCACAATGTCATCCGGAATGAAGATGGGAATTTTACTACCATACTTAGTTTTCATATCCACATGTAGAGATTTATATCTCCCTCTGCCTTTCTTAATTTCTCTGTTTTCACAAAGAATACCTTCACAAGAATAAGAAAACTTCTGTGATACTCACTTAGCCCACATAACACGATGCTGAAAAATAAAATAATCATGCGCAACAACCTTAGCCTTTCAACAAGCCACAATTTAGATATAGACTGGACAGAAAGAACCATATGCCAAGGCAAGCATTTTTAGGTATAGCAAACTAGAGATCCAATCCAGAACTATGATTGGTTCATGGTTCCGGTTCAATAAAGAACTAACCTGCACTGCTATTTTCAGTCTCTGGAGTAGGATGCACACTTTCTGCAAAAGCCCTTGATGATAATGAGTCCATAGATTGTACTTGATGAGCGTTACTTGATTGTCCCATATCGGGAGATAATTGTGTTTGTGGATTAGGCTTAAAGGATGACGTTGCACTAGAATTATTATGTAGTACTCCTACATTGCCGCATCCATGACCCTTTCCACCTCGCCTACCTTTACCTCGTCCAATTCCTGTCATTTTCTGCAACATCACATAAAAAATAAATAAAGATTTACATTTTAGAATTATGTCAATATTAGCTGGTTAGAATGCACTTAATGCACCATAGAAACTTTTATCTTCTATACAATATTTATATCATATTCTCTCAATTCTAAACTAAAAAGAAATCAGAAACCAAGTTACAACAAACCAAGCAGAATGTAATCCATCAATGACCTTGAACCAAAGGACAAACCTTTAATAGGAATGGAAAATAAAGTTTCAGGTTAGTCACAATGCAAGATAAAAAAGGAATATAAAAGGTTGCATATGCACTTATTTAAGAAAATTGAGTATGCTTTAAAAAAAAGATGTACCCTGTACAAAAATTCATATTAATGGCAAAAGAACAGACGCTAGAAAGGTGTAAGAAGCCTTGCTTAAGAAAGCACAAAACAGCTATATATATGAATCTATTTATTTGATCAGTCCATATCACTATCCTCTCCTTCATTATCATCAAATATCTCTTCTTCGGTTTCTTTATCTTCGGTCATATCTATATCATTATCATTAATGAAACTATCTTCTTCATTATACACACTTGTCCCAGCTTGTTCTATTGCATGATCATAATTATTGATGTGAGGTTCAACATCATCCCTGTAGGCATGTAATTTTGACCCGCGCATTAGGGTTTATTTTATAGGATTTTAATTTATTACTAATTTTAATGGCACCAAAAATTGAAAAATATACAAAAATATTTTCATGCTCTATTTTATCCTATTCAATTTAAATTATTAATATTTTGTTTATGTTTATAGCCTTATTTTTGTTTCTATTATGATTTTAACTCTTGTTTTAATCCATAAAATATAATATATTATAATATATATATAATCTCAAATTATTACATAATTTATTTAATTAGTGGAAATTAATTTGGTTTTAATTTAAAAGGATTGGGCTACCTACTTAATAATTTGATTAAAATTAAGGTGAGTATAAATTTTGGCCCAATGTTACACAAAAATGGCCCAAAAAACCGGAAGCCCATCTCCCTTACCCCTTTAACCCGCGACCCAATCAGCCGACCCGCCCCATCCCCTTTAAAATCCTAGCCCTTCATCCCTTTTGATCGGACGGCCCAGATTCCATCTCCCACCTAATAACAAAACACAATAATAGGAATAACAAGAAAACAAAAAAAAAACCCTAGAAGAGTTAGAGAGCCGCCACCCCCTCTTCACCCCATCTTCAGCCGCGAACAACCACCCAAATCACCGGAAAATTCCCCCTCACAACCAATCACGTGGTATATTCTCTCACCCCTTTCCACGTGGCCTGACAAATAACGAACTCGAATATTCTCAACCCTCTTGCTCACATGAAGAAGCCTCTAGAAGGCATGTGCTGGATGAATAGAGAGCGTGGGATCAATTTCGATGGATCCCAGCCCTTCATTCATCAAGTGTGTGCCTTGTTGAAGAGGATTTGGTGATAAAAACCGATTTTTCGGGGAAAAATTAGAGGAGGAGTGAACGGCAGTAAGAAATTTGGGGTTTTTGATTCTAGGGTTCTGGGTTTTCTGCTTTCTTCATAAATTTCTCATTTTTCACGCGCGACTGATTTTAAAAGAAAATATACCGAAATATTAGTTTGAGTATTGAGTTTGGGTTGAATTTTGTTCGACTTCAAAAAGAAATTGATTCTTTCTTGTTCTTTTTTTTTTCGTTTTGTTCCAGAAGTTAAAAAAAATACAAAAAGTTAGTTCACTTTTTTCCGAAGTTCCAATTGTGATTTAAGCATGGAGTGTGATTGAATTTCGAGGTTGCTCGTGTGAAGTCCTGGTTGCCGTTCACAGTTCTAGTTCGTGGTTCCAGATTCGCTTGTCGCTATTCCATTCGTTTCTGCTCGAACTTGTCGACACCGGTGTTAATTGAAATTTTGAACATCCAGGTTTTTCTTTTCTCACTACTTCATCTGTGTTAATTTTTATGTTGCGAATCTGAATGTTCAAGAGTCATACATGTGATGTTGATTGCTGCCGATATCGTTCTGGAATTTCTACATGTCCGTATCAATTGAGATCATTTCTGAATGTTTTTTATGTGATGTTGAGTTTTTTATGCTTCGATTCCGACGTTTGAATTCTCGTTACTGTTGAATCTTCGTATCTACTGTTAAGCATCAATGGTTGTTAGCAATATGACTTGCCATTAGTCATTGGAAGCATTGGTGTGCATAGAAATTTCACTATATCTTCAGAACTTGTTTCCTTATCAAACTGGACAGATTAACTGCTTAAAGGTCGACATATCATTGTTGTGACTTGACTGACAGCCTTGGAGCTTCCTCATGTTTCCGGATTCAATTAGTTTCTACCTTCTGTTTTCTTTTATCGATATTAGAATTGTATGTCTGTTTTTTATGTTACTGCATGACTAAAAATGGAAATATGAGGTTTATGCAGTAGGTTTGCTTTTATATAAACCAAAACCTGTTTGAGGCCTTACTTCTTAAAGGGTTTATCGATCTAATGTTTAGCTAGAATGCCTAGCATTTTCAGATTCTCCATTAGTTCTATGTTATATTAGTAGAGAAGTTTGGCAATCTACCTGAATCTTGAATCTCTGTTCGGGGTTAGTTTTATCATCTGGCTTGGTTTGAAGTTTAGTAAACATATAGAATTTTGATTCCTCCTTTACTGAACATCATTACTTTAATGCATTAGAGTGAAATGCAGTGTTTCATTTTGTGACCTCATTTGATTGCCTTGGGTATATTACTGTCATCAGTAGTGTGTTTAGATTACTTTGCCAGACTTATGACTTGGTTATTTGGGATTGTTGGGACGATGATAAAATCCTTAAGCAACTCTCTTTGATGGTTTCGATTCACATGCTTCCATTTTGTTAATATATCAGTTTCCTTAGATTCTATATCCTTTAAATTATTTGGATGTTTATTGCTGGACGTTTATCTAGTCTATCGTTTTTTTCTGGAATATGGAAACGTTTGTATGATTGTTGAACAGTGGGTGCGGGAAAGGTTGAGCCCTATTAGTGATTTATTTGTTCACATGATTTAGGTATCGGGCTCGGCCTAATAAAATAAAAACAAACATGAACATGAATTGAATTGTTCTTTTACTTGGTCCTTTTATTTATTTCCTTCTATTTTCTTTATTTATGATATTGACCATTAGTAACATGCTTAGGACGACCACACTTGGGTAGGCAAGCTTTTTAGGATTTTCGTTGATTCGAGGTGAGAGGTCGTTCCCGAAGGATTTGTATATATCATTTTCCGGGGTATGCCCCGAAGAAGTATGTAAATATTTTGGAGGCCTTGGCAAGCATGGTAAAAAGTCTAGTATAGGTTAGTTTAGAATTTTCCTTTCTTTTACTTTTCATTTTCTTTTATTAGGTGGGGACGACCTCGAGCTTCATATGTGTTTATTTTGCTTTTCGTGTGTTTTACCTCAATATGAATGTTTTGAAAGCCAACTTGATCGAGTACGCAACCGTGACCTTCACGGGACTTGGGGAGTGCCTAACACCTTCTCCCCGAGTCAAATGAACCCCCTTACCCGAATCTCTGGTGCAGACTTAGTTTTGAAGTCTAAAGTGTTTTAAAGGAAAATCATTTAAAAAACGGCGGCCTGGCACACCGAAATCAATTGTCAGGTGGCGACTCTGAGTTAATTCCTTTTAAACACACTTTTGTCACTTTCAAAGTTAAAAACCCTTTTCAAACCTTTTTATTAAATTCTTTTATTAATTTAAGAGGGTTTAGTAGGGAAAAGTTTGTTTTTGGTAAAAAAGGGGGTGTGACATCTCTGGCGACTCTGCTGGGGACATTGCGGGTTCGAGCTAGTACTTGATTTTGTTGGCTTTTAGAATATTTGATTGAGGTTTTTGTGCTTTTTCATTAGCTTTATTTGATTTTTATTATGTTTTTATATTTTGTTATTTGCTAGTTGTTTATTTGTTTACGGTTTTTGCTTTATGTGTTTACTGCTTTATAACTGTCATCATATGCATTACCCGGTCAATTCTTTCTGCAACAAGTCTCGGAGCACGCGTCGCGTGCACGAATCCTTTGTTGAGTCACCCTTAATTTAGGAGGGGGGGCCGTCGGACGTATGGAGTGGTGGAAAGCTTAAGCAGCCACCATCGACCATACGCTCCCCCGAAGCGACTTGTTAGTGAACCCCAAACTTAGGTCAGCCTTTAGGTCATTTTGCATCATGTCATTTAGACCTAGCAGGGCTCGGTCCCAGGTACCGTGTCCCTTTGTAGGAAACTTGTCCAAATTTGGTTAAAATGGGCCCGTGGCCCAAAATGACATGTAATCATCTTATGTGCTAAATGTTGCATCTTTGAGGGTAAAAAGGTTATTTGGCGGACCGATGTTCGGGAAAGAAGGGTGAAAAATGAAGAAAATAGGGTCCGGATGCATTTTCCTTTCACAACTTTTCAAGAAAAATCCAAAAATTGAAAATAAAAAATCCAAAAAAGATTTTACACTTTTCTATTATTTTCCAAAAAAAAAAAAAATTGAATATGAAAAATCCAAAAAAGATTTTACACTTTTCCATTATTTTCCAAAAAATTCAAAAAAAAATTGAAAATGAAAAAATCCAAAAAGATTTTACATTTTTCCATCTTTTTCAAAAAGATAAAATATAGCTTTTTACAAATTAATTGCATCTTCCCGAACTACGCAAACCTGATTCTCGTCTCTCGGGGCGAGATACGTAGGCAACCCACATAGGGTCCGGTCATCCTAGTAAGTCCTAGGTTCTTGGCTTTGCGGGGTCTTAGCCAAATCTTGCATGTATAGTCACTTTTGGCCATATCGGTCCTTCTTGTAAATAGGGTTATTTTCGCAAAAAATGGTTCAATTACCCATATATTAGGATTTTGAGTCTACAACTAGGAGTCATATTTCTTTAGGGTCCATTATTTTTGAATTTGCATTTTTAGCCACTTTTGGCCATATCGGCCACTTTTGCAAAATGAGTCATTTCCTTAAGTTAATTTTTTTTGTTTTTTTTGGGCCATGAAAGTAAAACCCATATAAGTATTAGTAAGGTATTTTCATATAAGAGTAGTCACCGTTGTTGAGTTTACACTAATAGCTATCATTAGGCCACATAGGTTAATTTTCAAAAATAGTTTTGTCGTATCTAGTATGTGTCCAATAAAAGGTGTCGTGGTGTCACATGTGTCTTGAGTCGCTAACCATGTTTTATTCATTCAGGTATGGACCCGCTGATTCGATCCAAAGTGCTCATGGTAGTGAAGATTCCTAGGAAGTTAATTAAGTGGTGGAAAATGTTTTCAACAATAGAGCAGCATGAATTAATGCAGAAATTGGGCACCTTGACTTCCCTTCTTGATATCACACCCCGCCCAGACTTGGTGGAGGCGATGTTGACTTATTGGGATCCCCAAAATTTGATTTTCAGATTTGGAGAATGTGAGATGACTCCTACCTTAGCGGAAATGTCTGGTCTCACTCGTTTAAGCTATATAGGCAAAGACATGATACTTCCCCGAGACCACTCTAGGACAAGATTCCTTAATGACCTGGGCCTGAAAGATCATAAGCATTTAAAATGCCTCGAGCAGTCCTGGATATCCCTGGATTATTTGTTTACTAGATTTGGACCACAGGATAGCTTTGACATCTTTTGGGATGAGTTTTGCACAACCAAAGCAAAGTGGCAAAGACGACGCCTCGAAGCTTTCGGTCTTGCTTTGTTGGGATTATTGGTTTTTCCATTAGATGAGAGGCACATTAACTCCCGTTTGCAGTCAGTGGTAATGGCACTATTTCATGAGAAGCAACGCAAAACCATTACCGTTGTGCCGATGATCTTAGCGGAGTTGTACCGAGCCTTGAGTGAGGTTAGGGGAGGTGTCAGGTATTTTGAGGGAAGTAACCTTTTGTTACAATTGTGGATGATGGAGCATTTGCACACGGCCTCTTTACTTTGCCCTATCGACCGTGCCTTGAGGGATCGGGTGGTATGCATCGAGCGTAGGATGAAATCTCCTAAGTTTTCATACCCAGTAGGTGTTCCGGCTTGGATTGAGTTCCTTGGTTTGAGGACAAATGGGAATGTTTTGTGGGCTTACCTTTGGCTACCTTTAGATGATATTTTGGTAGGATGCCTTATGCAACCTTTCCTAATGCTGATAGGACTCAAGTGTGTTAGGCCATACACTCCTGTTAGAGTAATGCGACAGTTGGGTAGAAGACAAGAGGAGCCTCCAATTTTGAATCTCCGAAGGCACATCATGAATTTTAGCAAAAAGGCAGCCGATGAGATCAAGTGGGTGCAATACTGGAACAATGCAAAGAGGATGAGGAAAAATACATTAGTAAAGGACATTGGCATGCCCGAGTGTACTCAGGAGTACCTAATTTGGTTACAGTCCATCCCGTCAGGGGTCAGTACCCCGTTGCCAGCACAACTTAGGGGTCGTGCAGCTCAGACAAATGATTGTGAGGAGGCCTCAGACCAAGATCCCTGGAACAAGCTTGAGTTGATAAAGTCTCAGTTAGCAGGATTGGCAGCAAACGTGGAGCAGCATAGTCAGTATTTGCTTGGGGTTGGTCTTCAAGATGCGGGGGCACATGCCAGGGTTTTTGTTCCCAGCGTCGGTGTTTCTTTGCGAGGCATGTTGCAGAGTTTGAGCATGACGGGCAGCCCAGGACCATCCCAGCCAGGATCGTCGCGTTCAGGAGCAGCTTGAAGAGTCGTTCTATTTAGATGTTCTGAAATTGTCTTATGTTGTCTTTTACCTTCATGTCTTGTTTAGGAGTACTAAGTCCTTTAGGTAGAGTCAGAGTCTGTCGTAGTGTAATCGAGTCTGTCATGTCTTTCGTTTTCGTGCTTCCTTTTGTATTTTAACATCGAAAGGTTTTAAAAGAAAAAGTCCCAAAAGAACTTTGTTTTAGCTTATGTCCCATTACTTTTCCAGAACTACGCTTGGTCTGATTCATGAGGGACATGATACGTAGGCAACCTACAGCGGTTTCGATCAAGTCATTTTTGTTAAAAAAAATAAGATTAAAAAAAAAAAAATATATATATATATATATATATATATATATATATATAGGGTTGAAAAGAGGTGTTAGAAAGGAAAGAGAAGGATAGACAAATGAGCGAAACCGGGATGATGCCATATGACCTTGCAACCCTCAAAGCCATTCTAGAACCGATAATTGTTGCTAGGTGCATTGCATAAAATGTGAAATTACTATTTGATAAATGCACTAACGCTAACATGGTGGTTTTATGGTTGTCCTTTGTCATCTTTATGCACAATTCCAGGAAGGTGGTTAGTTTGTTGGCATCCTGGCAAGTCATCCATACAATACCCGATCAAAGCGTCTAACAGTCATGGCTAGCAAGGAAGTAGACACTGCAGTTGTAGACCCGCCAAGGGAGATTGTTGAGTCAGAATCAGAGCTGCAAGAGGAGGTCCGGAGGTTGAGGCATCAAATGGCAGAGATGTATCGAGCCTGGAGTAAGGGACACCCTCCACCTTCATTCCCTACCAGCTACACAGAAAATCCTGCTTCTATACCACCAATCTCTCAATCCCAGATGACTAATACCATTGATCTTTCTCCACAACACGCACCTGGCTTCACCCCTTACCACAACTACCCCGGCACTTCGGCCCAAGCTTTTCAAGCCCCACCGTCCAAAACAACCCCGTACCCTGTTTCGACTTCCGCTCCTATTTTTGTACCCCCTCGACAAGCTACCCTCCACCGATCCTCTAGTGAGCCCGTATTCCCCGCCCCAGATGCCCACTATTATGCACCTGAGCCCACCTTCAAAATTCCAGACCCTTATTCTTACCCTCCCCAATTTGAGCCTCATGTTGAAACTGATAAACCATCTAAGAACGTAGATCAAGAAGAGATGTTTAGAAAAGTACAGAGTCTGGAGCAATCATTGAGAAATATGCAAGGTTTGGGAAACCAAGTGAGTGTGTCTTATAAAGATTTGTGTTTGTTCCCCGATGTCCAATTGCCTGCGGGGTTCAAAATGCCCAAGTTCGACTTGTATGATGGACATGGGGATCCCGTAGCCCATCTAAGAGGTTATTGCAGTAAGATGAGAGGGGCTGGGGGAAAAGACGAATTACTAATGGCGTACTTCAGCCAGAGTCTAAGTGGGGCAGCTCTAGAATGGTACACCCGCCAGGATGCTAGTAGATGGTATACATGGGACGATATGGCCCAAGCCTTCGCCCGGCACTTTCAGTACAATATAGACATTGTCCCAGACCGCCTATCTTTGACTAAGGTGGAAAAGAAACCCAGCGAAAGCTTTAGAGAATATGGGTTCCGATGGAGGGAGCAAGCTGCACGAGTCAATCCCCCAATGGAAGAAGACGAGATGGTTAAATATTTTCTTCAAGCATTGGAGCTCACTTACTATGGTCATTTGATCTCAGCCATTGGTAAGCCTTTCAATGATGTGGTAAAGATGGGAGAAATGGTGGAAGAGGGCCTCAAGTCGAGTAAGATCATGAGTTATTCTACTATAAAAGCAACCGCCCAGGCAATCCAGAGTTGTACCGGAAGTTTGCTAAGCAAGAAGAAGAAGGAAGATATTGCTATGGTTGTCTCTGGATCATGGCAGGGCCCCAGAGGTTCACCTCATCAATACATCCACCCTCGACCCAGACCTCAAACCTATACCCAAGCTCCATATAATCCACCCCAACATTACTTCTCCTCACAAAACCCCCAATACTCAGCTAGACCATCCCAATACCTTGTTCACCATGCACAGTCATATGCTCAACCCCTTTCTCACCCGCAATGGCGTGCTCCTGCTCCACAAAATAGCTACCCACCTCCACAACCCTACCAAAACCCCATTAGACCACATTTTCGACCAAGGACAGACTATAGGAAAGAGAGGGTGCAGCGGAAACAAAGTTTCACCCCACTTGGAGAATCCTATGCCAGCTTGTTTCAAAGGCTGAGGCAGTTGGACGTCTTGAGGCCGATTGATCCAAAGATACCGAATCCCCCTCCAAAGAACCTCGATTATTCCCTAAGATGTGCATATTGTTCTGATGCTCCAGGGCATGACATAGAAAAGTGTTGGTATTTGAAACAAGCGATCCAGGAGCTCATTGATACAAACCAAATTGTAGTCCAAAGCCCAGACGCGCCAAACATCAACCAAAATCCTTTGCCAACCCATGAAGAAACACATATGATTGAACTAGTTCACAAAGATGGGGAGCTCAAGAAGTCTTCTAAGTCCGTCATGATGATTCGGTCCAGTGAAAGCGATGTGGTGAAAGCTCCTGACTCCACCAAGGCAACGCCTTTGACAGTTGAAGAGGTAACAGAAAAGCCGAGTTTGCTCAATTTGAAACCACCGGTGTTGGTCGTGAAAGGGATGCCAAAAGATGATGGAGCAAGTCCAGAAAGCTCAAAAGTGATAGTGCCAGGGATTCCAAGTAAGCCTGTCATAATTGTGAAGGGGGCTCCTACTACCCCTATCATTATTAAACCAGTAACCCAGCTGCCAGTGGTAGACACCAAGGCTGTTCCGTGGAATTATAAGCAAGTGATAGTAACATACAAAGGGAAGGAAGTAGAGGAAGAAGTTAATGAAGCTGGAGGATTGACTCGCTCTGGGAGGTGTTTCACCCCAGAAGAATTAAGGAAAGCTAAACCACTCAAGGATAGCCAAATGGCAGTAAAGAAACCGATCACCGAGGAAGAGGCTGAGGAATTCCTGAAGAAGATGAAAATGCAGGATTATTCCATCGTGGAACAATTGAGGAAAACCCCAGCTCAGATTTCTCTTTTGTCTTTGCTGATACATTCTGATGAACATCGCAGGGTCTTGATGAAGATTTTGAATGAGGCCCATGTCCCTGATAAGATCACGGTGAATCACCTAGAAAAGATGGCTAGCAAGATCTTCGAAGTCAACAGAATCACTTTCTCAGATGATGAACTTCCTATGGAGGGTACAGAACACAATCGAGCTCTTTATCTCACGGTAAAGTGTGAAGATTCTGTTGTCCCAAGGGTTTTGGTTGATAACGGCTCCAGTGCAAATATTTGTCCCCTGTCTACCCTGCAAAAGCTGAAGATTGGCACTGAAAGAATCCATTTGAACAATGTGTGTGTCCGAGGTTTTGATGGGGGAGGTAAAGATTCTGTTGGAGATATAATGCTCGAATTATCGATAGGGCCAGTTGAATTCACCATGGAATTTCAAGTATTGGACGTGGCTGTCTCCTATAACCTGTTGTTAGGTAGGCCCTGGATACATGTTGCCAAGGCGGTCCCGTCTTCTCTGCACCAAATGGTGAAGTTTGAATGGGACAGACAAGAAATAGTTGTGCACGGTGAGGAGGACCCGTTAGCTGGTAATGATGCAATTGTTCCGTTTATTGAAGTTGAAGATGGAAAGGGACCTTGGGTTTACCAGACTTTCGAAACAATATCTATTGAGAAAGTTCCTGAAGGAGGGTACATTCCGGGTCCTAAGCTCTCATCCGCGTCCGTCATGGTGGCGAATGAAATGTTAAAGAGTGGTTTGTGTCGGGCAACGGTCTAGGCTCATCTCTACAAGGTATTGTGCATCCAATGCGTCCTAGTGGGAATCCTAGTACGTTTGGTCCGGGGTTCACGCCTACAGAGAATGGCGTGAAAAGGGTTAAGAATTTGAAACAGAAGGCATGGTCACTCCCTTAGCCTGTCCCACACATCTCTAAGTCTTTTGTCAAGCCAAAAGCTGAAGGACCTCCAACCTCCTCAATTCCAAAACATGTGTTCGATGTTGATGAAGAGCTGATCAAGAGGTTCCAAAGTCTGTTCGAAGAAGTCAATATGGTAGAAGTTGGTGAAGGCCCCAGTAAAGCAGACGTGCAGCTTGTTGGCCCAAACGTGAAGCTTAGCAATTGGGAAGCTACTCCTCTCCCCGTCAGGAAGGAGTTTTGGTAGTTTGCTTTGTTTTCCTTCCTGTTATCTGGGTTATTCCAGGGCTGTAATCCAGATTTTTAGTATTTGCTTGTTTTGATGTTCAAACACTTCTATCCTTTTATTTTCAATGAAAATGCAGTCTTTCGTTTTCCCTTATTCTTAATAGTGTTTTTATTTTTGTTCTTTTTTATTTTCCTTTTTGTACAGTTCTTTTTATGCTGGCTGCAGTGACATGACGTGCATGGAGAACTCTCAGCCGAGTCTTAAAAGCCAATATAATCCTGAAATAACAATCCAAGAAGTAGAATATGATGATGAAATAGAATATGATGAAGAAGCAGCATTTGAGGAAATCAGTAAAGAGCTAAAACAGTTTGAAGAAAAACCAAAGCCTAATTTGAGTGAAACTGAAGCAATCAATTTAGGAGACCAAGATGATGTTAAGGAGACCAAGATAAGTGTGCATTTAGAACCGCAAGTTAGGGAGGAAATAATCAAAATATTATTTGAGTACAAAGATGTCTTTGCGTGGACATATGATGATATGCCGGGCCTGAGCACTGATTTGGTAGTCCACAAGTTGCCGACTGATCCTGCTTCCCCTCCTGTTAAGCAAAAGTTGAGAAAGTTCAAGACTGACATGAGCGTAAAGATCAAAGAAGAAATCACAAAGCAGCTTACTGCAAAGGTCATTCGGGTCACTCGGTATCCCACTTGGTTAGCCAATGTTGTGCCGGTACCAAAGAAGGATGGAAATACCAGGGTTTGTGTTGATTACCGTGATCTTAACAAAGCGAGCCCAAAGGATGATTTTCCATTGCCGAACATTCACATTCTGATCGATAATTGTGCCAAGCATGAGATTGGGTCTTTCGTGGATTGTTATGCGGGGTATCACCAAATCTTGATGGACGAGGAAGATGCAGAAAAGACAGCGTTCATCACGCCATGGGGTACATATTGCTATCGAGTAATGCCATTTGGTCTGAAGAATGCTGGGGCAACATATATGAGGGCGATGACTACCATATTTCACGACATGATGCATAGGGAGATTGAGGTCTATGTAGATGATGTGATCATAAAGTCAAAGAAGCGGTGCGACCATGTCAAGGACTTGAGGAAGTTTTTTCAGAGGCTTCGCAGGTACAACCTCAAGCTCAACCCAGCAAACTGTGCATTTGGTGTCCCGTCTGGGAAACTGCTAGGATTTGTGGTCAGCCGGCGCGGAATTGAGTTAGACCCATCAAAGATCAAGGCCATTCAAGAGTTGCCGCCGCCAAAGAACAAAACAGAGGTGATAAGTTTGCTTGGAAGGCTAAATTACATCAGCAGGTTCATTGCACAGCTCACGACAACTTGTGAGCCCATCTTTAAGCTGCTCAAGAAGAATGCTGCAATCAAGTGGACTGACGAGTGTCAAGAAGCATTCGATAAGATTAAGAGATACTTGTCGAATCCACCAGTGTTGGTCCCTCCAGAGCCTGGAAGACCTTTAATTCTCTATATGACGGTCTTGGATAATTCTTTTGGTTGCGTATTGGGTCAACATGACATCACGGGGAAGAAGGAGCAAGCGATCTATTACCTTAGTAAGAAGTTCACTCCCTATGAGGTTAAGTACACTCTACTTGAGAGGACATGTTGCGCCCTGACTTGGGTGGCACAGAAGTTGAAGCATTATCTGTCATCCTACACTACTTACCTCATTTCTCGCATGGATCCTCTAAAGTATATCTTTCAGAAGCCGATGCCCACGGGAAGACTGGCCTGGCAAAGTGGCAGATTTTACTCACAGAGTTTGACATTGTCTATGTGACTAGGACTGCAATGAAAGCACAAGCGTTGGCTGATCATTTGGTTGAGAATCCAGTAGATGAAGAATATGAACCTTTAAAGACATACTTCCCTGATGAAGAGGTAATGCATGTTGAGGAATTGGAGCAAGTCGAGAGGCCAGGATGGAGGCTCTTCTTTGATGGGGCTGCTAATATGAAAGGCGTCGGGATAGGAGCAGTACTTATTTCTGAGACAGGGCAGCACTACCCTGTTACAGCTCAGCTTCGTTTCTATTGCACTAATAACATGGCCGAATATGAGGCATGTATCTTGGGTTTAAGGTTGGCTATAGACATGGGTGTCCGGGAAATCTTGGTCATGGGTGACTCGGATCTTCTGGTGCACCAAATTCAAGGGGAATGGGAGACACGGGATTTGAAGCTCGTGCCATACCGGCAATGTTTGCATGATCTTTGTCAGAGGTTTCAGTCGATAGAGTTCAAGCATATTCCCAGGATTCATAACGAAGTTGCTGACGCCTTGGCTACTCTGGCGTCTATGCTGCATCATCCAGATAAGGCCTATGTGGATCCACTGCAGATTCAAGTTCACGATCAGCATGCCTATTGTAATATGGTGGAAGAAGAACTTGACGGTGAGCCGTGGTTCCGGGATTTCAAAGAATACCTCAAGATGGGAGTATATCCATTACAAGCCACAGGAGATCAAAAGAAAGCAATTCGACGCTTGGCGAGCGGATTCTTCTTCAGTGGAGGGGTGTTGTACAAGAGAACTCCAGATCTAGGACTACTGAGGTGCATAGATGCTAAAGAAGCTTCAACTATCATGACCGAAGTGCATTATGGGGTTTGTGGGCCGCATATGAACGGGTATGTCTTGGCAAAGAAGATACTTCGAGCAGGTTATTATTGGCTCACCATGGAACGAGATTGTATCAGTTTTGTTCGCAAGTGTCATCAATGCCAGGTACATGGTGATTTGATTCATTCTCCCCCATGTGAGTTACGATGTCTGCTCCTTGGCCCTTTGTTGCTTGGGGCATGGATGTTATCGGACCAATTGAGCCGGCAGCGTCGAACGGGCATAGGTTTATCCTCGTGGCCATTGATTACTTTACCAAGTGGGTCGAAGCTGTAACTTTCAAGTCCGTGACCAAGAAGGCAGTAGTTGATTTTGTCCATTCAAACATCATCTGTCGATTCGGAATTCCCAAGGTGATTATCACAGATAATGCCGCTAACCTCAATAGCCATTTGATGAGAGAGGTATGCCAACAGTTCAAGATCATGCATCGGAATTCCACTCCCTATCGCCCTAAAGCCAATGGAGTTGTCGAGGCCGCCAACAAAAACATAAAGAAGATACTTCGTAAGATGGTTCAAGGATCTAGGCAATGGCATGAAAAGTTGCCATTCGCATTACTGGGTTACCGCACTACTGTTCGCACTTCAATAGGTGCAACTCCCTATTTACTAGTATATGGGACCGAGGCAGTTATACCTGCGGAAGTTGAGATTCCATCTCTTCGGATCGTCGCAGAAGCTGAAATTACTGATGATGAGTGGGTCAAAACCCGGCTCGAGCAGTTGAGTCTGATTGATGAGAAAAGATTGGCTGCAGTTTGTCATGGTCAATTGTATCAGAAGAGAATGGCAAGAGCATACAACAAAAAGGTGCGTCCTCGGAAATTCGAAGTGGGCCAGATGGTATTGAAACGTATCCTTCCTCATCAGGCTGAAGCTAAAGGCAAGTTTGCCCCAAACTGGCAGGGGTCATTCGTCGTGACAAGAGTATTGCCTAATGGTGCTTTGTATTTAACAGACGTAGAGGGCAAATGTGTAGATATGGCCATCAATTCTGATGCAGTTAAGAGGTATTATGTATGATTCCATTGCCTGCTTTCATTGGTATCGTGTACCTGGCATGTTCAAAGTTGAAATGACGAAGGCATTTCGTTCCGCTACCCAAACACTTTCATCCTTTGCTACCCCTTTTGAGCCTTATTTATTTTCTTTCTTACCCCTCTTTTGGAATCAGTACCAAAGGTAGAGAATGAATAAAAATGACAACGAATGAGTGTAAATAAAAAAAAAAAAAAAAAGAAGGAAAAGAAAAAAAAGAAAAAGAAAAAGAAAAAGAAAAAGAAAATAATAAAATGAATTGCTTTGTTTTCTTGAACTACGTTCGACCTGATTCCTTTTTAAGGATACGTAGGCAGCCTTATGGTTCGGTCCTATCCAAATAAAAATTAAAAATTCCCCAGACCCGAAGAAACTGGGGCAGAAGTTTAGTTTTGAAAAGAACCGATTCCAAAAGTTGAAATCTTGACCCTTGTTTCGTATTAAATTAGTTTAAGCCTTCATACCACCCTTTCTTTCTAACCATGTCCAAAAGCCTACATTACGGTCCAAAGAAAGACCTTCCGATCAATCTTTGAGGATGCCAGTTGAAGCAAGATAGAAGGTATGGTTTACATCATGGGTAACACTTGGCTCATGGACGCAAGAGAGAAAATTAAAATGAGAGAGTCTTATTGGTGAAAACCCTTGCGGGCACCATAAGGCGACGGTGAGTTGAGAGAAAATTTAAAATGAGAGAGTCTCGTTGGTGAAAACCCTCACGGGCACCACAAGGCGATGGTGAGTTAAGAGATAAACAAATGAGAGAGGCTTGTTAGTGAAAACCCTTCAGGGCACTACAAGTCGAATGAGGTTCATGGCTATTCAGTGGAGTCAAATCAGTGAAAGCCCGGCTTGAGGTATGGAGGCACAACATAAGGTAAAATATGATTGGTGGGACGGATTAGGCTGATTAGTCTGAAATGCATGTCATGATCATTGGAGCTGGCTACCTCCCCTCAGATAAGTCTTCTTTTCTCATTCTTCTTCGTCTAGTCATTAGTGTTCAAAATTTTCTTCTATTCTTTTTGTCAAGAGTCATTTTACTTTATTCTTTCAGTCTATCTTTATGAGTTTCTTTCGAGGTAGCCTTAGTCAAACAAGTAGGAAAGGATTTCAAAGCATACTGCCAGCTTCTGAGTTGCACAAAGTGGAACCCGGCCAGGACTCAGAAGCTTTTAGAATGGAAATACGATGCAACAAGTTGAATGTAAGAGGTTTTGGGGTCAAATTCCAATCAAAGGGTCAAACAACTCCTTGCTAGCCCCAAGCAGCAAATCTGAATGAAACACGGATATGGCAGAAGCAGACACTCAACAACGATGCCACAAACTAACCACCACATTTTCAAATTAACAAGATTTCATTTGTCTGAAGCAGGGGCAAGAAATATTTAAGTCCACATGGAACTCTTATGGAAAAAGCATGGTTCAGGCAGCAAATTATATCCGGAATTCTCCAAGATGTGAGCGCGGCTGAGGGATTTTAATTTTAAGTTTTCAGGACCCTCCTGGATAATGGGATTTTAATTTTTAGTTTTCAGGACCCTCCTGGATAATGGGATTTAATTTTTAGTTTTCAGGACCCTCCTGGATAATGGGATTTTAATTTTTAGTTTTCAGGACCCTCCTGGATAATGGGATTTTAATTTTTAATTTTCAGGACCCTCCTGGATAATGGGATTTTAATTTTTAATTTTCAGGACCCTCCTGGATAATGGGATTTTAATTTTTAGTTTTTTCAGGACCCTCCTGGATAATGGGATTTTAATTTAAGTTTTCAGGACCCTCCTGGATAATGGGATTTAGTTTTAAGTTTTCGGGACCCTCCTGGATAATGGGATTTAGTTTTAAGTTTTCGGGACCCTCCTGGATAATGGGATTTAATTTTAAGTTTTTAGGACCCTCCTGGATAATGGGATTTAGTTTTAAGTTTTCAGGACCCTCCTGGATAATGGGATTTAGTTTTAAGTTTTCAGGACCCTCCTGGATAATGGGATTTTAATTTTTAATTTTCAGGACCCTCCTGGATAATGGGATTTTAATTTTTAGTTTTCAGGCCCCTCCTGGATAATGGGATTTTAATTTTAAGTTTTCAGGACCCTCCTGGATAATGGGATTTAGTTTTAAGTTTTCAGGACCCTCCTGGATAATGGGATTTTAATTTTTAGTTTTCGGGACCCTCCTGGATAATGGGATTTTAATTTTAAGTTTTCAGGGACCCTCCTGGATAATGGGATTTAGTTTTAAGTTTTCAGGACCCTCCTGGATAATGGGATTTTAATTTTTAGTTTTCAGGACCCTCCTGGATAATGGGATTTTAATTTTAAGTTTTCAGGACCCTCCTGGATAATGGGATTTTAATTTTTAGTTTTCAGGACCCTCCTGGATAATGGGATTTTAATTTTAAGTTTTCAGGACCCTCCTGGATAATGGGATTTTAATTTTTAGTTTTCAGGACCCTCCTGGATAATGGGATTTTAATTTTAAGTTTTCAGGACCCTCCTGGATAATGGGATTTTAATTTTAAGTTTTCAGGACCCTCCTGGATAATGGGATTTTAATTTTTAGTTTTCAGGACCCTCCTGGATAATGGGATTTTAATTTTAAGTTTTCAGGACCCTCCTGGATAATGGGATTTAGTTTTAAGTTTTCAGGACCCTCCTGGATAATGGGATTTTAATTTTTAGTTTTCAGGACCCTCCTGGATAATGGGATTTTAATTTTAAGTTTTCAGGACCCTCCTGGATAATGGGATTTAGTTTTAAGTTTTCAGGACCCTCCTGGATAATGGGATTTAGTTTTAAGTTTTCAGGACCCTCCTGGATAATGGGATTTAATTTTAAGTTTTCAGGACCCTCCTGGATAATGGGATTTAATTTTAAGTTTTCAGGACCCTCCTGGATAATGGGATTTAATTTTAAGTTTTCAGGACCCTCCTGGATAATGGGATTTTAATTTTAAGTTTTCAGGACCCTCCTGGATAATGGGATTTAGTTTTAAGTTTTCAGGACCCTCCTGGATAATGGGATTTTAATTTTTAGTTTTCAGGACCCTCCTGGATAATGGGATTTTAATTTTTAGTTTTCAGGACCCTCCTGGATAATGGAATTTAATTTTAGAATTTTGAGAGCTTTGTAGGTAGCATAGTCCAATTAACATTCACATTTATGCCCGATTCCCAAACTGGGGCAGAAAAATTTTCTTTTGTTTTGTCTGTTTCGCTATAATGTCAGGCGCCCACCTGGACAACGAAGGCAATCATTTTCAGAAATCAGTTCATGCTGAAGTAGCAAAAGCTCGCGGCAAGAATGCGAGTCAATAAGGGAGGTGAGTCCAAAATGCAGAGGCCGAGACAAGAGATGGATCGCTCAATACATGACTAAAGCCATAAGCATTGTATGTCCGGTTCTGATCCGAAAAGCAGAAGAAAAGGAACTAACACCTACATCTAGCGAGCGTCAAGGTTCAGATCTAAAGTCTACATGAAGAACCATTCAAGATTCAAGATCAAGCTTCAGAAGACTTAGAGACAGGAATCTTGTAACTCATAGTTTATAGGTTTAGTTAGTCTTTTTCATTTTTTGATTTGGATGTAATGGCAGGAACCGCGGACTGGAACCTCGACGGCACTCGACTCGACTCTCCACCTCGGTACACCTCATTGCTCTTCTTACTCTGAACTACACGTGGCCTGATTCCTCTATAGCCGGGGATATGTAGGCAGCTCAGATACCAGAGCTCGGTCACATTCTCTTTTCCTTAGTTTGTCTTTGTGAATAAAGGTCGGGTCAAAAACATGTCTTGTTGTTCTTTGTCTGAAAACACTCCGTGTTTCCCGTCAAAGAGGGGCAGCTGTAGGCATGTAATTTTGACCCGCGCATTAGGGTTTATTTTATAGGATTTTAATTTATTACTAATTTTAATGGCACCAAAAATTGAAAAATATACAAAAATATTTTCATGCTCTATTTTATCCTATTCAATTTAAATTATTAATATTTTGTTTATGTTTATAGCCTTATTTTTGTTTCTATTATGATTTTAACTCTTGTTTTAATCCATAAAATATAATATATTATAATATATATATAATCTCAAATTATTACATAATTTATTTAATTAGTGGAAATTAATTTGGTTTTAATTTAAAAGGATTGGGCTACCTACTTAATAATTTGATTAAAATTAAGGTGAGTATAAATTTTGGCCCAATGTTACACAAAAATGGCCCAAAAAACCAGAATCCCATCTCCCTTACCCCTTTAACCCGCGACCCAATCAGCCGACCCGCCCCATCCCCTTTAAAATCCTAGCCCTTCATCCATTTTGATCGGACGGCCCAGATTCCATCTCCCACCTAATAACAAAACACAATAATAGGAATAACAAGAAAACAAAAAAAAAACCCTAGAAGAGTTAGAGAGCCGCCCCCCCCCTCTTCACCCCATCTTCAGCCGCGAACAACCACCCAAATCACCGGAAAATTCCCCCTCACAACCAATCACGTGGTATATTCTCTCACCCCTTTCCACGTGGCCTGACAAATAACGAACTCGAATATTCTCACCCCTCTTGCTCACGTGAAGAAGCCTCTAGAAGGCATGTGCTGGATGAATGGAGAGCGTGGGATCAATTTCGATGGATCCCAGCCCTTCATTCATCAAGTGTGTGCCTTGTTGAAGAGGATTTGGTGATAAAAACAGATTTTTCGGGGAAAAATTAGAGGAGGAGTGAACGGCAGTAAGAAATTTGGGGTTTTTGATTCTAGGGTTCTGGGTTTTCTGCTTTCTTCATAAATTTCTCATTTTTCACGCGCGGCTGATTTTAAAAGAAAATATACCGAAATATTAGTTTGAGTATTGAGTTTGGGTTGAATTTTGTTCGACTTCAAAAAGAAATTGATTCTTTCTTGTTCTTTTTTTTTTTCGTTTTGTTCCAGAAGTTAAAAAAAAGTACAAATAGTTAGTTCACATTTTTCCGAAGTTCCAATTGTGATTTAAGCATGGAGTGTGATTGAATTTCGAGGTTGCTCGTGTGAAGTCCTGGTTGCCGTTCACAGTTCTAGTTCGTGGTTCCAGATTCGCTTGTCGCTATTCCATTCGTTTCTGCTCGAACTTGTCGACACCGGTGTTAATTGAAATTTTGAACATCCAGGTTTTTCTTTTCTCACTACTTCATCTGTGTTAATTTTTATGTTGCGAATCTGAATGTTCAAGAGTCATACATGTGATGTTGATTGCTGCCGATATCGTTCTGGAATTTCTACATGTCCGTATCAATTGAGATCATTTCTGAATGTTTTTTATGTGATGTTGATTTTTTTATGCTTCGATTCCGACGTTTGAATTCTCGTTACTGTTGAATCTTCGTATCTACTGTTAAGCATCAATGGTTGTTAGCAATATGACTTGCCATTAGTCATTGGAAGCATTGGTGTGCATAGAAATTTCACTATATCTTCAGAACTTGTTTCCTTATCAAACTGGACAGATTAACTGCTTAAAGGTCGACATATCATTGTTGTGACTTGACTGACAGCCTTGGAGCTTCCTCATGTTTCCGGATTCAATTAGTTTCTACCTTCTGTTTTCTTTTATCGATATTAGAATTGTATGTCTGTTTTTTATGTTACTGCATGACTAAAAATGGAAATATGAGGTTTATGCAGTAGGTTTGCTTTTATATAAACCAAAACCTGTTTGAGGCCTTACTTCTTAAAGGGTTTATCGATCTAATGTTTAGCTAGAATGCCTAGCATTTTCAGATTCTCCATTAGTTCTATGTTATATTAGTAGAGAAGTTTGGCAATCTACCTGAATCTTGAATCTCTGTTCGGGGTTAGTTTTATCATCTGGCTTGGTTTGAAGTTTAGTAAACATATAGAATTTTGATTCCTCCTTTACTGAACATCATTACTTTAATGCATTAGAGTGAAATGCAGTGTTTCATTTTGTGACCTCATTTGATTGCCTTGGGTATATTACTGTCATCAGTAGTGTGTTTAGATTACTTTGCCAGACTTATGACTTGGTTATTTGGGATTGTTGGGACGATGATAAAATCCTTAAGCAACTCTCTTTGATGGTTTCGATTCACATGCTTCCATTTTGTTAATATATCAGTTTCCTTAGATTCTATATCCTTTAAATTATTTGGATGTTTATTGCTGGACGTTTATCTAGTCTATCGTTTTTTTCTGGAATATGGAAACGTTTGTATGATTGTTGAACAGTGGGTGCGGGAAAGGTTGAGCCCTATTAGTGATTTTTTGTTCACATGATTTAGGTATCGGGCTCGGCCTAATAAAATAAAAACAAACATGAACATGAATTGAATTGTTCTTTTACTTGGTTCTTTTATTTATTTCCTTCTATTTTCTTTATTTATGATATTGACCATTAGTAACATGCTTAGGACGACCACACTTGGGTAGGCAAGCTTTTTAGGATTTTCGTTGATTCGAGGTGAGAGGTCGTTCCCGAAGGATTTGTATATATCATTTTCCGGGGTATGCCCCAAAGAAGTATGTAAATATTTTGGAGGCCTTGGCAAGCATGGTAAAAAGTCTAGTATAGGTTAGTTTAGAATTTTCCTTTCTTTTACTTTTCATTTTCTTTTATTAGGTGGGGACGACCTCGAGCTTCATATGTGTTTATTTTGCTTTTCGTGTGTTTTACCTCAATATGAATGTTTTGAAAGCCAACTTGATCGAGTACGCAACCGTGACCTTCACGGGACTTGGGGAGTGCCTAACACCTTCTCCCCGAGTCAAATGAACCCCCTTACCCGAATCTCTGGTGCAGACTTAGTTTTGAAGTCTAAAGTGTTTTAAAGGAAAATCATTTAAAAAACGGTGGCCTGGCACACCGAAATCAATTGTCAGGTGGCGACTCTGAGTTAATTCCTTTTAAACACACTTTTGTCACTTTCAAAGTTGAAAACCCTTTTCAAACCTTTTTATTAAATTCTTTTATTAATTTAAGAGGGTTTAGTAGGGAAAAGTTTGTTTTTGGTAAAAAAAAAGGGTGTGACAATCCCTGTGTAAAGACACTAAAATATTATTTTCTTGATCACCATTACGCTCCATGTTAAATTCAACTTCCTCTTGTTGATAAGCTTCTCCATTCGGTACTGCTTCATCTTCAACATTTATGCAATTATCGTCCTCTTCAGGCATATTAAAAAGGTCGCGAGGACTTGTCTTTAAAGCAACAAGCCAATCTTTATCGGCCATGTCGTTAACATAGAAGACTTGTTCAGACTGAGATGCCAACACAAAGGGCTCATTTGTATTCAAGGCACATCGAGTATTTACACTTGTAAAACCATACTTATCAATTTTATATCCTTTTCCTAAGTGAGCCACATCCCACCAATGACACCGGAAGAGGTAAACTTTTCTATTTCCCAGATACGACAACTCGTAAATGTCCTCCAATACACCGTAGTACTCCTTCTCAGAGTCTGAATCATCTCCTCTAACAAGAACCCCATTGTTCTGCGTTTTTCTTCTTGATTCAAGATCTTTTGTTTGGAATCTGAATCCATTCACCATCAATGTGGAATATCGATGCACCACTGGTCCAGGACCGATTGCTAAGCTTTTGAGCTCATCATTTGCATTTCCTTGTGCAGCTAATTGCAAGATCTACAAAATAAGACAAATAACTCCCTCGTAACCAAATATAATAGGACAATTAAAAAGTATTCAAAATAAAATTTGATTTAACACTTACATGTGCACGAAACCAAACAGGAAAGTCATTGTTATGCCTTTCTTCTCTTATTGAACATTGTCTTTCAATCTCTTTTGCATGTTCCCTGAATTTTAATGATAGAATTAGTTAAGAACATGAATGAATTATTCAAATCTGAAATCAAATCCAAAACTATGCCAAAATTGACTAAAAATAGAAACTTACTCCATGAATGGCCAAACCACTTCACAATTTTGAAGAACATACATGCATGCTTGTTTAAACTCATCATGAGATAGAGTGATGGTTTTTGAACCACCATTTTTTTGCCCACTATTTTTAAAGATGGACATTTCAGCATTTGACACAGATTCATCGCCATTCCTAGCCGGTCTATTAAACTTGGTTGAGATATTCTTTAAGTATCGAGAGCAAAATGTGAGGCTTTCCTCTGCCAAATAACCTTCTCCAATTGAACCTTCTGGACAATTTTGGTTTCGAACATATGACTTAAGTGTTCCCATGTACCTGTATGCAAATGATTAGTTAATATAATTAATGCGCCATTCTAAAATTGTAGTATTATAATTTATATGAAAATACATTACCCCTCGAAAGGGTACATTCATCGATTTTGAACTGGTCCGCCAAGCCTCTCTTGCCAAGTGAATTGGCAAATGAACCATAACATCAAAGAACGCCGGAAGGAAAACAATTTGAAGTTTGCACAGTATGATAGGAATTTCAGCCTCTAGGATATCAAGATCTTTAATTGTCAAGCACTTAGAGCATAGATTCTTGAAAAATTTTCCTAATGCTATAATTGGTTCACACACTTCTTTGGGCAACAAGCCACGTATAGCTACTGGAAAAATATCTTGCAACAATATGTGGTGATCATGACTTTTCAATCCATGTATCATTTTGTCTTGTATGTTGACACACCTTGAAATGTTTGATGAAAAGGCATCAGGAACCTTCAAATTAGCTAAGAAAGTGCATGCCTTCAACTTCTCATCCGGGGATAATGCATAGCATGCCGCCGGTAATAAAACATTATTCCCATCTTCAATTGGGTGCAACCCTTTCCTGATTCCAAGATCCACCAAGTCATATCTACTTTTCACCGTGTCCTTTGTCTTTCCAGCCATATTCATTACAGTAGATACAATATTATCAGACACATTTCTTTCTATGTGCATTACATCCAAGTTATGTCGTAACATAAGAGTCTTCCAATAAGGCAATTCAAAAAAAATACTTTTCTTCCTTCAATTGTAAGCATCATTGGGAACATTACGCTTTCGCTTTTGCCCTTTACCATAAGTTACATTTCTCAAATTTTGTAATTGCTCAAGTGCTTCGTCACCTGTTAAGGGATTAGGTGCAACACCCATCTCTATTTTCCCATCAAATAATCTCCTATTTTTACGCCATGGATGGTCCATTGGAAGAAAGCGGTGATGACCCATATAACACAACTTACTACGTAAAGAAATCGATTGTGTGTCTTTATGGCAACAAGGACATGCAAGTTTACCTTTGGTTGACCATCCTGAAAGGTTCCCATATGCAGGAAAGTCATTAATCGTCCACATGATAGCCACACGCATCATAAAATTAGTTTTTGAGTATGCATCATAAGTCTCCACCCCATCCCATAATTCTTTTAACTCTTCAATCATTGGTTGCAAGTATACATCTATATCATTGCCGGGAGACTTAGGACCTGAAATAAGAAGTGTCATCATGAAATATGGAGCCTTCATGCAATCCCATGGTGGCAAATTGTATGGAACTAATATGACTGGCCAAATGCTATGACTAGTACTCATGTTCCCATAAGGCTGGAAGCCGTCACTAGCTAAACCCAATCGAACATTTCTTGATTCAGCTGAAAAGGTTGGATGTAGCTCATCAAAAGATTTTCAAGCCATGCCATCAGATGGATGTCGCAATACACCATCATCAATATTTTGCTCCTTGTGCCACCTCATTTTTTTTGCTGTCTCTCTTGCCATATACAATCTCTGTAGTCTTGGTTTGATTGGAAAATGTCGCAAGACTTTATGAGGTACTTTCTTACCTCCAGTATCTTTTGACTTCCATCTAGACTTACTGCACTTAGGACATGATTCGTCATTGGCATACTCTCTCCAATATAAGATACAATCATTCTCACATGCATCTATTTTGGTATAACCCAAGCCTAAGTCTTGAAGTACCTTCTTCGCTTCATAAAAAGAATTTGGTACAAATGACCCCTCTGGAAGAACTTCTGTAAAGAATGTCAACAATGCATCCATCGATTTGTTGCTCCAATGATTAAGGCTCTTCAAGTGAAGTAGTCTAACTACAAAAGACAACTTTGACACTTTTTTACAACCAGGATAAAGTTCTTTCTCAGAATCTTCTAATAATTTGTAGAACTTTTTCGCATGCACATTTGGCTCTTCATTTTCCTCTTGATAATTATTCATATTCTCCATATTTGTAACTCCACAAGCATCATAAATCATTTATGGAATATCATCTGTTTCAACAGTATCATCATCTACTTCGACATTGCATACATCATTAGAATTTTCAACTCTTACTAATACTTCTCCATGCAAGTCCCACACTTTATAACTGTCCCAAAAACCTTTTCCCACCAAATCTCTTCTTACTTGGGTTCTTGTCTTGAATGCAGTATTTCTACACCCTTTACAAGGACAACGAATTACAGAGCTCACATTTGGTTGACTGTATGCCCAACCAAGAAAGTCATATATTCCTTTAATATACATGATGTCACATCTATCCCTAATATTTAACCAACTTTTATCCATATCTTTTCTACAAAAAGAAATGCAATCAATTAAGCAATTAAAGGGAATCAATAATCAAAGCAAACCAATAACATAAGCAGGTGGTGAACTCAATTATTCTACACGAGTACAAATCAAAAATGAAAACACAAGCTATTATAAATAAGGTTTGAAATGACCGATTCTACACACATACACACACTAGGATATAGGACATCAATTTTTTTTATAATAATGAGAATATATTTGATATGCTAAGAAATAATTAAATACCACTGGCAAACAAGCAACAAGAAATAACCACCCAATAGAATCTCACTAGTGGGGTCTAGGGAGGGTAGAATGTACGCAGACTTTACCCCTACCCGAAGAGATATAAAGACTATTTCCGGGAGACCCTCGACTCAGAGACCAATACTAACTTACAAAATCTTAGCAAATCAACGAAGATAGTTGAAGACCATTCAAGTAAAGCAAAGACAACCACTTATACTTTTGAATAAAAGTTACTCAGAAATCTGCAAATTACTCCACCAACACCACATTGCATGATAGATTGATTCTTGAAAACACATTACAACAATCAAATTAGTTAAAGTAACATTCAATTTCTGATAGGATCCAAATAAATTGAAAATATGGTGATGCAAATAAAGACAACATAAGAAGATTTGATTGCAAAAAATACAAAGCAAAGTAATTGAATTTCCCTGATATATATTCACATAAGACATTAGCAAAGCTGCATATCATAAGAAGAACAAATGGTAAATGATTAACTCATTAACTGTAATATTTTGGCAGCAACTATACATAGACTTGCACATAAAAAGCTAAATAATGACATAATAATAAAATTATAAAACCCTAAAATCTAAGACTCGGAAGGATTGCTTGCTTTTCCAAAATATTTGCTATCATAGTTGGTTCATATATGTAACCCTTCAAATTCAATATACACAATACACAGAGACAACAATTTGTGAAAATATAGACTTATAGTACATTTTTATTAACTTCAAATATAATTCAAAGAATCGATACCTCAAGTTGATTCCAAATTCTCTTATTATGTTATGCTATTACATCAAACTTACTGTTTCTTTGATACCAAAGCAAATTAAATAACTTGAATTATGCAAGTTATAGCTCCTACTTTTTGATTGCTTTACAAGACCAGAAACCCAATACATAGCAATTTGCACACTTGGGAAAAAACACAGAAAAAAAGAAGAGAAACATCGGGAAAAAGGATAAAGTCTGATTTTTCTAAAAAATCAGATTTGTATCCTCAAAATCATGCAAAAAAATCAAAATTATTATATCTTACTGATGTTCTTCGGCGCGTTCGTTGAGTTCTTCAGCGTAGCAGGGTAAAAATTGTCATTTGGGGTGAAAATCGTTACTTGGATTTATTGGTTTTGTATTCTGGCTTAGGACTATTTTGAAGAGAGAATTTCCAGTTGGATTTTGAGATTTGTAATCGATCTCTTGAGCATGAGATTTCTGCCCCTTTTGAGTTAGGGTTGAGTTCTATTCAATTTTTGAGCGTGAGTGAGAATTGAGATCAGATTTTTTGATCTTTAAAAATTAAAATAAATAACTTTATATATTTCTGAAGTTTTTTGTATTTTAATTTATCCTTAAAATTTTAAATGAAAACAATAGTGGCGATCAAATTGCCACAAAAGTCAACGAGCAAAAATTTTGGAGCCAAATTTTTTTCTTTAGCGGGAAAGTAAAATTTTGCCGTGTAGGTGAAAATATTTGTTGCGACTAGATAAAGTTGCCACTATAATGTCTTTTTTGTGGTGACCTGTTATAGTTGCCACAAATAACTTTACCTTTTTATTGCGATTTATTAGAGTCGCCACTAAATCCCAAACTTTTGTGGCGATTAGTAAAGTCGCCACTAATACTTGCCACTAAAAACCCTTTTTTCTTGTAGTATTACACTCCAAGTATTCAATCTTCATTCTGCTCAGCTTGAAACCTTTAGACTCAAGTGTCTGTCTCCAAACTTCTAGTCTCTCATTAACTCTGAGTTGTCACTCATCAATCAGAACTGTGACATCAGCAAATAGCATGCACCATGGCCCCTCCACTTGAATATGATTTGTTAATGCATCCATCACTAGGGCGAATAAGAACAAACTGAGCATAAAGCCTTGGTGTAACCCCATTTTAACCAAAAAATGCTCTGAGTCGCCTACTACTCCTAACATGAGTTTTAGTCCAATCATACATGTCCCTAATCGCCCTAATATAGGGAACCGACATACCTTTAGTCTCCAAGCATCTCCAGAGAACTTCTCTATGAATCTTGTCATATGCTTTCTCTAGGTCAATAATCACCATGTGTAGATCCTTTTTTTCTCTCTGTACAGTTCCACCAACCTCCCTAACAAGGTGTATAGCTTCTGTGGTAGAATGACTTAGAATAAACTCGAACAGGTTGTCGGATACAGACACTGTCATCCTCACCCTCACTTCGATAACCCTCTCACATACTTTCATGGTACCACTTGGTAACTTAATACACCTATAATTGTTACAACTTTGGATATCACCCATGTTCTTAAATAATGGAACCACCATACTCCACTTTCACTCATTCAACATCTTCTTCTCCTTAAAAATAATATTAAACAACCCTGTTCACCACTCCAAGCCTACTCTCCCTACACACTTCTATAATTCTACCAGGATCTCGTTTGGCCCGGTAGCTCTACCCCTACCCATCTTACACATAGCCCCCACAACCTCCTCAACTTCGATACGCCTGCAGTGCCCGAAGTCACGGTGATTCTCAAAATGCTCGAATTCTCCTAGCACAATATCTCTATCTCTTTTCTCATATAGAAGTTTATGGAAGTAAGCATCCCATCTCTTCTTAATCTGTGCATCTTCCATTAGTATCCTACAACCTTTGTCCTTTATGCATCTCACTTGGTCCAATCTCGAGCCTTCCTCTCTCTCTGCTTCGCAAGCCGGAATAACTTCTTCTCCCCACCCATTTTTCCTAGTTCCTCGTACATTAGACCATAAGCCGCAGTCTTAGCCTCGGTGACTGCTAGTTTAGATTCCTACCTAGCTACCTTATATCTTTCCATGCAAGCTCGCCTCTCCTCCTCACCTATGCTCCCCACTAACATTATGTATGATGCCTTCTTCGTTTTCCCTTTACCTTGGACCACTTTATACCATTACCAGTCTCCTTTATGCCCACTAGAGACACCGGTTAAGACCTTTAATACCTCTATCGCAGATGCCTTTATGCAGTCTGCTATTGCTGATCAAGTAGTTTTTGCGTCCCCACTGCTCCTCCAAGAACCCATAGTCGATAGCCGCCACTCCAACTCTTTGGGTTTATCCTTAGTCAAGGCTCCCGCCTGATTCTCGATGGCCCCCGAGCAGTCTATTTCCTCCTTTTAAACCTAATACCAACATCTAGCACCAAGAGTCTATGTTGCGTTGTGAGTTACTCACTCGGAATGACCTTGCAGTCCTTACCTAGCCCGCTGTCAGACCTCCTGAGAAGGAGATAGTCAATCTGAGTCTTCGCAACCTTATTTTGAAAAGTAACTAAATGCTCATTCCTCTTCGAAAATCTAGAGTTCGCAATCACCAACCCGAAAGCCTTAATGAAGTCTAATAGCATTGTACCGCATCTGTTCCTCTCCCGAAAACCATAACGTCTATGCACCTCAATATAATTACCTTTGGTCGCCCCGGTATGACCATTGAAATCCCCTCCCATGAATAGCTTCTCAGCAGGCAGAACCTAGTGCACAATCTTATCTATCCCCTCCCACAAGCGTCATTTAACCTCCTCATCTAGGCCCACATACGGCGCATAGGCGCTAATGATGTTTATGGTGAACTCACCGACCACCAACTTAATAACCATCAACATATCACTCACTTGTCTAACTTCGACCACGGGCTCTCTAAGTTCCCTATCCACCAAGATACCCACTCCATTCTTACCGCTCTCGACCCCTAAGTACCAAACATTATACCCGTCCACATCCTTTCCACTCAACCCTACCCACCTTGTCTGCTAGACACACGCTATATTGACCCTCCTCTTCCGTAGAATCTTTGCCAACTCTATAGACTTACCGTCAATGTACCTACGTTCCATGACACGATTCTTAACCTATAAGCACCCACCCTTGCTCGCTCCACCTCCCTTGCCTCCCGATCAACCTCTTGACCCCTGCCCTACCTCCCGCCCTACCCCCCATTCCCCCCGAGGACATTACCTCACTCGACCATCCCAGACCACAGCCATTATACTTATGATAGAGTAAGAGGGATTAATAACACACACAAGGTAACAAACCAAGTTAGACAAAGACACTATACAACTATAAGTGTTTATTTGTAGTATGTATAAAGACATAAAGAGATAGAGTGAAGGAGAACCGCACAAAATAATAGCTAATTACATAAAAAAAAAAACTTCTGTCGTGCATTTCATTTTCATCACATTTTCAAGTGGTCATAAAAATGGATGGATAGGATCTTTTCACCTTAATCAAAGGTCTTGGGTTCACGTTTTGAGTATGGAAAAAATCATGTTAGAGAGCGGTTTCCCCTTAAATGAGCATTATGAGGGGCGAATCCAAATATTATCGCGGAGTGGGGGGGGGGGGTACCAGATACAGAGGCGGATCTAGAATTTGAAGAGGATGGGTTCACTATTGTGAAGAAGTGGACATAAAATTATTAATATTTGAGGAGTTTAACGTTAGTTTCTTACCCTGAATCCATTATAATTTTTAAATTATAGGTTAAAATTCGTATTCTTTTTGAGATTTTAGTGATTTTCTCAGATATGTATATAGGATTGAATCGTCAATTTTACTTGTAGGGGTGCACCCAATAATTATTGAACCATAGGAGTGTTTGAGCATAAGCAGTTTCATAAAAATATAATATTGTTATACATGATTTTGGGATAGGAGCATGGGTTTGAACCCACGCCACCTGACACCCAGTGAGTAAACACATACACAAAAAAAAACAAAATTTCTAATTTATTCATAATGTTGATGAATTCTGCAATCACTTGTTTCATCTGAAAATTTGGATTGTTACAAAAAGCAATACTTCTATCTTGTTTATTTTTCTTAAGTATACGCAGAGGTGGAGCCAGGATTTCAAACTTATAGGTTCGAAATTTTAATCATCTTAAGTTACTGGGTTATAAATTAATAATTTAAATATATTTACTGAATTTTTAAGACAAATATAGAGTTCGAACCAAAACTATTGGGTTCTATTGAAGCCGCTCTGGGCACTGTAGCTCTGCCCTGATTGTAGGCTTGATTCTTACAACATGTCTCTTACATGCGAAAACACTCGTAATATCACTTTGAGATGATTGAACATCTGAAACCTATCACTATATAGAAGAGTGCGTTATGGGAGGTGCCTCCTAGTGGGTTTCTGAAGCTAAATACTGGTGGAAGCCTAAACAAGCATAATGGTAGAGCAGGGATTGGAGGGATCCTTAGAGATGAAGAGGGAGGCTTTGTCATGGCTTTCTTGATGTCTATGCTCTGTAATAGCATCAATGAAGCAGAATTAAAAGATGTCGAGTATGGGTGTGAGTGGTGCAAAAACAATGGAATTTTGAACTTCATTGTGGAAACTGACTCGAGAATGATCTATGACATGCTACAGACCAAAAATCTAAGCAACAACAAGCTGAAACAATTGGTCAAGAAATTATTGGATACTCGAATATCTGCAGGGCACCTGTTAATCATCGGCTTCATGAAGCCAATCATGTCAGAGATTGGCTCGCTAAAGAAACTACCATAGCTAACGAAGGCATCATACATACTGATTTTAGACAGGTTCCAAATGCGGCCATGGGCCCTTTCCTCATGGATATGTGGCAAGTACAGTCACTTTGAATTAAATATGAAAAATTCAATTTTTTTGTAAGTTAATTATGTGTATAGTAAGAGGAAATGGTCTAATATCTATTTTGCCCATAGACTCGTCCTCTCTTAAGGTAGAAAAGTATTCACGAGGTAAGATTTAAGATTTATGTCCCCCTTAGTGTACACTTTTTGTTTATATAATAGATATGGTAGGAATCCAGCCAAACCCCCAACACTACATGGAATGAAAACCGGAGTGTTTGGTCTTTTAATATAAAAAAATATCAGTCAGTGATACTTTATAATTAGCTTGTTGAACTAAAATCATCACAATCTTACGTTGTGCCTTTTCATCTTTATAATAAATATATGGATTTTGTGTTTCCTTGGATTACAAAGTTTATGGAGTGGATGAGTTGTGGAAGCAAAATTTTTACCAATAGTATTTAAAAAATAAAATAAAAAGTAAACACACGTGACATATATATACACCTAGGTCCACCCCTAAAATTATGTTCTTTTCTCTGTTTTCCCAAAATACAAATACGCATCTTTTGGCTTTTATATCGATCTCGTTTTTTCTCCTTTTTGGCGACTTTTGTCGTATGCATATATATATATATATATATATATATATATATATATATATATATATATATATATATATATATATATATATATATATATATATATATATATGTGTGTGTGCGCATATATATTCTCAAAACTGGATGACAATTAAATTTTTAAGTGGTTTTAATAATAAACAGATCAATTCGAGACAAGCAACAAATTGCATTAAATTAGACATATAAAGGTGTAGTAAATTCAAACCGCTCGAGGAGGATGATTCCACCCTTAGCCAAACTTCCACCTTCGATCCGGACTAACAGTGGCTTGCACTAATGAACAAAAATAAGAGTTTTTGGATTATAGAATAAATAATACTAGTATACTACCTTAGTATACGTGTTACAATGTCCTTAATGAATTATCAGAACCCCCTTTTATATAGTAGGGGAATCTAACTCTAGGTACAATTTCATAAAAGGTGAAAATCTTATGTTAATAGATTGTCAGTTCTTAATCGATACGTGCAGAGATCCACGCCGTGATATCCGTCCAGTCAACAATGTTTTTTGAAGTTCTTTGGGGTTTGGACCGATCCCGAATCATGACCCTGATATTCTCGAGGTCGGGCATCATGCCCCACCCTTTATATCGATGAGACCCTTTCCTTGATTTCGTTCCTTCGCCATCATGTCTCAAGCTCGATATATCCTATCGGAGACCGGAGTGTACTATGAGCTCGGTTTTACCTATACACATATAAAATTCTCGAAAAGTAAGTTGTTGAGAAATGAAATGAGCTCCTCAATTCATTCTTCAATTCGACGTGACAGAAACGACACAAAACTCGAAATTAATCGTCAGTCATGTCATTATGACCTCAAATGCGTGTCAGTCGTTGTTGGCTACATTGACATAAAACTATGCGGAACCCCTATAAATATCCCCTCCTTTGTTTATTTTTTATTTTACGTCCAAACTTCTACCCTCGTACTCTCATGATTTCATTACTCTATTTCATACTCTAGCATCATTGCCTTCATCAGTCAAGGCTCCTTAGTACGTTGCAAAATTTGTACTCATTCTCTACTGAAGCTAACATATCCGAGCTTTTAACTCTCAACCTTTCTTTATCTTTTTCAAACATTTCTGGATAACAATGGCCGAAAACATCCAATTTTGTTCCAAATAAAAACCACTCATTCTTCTTTACAGCCAAACACTGAGGTCGAGGAGACCACCCCTGATGTGGTTGTCCTGAAGAGGCTCGTCTCGGGCGCAGCCTCTGATAAACTGACAGAAGAGCCCCCTTTGAAAATTGTTTTTCCCTGGGGGGTATTCGGTTAGTGACGACTTCAAGGTCGAGAATACATCTTCGATTCAAGGCCGATGTGAGGTAGTGTCATGGTATATCTGCTCTATTATTAAGGCTATTCTCCTTGCAGTTAGAAAAGAATGTAGCTGGACGGATAAGGATGTGGTGATTCACGGGCCCGATGACGTTATCACTACACATATTGAGAGATATCTAAGTGTTTAAACCTATCCCTTTATGTTAGGTCCGGTAGACCCAGCCATCTTAGACTTTTGCAGGAGGTACGATGTGTACCTCAGCCAAATTCACCCTTTATTATGGAGGATCGTGATCCTCCTCCGGTTCTCTGTGAATAAAATAGATTTGTGCACCTTCACCATCAATCATCTTCTCTACTTATAGAGTCCCCGGGTCTTTCGGGGGGACTTATAAAGCTTGTACGCTAGGCCAGCAAAGCCACATTCTCAAGCATCGATGAGGACTGAGATTGGGGTTGGCAAGGACACTTTGTTCGTATGAGGATCGACAACCTGATACATTTCTAGTGGAGGCCATTTCCTGACAAGTGAAACATATCACGTAAGTGTGATTTCCTTTTAAATGTCAATTTTGTATTTTGTCTTCTTTTTCCTTATCGGTGTTTTATGTGGTGTAACTTTTGCTCGTGTTTCAAAAGCCATTCCTCAGCCTAAGGAGTAGATCATAGGCATTTATTTGAAAAATCCCCATGTCGAGCACTCGTGGCACAAGCTCTTGAATGGCCGTTGGGAGGTCCGATCTCATGGTAAGATCTTTATCTCTGAATAAGTAGTTCTAGACATTTTTTCCAGCATTTATGTCCTCGTTGACTCTATTCTTTTTGCAGGCTTGCCTAAGACCATCGAGCTTAGGCCCTTGGTAGGGCGCGAGGACCAGCCCGCTGTTTCGAGGAAACTTGGAACCACATCAAGAGAGAAGAAAAAGAGGAGAGTCCCGAGTTCCCTGACAAAAACAACAATAATCACCCAGTACAATACCACAAGTAGGGTCCGGGGAGGGTAGGATGTACGCAGCGGTACCCCTATCCTGGAAGAGCAGAGAGACTGTTTCGGTTAGACCCTCGGCTAAAGAAGGTGAGAGAAGCCCTGATAGCAAGTATCAGAAAGATGAATAATTACAAAACTAAATCAAAGATAGCAACAGAGAATATGAAAGGGGTATCGATAATATGTAATAGCAAGATAACATATTTAGAAAACTAAATCCAAGGCAGAAAACGGGAATATGAACGAAGTACTACTAGCAAACTATGGAATTACCGATGGCATTTAACAATGGAACGAGACATGCGAATATAGCAACTAAGGAAAAAGGGTACCTTACTAGCGCTAAAACTATCGATCTAGTGAAGACAAAGGGAAACGCATGACTACTACTAACCTTCTACCCTAATCTTTAACTTCCACACCCTTCTGCCTAGGGTTATGTCCTCAGTTAGCTCAAGTTGTGCCATGTCCCGACCCGGCCCGTCGTCACGGGAATTACCACCCCGTTATGTTGTAATTACATAATTCATGCTTTTATATAAGTGTTAGAGTCTATCGGGGGAGTTAGGAGTGAAATTAAATTGGAAATGAGGCATATAGCCTTTTTGGAGGAAGCTTGAATAAGGAAAGTCAACCCGGAGTTGACTATTTGGTTAGAGGGCTCGGAATCGGATTCCGATGATTCGGTTAGTTCCGGAAGGTGATTTGTGACTTAGGGGAGCGATCGGAATTGAATTTGGAGGCCCGGTGTAGAAATAGGCTTGAATTGGCTAAGGTTGAATTTTGGCGAAATTCGAACGGTAGGTGAGATTTTGATCCGGGGGTCGGAATGGAATTCCGACAGTTGCAGTAGCTCCGTTAGGTGATTTTGGATATGTGCGCAAAATTTCAGGTCATACGGACGTCGTTTGGTCGGGTTTTTGATCGAATGTGCAATTCGGAAAGTTTTAAGGAATTTAGGCTTGAATCCGTGTGTAATTGGTGATTTTGATGTTTAGGATGGTGTTTTTATGATTGGAACAAGTTCGTATCGTGTTTTGGAGTATGTTGGTGGTTTTCGTTGGGGTCCCGGGGGCCTCGGGTTGATTTCGGGGGTCCAAACGGACCATTTCTTCTATTTTTGAACTGCTGTTGGCTGCTGGTTTTGTTGCAGACGGATGCTCTATGCGATCGCATAGAAGGATGGAAGTGAGCCCCAGAGTTGTTCTATGCGATCGCATAATAGGAGATGCGATCGCATAGGTATGGAAACTGGCACTCTGCGATCGCAGGGTCACTTGTGCGATCGCATAGAAGAGATTGGAGGGGTGAGAAAAATGTGCTATGCGATCGCATAGAAAGGGGTGCGATCGCATAGGTTTGTCAGACTGTGCATTGCGATCGCATAGCCGGTGTTGCGATCGCAGAGAAGAAAAGATGAGGCCTGGAAGGTTGTGCTATGCGATCGCGGGAGTGCATTGCGATCGCATAGAAGGGGAAATTGGCAGGAAAAATTTAACTCTATGCGATCGCATAGGGTCATTGCGATCGCATAGAAGGATTGGTCTGGCAGTGAAATTAAAACCAGAACAGAACCAGTCGCGGGTTCATTAACCCAAAACGCCATTTTTGAGTTCTAGAGAGAGAAACTCACGGGAATTGCTGGTAATTCATCGGAGATTCGTTGGAGGTAAGTTTTGTGGCTTAATTACATCATTTTAACATGAAATCCTTGGTTAAATCCCTGTAAATGGAAGATTAAAGGTGGGTTTGAGCCCTAGGCCTAAATTTAAGAAAAACTCTGATTTGAGTGGGCAAATGGAGTCCGATTTTGGTAAATTTTATATGCCTAGACTCGTATCGTGATGAGGATTCCGAATATGTAATTTTTGTAATTTTTCGACAAGTGTACCAAAAGTCGGGTTTTGACAACTTGTGGGTTTTGATATAAATTGGGTTATTTCGAATGAATTTCGTGAAATTAGCGTATATTGATGCATTCTCTATGATTTTGAGCAGAGTTGGCATCCGAGGAGATTGATTTGCGAGGCAAGCGCAAGGCGGATTGAAGCTTCTACCGGTTCGAGGTGAGTGGTAGTAGTAAACAATGCACTGAGGGTTTGAAACCCCGTACTAGCACTTTACAGTGCTATATTGAGATGAGACACGCGTTCTATGACGGGCGTGGTGACATTGTGATAGGGGGTTCGGACTTAGTCCTTCCCGGCTAATAGAATACTGTGTTGTACGACTGTTAATGAGGTTATAACTGTACAATTGGGCTAATAGCCATGTTTGGGGCCTTGTGCCGATCTGTAGAGCATTAGGGAACCTATAGAGCTAGGTGACCCTTATATCGTGTTGGAAACATACACTCAGCCGTAGCTCTAGTTGTATAGCATAATATGAGCCCGTACTAGATGTGTACATTGAAAGAGATTATCTAGGGTGGAATTCCCTGTTCTAGCTGAGTGGGCCTGAAAGGCCAAGTCTATACCGATTGAGATGAGATAGGGTCAAGGACCCACTATGAGATGTTATATTGGGCCCGAAAGGCCAAGTCTATATTAACCGAGACAGGGTCAAGGACCCATTGTGATATATTATATTGGGCCTGAGAGGCCAAGTGCATATTGACTGGGATAGGGTCGAGGACCCGTTATGAGGTATTATGTATATAGATACCTATATTGGATCGGACTGCACGCCGCAGTAATGTACATGCAATATACATGTAATATACATGTGGGACGGACTGCACGCCGCAGTATTATTGCGCTTGGGCTGTAGGAGCCCCTTCGGAGTCTGAGTTTGCACACATTCCAGTGAGCGCTGGTATATTATGGGATCGGGCTGCACGCCGCAGCAGTATAATTATATATGTATATATATATATTGGATCGGACTGCACGCCGCAGTGATATATGGTGGACCTGGCTGCACGTCATAGCACCATAGCGCTTGGGCCTAGGGAGCCCCTCCGAAGTCTGTATACACCCCCAGTGAGCGCCGTCGACGTAAAATGGAGCGGGCTGCGCGCCGCAGCGGTATATGTATTGGAGCGGGCTGCACGCCGCAGCATTATACTTAATCATACCCTACTATTTACTTAAATACTTATACATTATAGACATAAGTATGTGTCTTTATATGTTGAGAGGGCCGTACACCGTAGGGGTACGAGTGAGGGTTGGTTCGGGGTGGAATCTTGTAGAGATAAACGTAGATTGGAGGTTAGAGTACTACTATAGTGATGACGTACATGTGAGGGTTGCCTTAGAACTGTTTAGTGATAGTATAGGTGTTCTTATTTTCAACTGTTATTTATTATTATTACTCACTGAGTTGAAATATACTCACCCCACTCCCTGCACTTTTTGGCAGATTCACAAGTTCAGTAGGGCAGTTGAGCTATCGCAGCAGCTTCGTTATTATTATCCCGAGGAGACTTCGAGGTAGCTGCCAGCGTCCGCAGAGCTTGTTTTCTCCTTCTTTATCATCTTGTTGATTTCCTATTTGCCTAGACTTGGTTGTATTAGGATGCTATTCTGTAGAGGCTCGGTCTCGTGACACCACGATATGTTTGGGACCGTATTTTGTATGTTTTACATTTCGGTTATCACCTGTTATGACTAACTACTGTTTAAGTTTAATTTATTTAAAAATTGGCTGGTTTAAGGGATAATATGGTCGGGCTTGCCTAGCATTGTGTTGGGCGCCATCACGACTAGGGTTTGGGTCGTGACATATAGTTATCAAAGCCTAGGTTAACAGGTCTCGCGAGTCATGAGCCGGTTGGTAGAGTCTCGTGGATCGGTGCGGGGACGTCTGTACTTATCCTCGGGAGGCTGCAAACCTTTTTAGGAAAAGTTTCAATTCTTGGAATTCTTGTCGTGCGATTACTTTTGACTTGAACTGAACTTTGACATTCTATTCTCTCGCGGATGGCGAGAACTCGATCATCCGGACGTGGAGGACGACCACCACTACCACCTACTAGAGGTCGTGGACGCGGTCGTGGTCGTGGCGGAGTTAGGGCGGCGAGGCGGTGCCGAGTCGACCCACGGCCCCCGATTGCGAGAGGTGCCGGCGGCACCGGATCGGGCACCGAGCTGTGCCCGTTGCTATTCCGGGTCTACGGGAGACCCTGGCTCGGATACTAGCAGGCTGCACTGGCCTAGCACGGGCGGTTTCGGTTACTCCTGCGGCGAGCCGCATCGGGGATCGGGGGTGGTCATCGGACCCCCGCGATACGCACTCCCGAGCCGGCGGTGCGGGGCATACGGACACCGAGGCTCCTCCGGTTCGGTCGCGTGGTTCCGGTTCGAGCGAGCGGATCGGATTCGGGGGACGGGGTCCCGGCTATGACGGACGATGAGCGGTGTCGTCTCGAGAGGTTCACCGGAGTTATCTCCTCCGGTGTTCACGGGTGCTCCGGGCGAGGACGCCCAAGGTTTTCCTGGATAAGTGCCGTCGGATGCTTCGTACGGAAGGGATATTGGAGTCCGGTGGGGTATCTTTCACTACCTTTCAGTTTCGGGGACCGGCCTTTGCTTGGTGGGAGGCTTATGAGCGCCGCGGGCCAGCCGGAGCAGCACCACTATCATGGCCTCGAGTTCTCCACTATGTTCTTGGAGAAATGGGTGCCTCGATCTCAGAGAGAGGAGATGCGTAGGCGGTTTGAGGGTCTCCGTCAGGGGGACATGTCAGTGTCAGAGTATGAGATCGGATTTACAGAGTTGTCCAGATATGCAGCGTGGTTGGTTCATTCCGACAGAGAGAGGATTGGGCGCTTCGTGGACGGCCTCATTTATCCCATTCGTATTCGATGACTCGGGAGAGGGTTTTGAGTCGTACATTTGAGGATGCTTTGGATATTGCTCGCGACATAGAGACAGATCGTCGCAAGGAGCGGGATGAGAGGGAGGCCAAGAGGCCTCGAGGAGCGACTAGTTCCGGTGGCACTCGGACCGAGAGGCCGAGTCGGCGAGCGCGAGGTCGCTCTTTCGGGTCTTCGCGGTCGGGACGCTCGGATCGTCGCAAGATGGTCTCCTAGACGGGGTTATCGGGGTTCACACCGAGCCGGCCATCTCTCGGCTGCCATGCCGGCTCGAGTTCTTCACGAGCCCCGTCCGCTCGGGGTTCATCTCGGCCTAGTTCATCGGCTGGTCACTCCAGCGCCAGAGGTCCTTATCAGTCTCAGGTACCCGGCACCGGGGAGTTGCTACGAGTGCGGAGAGTTTGGGCACCACCGTAGGGAGTGTCCCGTCTTGTTTCCAGATCTTATCAGTAGAGGGGGCAGCCCTCGTCATCTGGTCCTTCTACTTCAGCACCCGCCCCACCAGCTAGGGGTGAGGGTCAGACAGCTAGGGGTCGCTCTCGAGGGGGAGGCCGATCAGGCGGTCAGGCTAGATGCTATGCTTTTCAGGGCCGATCTGAGGCTGTTGCTTCTGATGATGTCATTACAGGTATTATTTCAGTCTGCCACAGAGATGCCTCGGTATTGTTTGATCCCGGTTCTACTTATTCTTATGTGTCTACATATTTTGCTCCTTATTTGGGCACGACCCGAGGGAGTCTTGAGCTGCCAGTGCATGTATCTACCCCGGTAGGGGATACTATTGTTGTGGACCACGTATACCGGTCCTGTTTGGTCACTATTGGAGGTATGGAGACCCGAGTAGACCTGTTGCTCCTCAGCATGATTTATTTTGATGTTATATTGGGCATGGACTGGTTATCTCCGTGTCATGCTATCCTGGACTGTCATGCTAAGACGGTCACTTTGGCTATGCCGGGCATTCAGAGGATCGAGTGGCGAGGCACGACTGAGTATGTACCTAGCTGGGTAATATCTTTCCTCAAGGCCCAACGAATGGTTGGGAAGGGATGTCTCTCTTATTTAGCATTTGTGCGGGAGGTCGAGGCCCGGACTCCCAGTATTGATTCTGTTCCCATTGTGCGAGACTTTCCTGATGTGTTTCCCTCAGACCTGCCGGGCATGCCGCCGGATAGGGATATTGATTTTGGTATCGATTTGGTGCCACGCACTCAGCCTATTTCTATTCCTCCGTATCGGATGGCACCAGCTGAGTTGAAGGAATTGAAGGAGGAGCTCCAGGAACTCCTAGATAAGGGGTTCATTCGGCCGAGTGTGTCGCCGTGGGGTGCACCGGTCCTGTTTGTTAAGAAGAAGGACGGATCTATGAGGATGTGTATTGACTATAGGCAGCTAAACAAAGTAACAGTGAAGAATAAGTATCCTCTTCCTCGTATTGATGATTTATTTGATCAGCTCCAGGGAGCTAGGGTGTTCTCGAAGATTGATCTTCGTTCAGGCTATCATCAGCTGAAGATTAGAGAGTCTGACATTATGAAGACTGCATTCCGGACCAGATATGGTCACTATGAGTTCCTTGTGATGTCTTTTGGGCTGACCAACGCCCCAGCAGCATTTATGCATCTGATAAACAGTGTATTCAGGCTGTATCTTGATTCATTTGTGATCGTATTCATTGATGACATACTAGTCTACTCTCGTAGCCAGGAGGAGCATGCTCGGCACTTGAGCATGGTGTTACAGAGATTGAGAGAGGAGAAGCTGTATGCCAAGTTCTCCAAATGTGAGTTCCGGCTTGAGTCCGTGGCATTCTTAGGGCACGTGGTGTCCTGTGATGGTATTCAAGTAGATCCGAGGAAGGTCGAGGCAGTGCAGAGTTGGCCCAGACCGACCTCAGTTACTGAGATCCGTAGCTTTCTGGGATTGGCAGGGTATTATCGCCGATTTGTTCAGGGGTTCTCTTCTATTGCTTCACCCTTGACTAGATTGACTCGGAAGGGTGTTCCTTTCTTATGGTCCGAGGAGTGCGAGGAGAGCTTTCGGAAGCTCAAGACAGCACTGACCACAGCACCAGTCTTGATTCTACCGACAGCTTCAGGTTCTTATACTGTATATTGTGATGCCTCAGGAGTGGGCATTGGTTGTGTGTTGATGCAGGAGGGTAGGGTCATTGCTTATGCCTCTCGTCGGTTGAAGCCCCACGAGAAGAACTACCCTGTTCATGATTTGGAGCTAGCAGCCATAGTTCATGCCTTGAAGATTTGGAGGCATTACCTGTATGGTGTCTCATGTGAGGTGTTCACGGATCATCGCAGCCTTCAGCACTTATTCAGACAGAAGGACCTTAATTTGAGACAGCGGAGGTGGTTGGAGTTGCTTAAGGATTATGACATCACTATTTTGTATCATCCAGGGAAGGCCAATGTGGTGGCCGATGCCTTGAGTCGGAAGGCGGTTAGCATGGGCAGGCTTAGCTTTCATCCCAGTTGGGGAGAGGCCATTTGCTTATGATGTTGAGGCTCTAGCCAATCGGCTAGTGAGATTAGATATTTCGGAGCCGAGTCGGGTGTTGGCTTGTGTTGTTTCTCGATCTTCCTTATATGATCGCATCAGGGAGCGACAATATGATGACCCACATTTGCTTGTCCTTAAGGACAGAGTGCAGCATAATGATGTTAGAGATGTGACTATCGACAGTGATGGTGTTTTGAGAATGCAGGGCCGTATATGTGTGCCCAATGTTGATGGTTTGCGGGAGTTGATACTTGAAGAGGCGCACAGTTCGCGGTACTCTATTCACCCAGGTGCCGCAAAGATGTACCAAGATTTGAGACAGCACTACTCGTGGAGGAGAATGAAGATAGATATTGTTAGGCATGTAGCTAGGTGCCTCAATTGCCAGCAGGTCAAGTATGAGCATTAGAGACCAGGCGATGTTCTTCAGCGTATGGTCATTCCCGAGTGGAAATGGGAGAGGATCACCATGGATTTTGTTACTGGGCTACCTCGGACAGCGAGGAAGTTTGATTCTGTATGGGTGATTGTTGATCGGCTGACTAAGTCCGCACATTTCATCCCGGTTAGTACTACTTACTCATCGGAGCGGTTGGCATCGATCTTTATTCGGGAGATTGTCAGGTTGCATGGGGTCCCGGTGTCTATTATATCTGATAGAGGCACTCAGTTCACTTCTCAATTTTGGAGAGCATTTCAGCGAGAGATGGGTACGAGGGTTGAGTTGAGTACAGCATTTCACCCCCAGACAGACGGGCAGTCTGAGCGTACTATTCAGATCCTGGAGGATATGTTGCGGGCATGTGTGATTGACTTTGGTGGTGCATGGGATGAGTTCTTACCACTTGCTGAGTTTGCCTACAACAACAGCTACCAGTCGAGTATTCAGATGGCCCCGTACGAGGCATTGTATGGCAGACGGTGTAGATCCCCCGTGGGATGGTTTGAGCCTGGTGAGGTTAGATTGATAGGGACTGAGTTAGTCCGGGATGCTCTGGATAGAGCAAAGTTGATCCAGGAGAGGCTTCGTACAGCACAGTCTCGTCAGAAGAGTTATGCGGACCGTAGAGTTCGAGAGTTGTCTTTCATGGTTGGTGACAGAGTATTGTTGAAGATTTCACCTATGAAGGGTGTCATGAGGTTCGGGAGGAAAGGGAAGCTGAGTCCCAGGTATATTGGTCCTTTTGAGATACTCAGGAGAGTTGGAGAGGTGGCATATGAGTTAGCCTTGCCACCCAGCTTATCCAGCGTTCATCCGGTATTCCATGTGTCTATGCTCCGGAAGTACATTGGAGATCCGTCTCATGTATTAGATTTCAGCACCATCCAGCTTGATGGTGATCTATCCTATGATGTGGAGCCTATTGCTATTTTGGGTCGTCGGGTGAGAAAATTGAGGTCCAAGGAGATTGCATCGGTTAAGGTTCAGTGGAGAGGTCGACCCGTGGAGGAGGCTACTTGGGAGGTTGAGCGGGAGATGCGGAGCAGATACCCTCAGCTATTTGAGACTTCAGGTATGTTTCTTGACCCGCTCGAGGACGAGCGTTTGCTTAAGAGGGGGAGAATGTGACGACCCGGCCCGTTGTCACGGGAATTACCACCCCGTTATGTTGTAATTACATAATTCATGCTTTTATATAAGTGTTAGAGTCTATCGGGGGAGTTAGGAGTGAAATTAAATTGGAAATGAGGCATATAGCCTTTTTGGAGGAAGCTTGAATAAGGAAAGTCAACTCGGAGTTGACTATTTGGTTAGAGGGCTCGGAATCGGATTCGATGATTCGGTTAGTTCCGGAAGGTGATTTGTGACTTAGGGGAGCGATCGGAATTGAATTTGGAGGCCCGGTGTAGAAATAGGCTTGAATTGGCTAAGGTTGAATTTTGGCGAAATTCGAACGGTAGGTGAGATTTTGATCCGGGGGTCGGAATGAAATTCCGACAGTTGCAGTAGCTCCGTTAGGTGATTTTGGATGTGCCTGCAAAATTTCAGGTCATTCGGACGTCGTTTAGTCGGGTTTTTGATTGAATGCGTAATTCGGAAAGTTTTAAGGAATTTAGGCTTGAATCCGTGTGTAATTGGTGATTTTGATGTTTAGGATGGTGTTTTTATGATTGGAACAAGTTCGTATCGTGTTTTGGAGTATGTTGGTGGTTTTCGTTGGGGTCCCGGGGGCCTCGGGAGGATTTCGGGGGTCCAAACGGACCATTTCTTCTATTTTTGAACTGCTGTTGGCTGCTGGTTTTGTTGCAGACGGATGCTCTATGCGATCGCATAGGGTAGATGCGATCACATAGAAGGATGGAAGTGAGCCCCAGAGTTGTTCTATGCGATCGCGTAATAGGAGATGCGATCGCATAGGTATGGAAACTGGCACTCTGCGATCGCAGGGTCACTTGTGCGATCGCATAGAAGAGATTGGAGGGGTGAGAAAAATGTGCTATGCGATCGCATAGCAAAGGGTGCGATCGCATAGGTTTGTCTGACTGTGCATTGCGATCGCATAGCCAGGTGTTGCGATCGCAGAGAAGAAAAGATGAGGCCTGGAAGGTTGTGCTATGCGATCGCGGGTGTGCATTGCGATCGCATAGAAGGGGAAATTGGCAGGAAAATTTAACTCTATGCGATCGCATAGGGTCATTGCGATCGCATAGAAGGAATGGTCTGGCAGTGAAATTAAAACCAGAACAGAACCAGTCGCGGGTTCATATACCCAAGACGCCATTTTTGAGTTCTAGAGAGAGAAACTCACGGGAATTGCTGGTAATTCATCGGGGATTCGTTGGAGGTAAGTTTTGTGGCTTAATTACATCATTTTAACATGAAATCCTTGGTTAAATCCCTGTAAATGGAAGATTAAAGGTGGGTTTGAACCCTAGGCCTAAATTTAAGAAAAACACTGATTTGAGTGGGCAAATGGAGTCCGATTTTGGTAAATTTTATATGCCTAGACTCGTATCGAGATGAGGATTCCGAATATGTAATTTTTGTAATTTTTCGACAAGTGTACCAAAAGTCGGGTTTTGACAACTTGTGGGTTTTGATATAAATTGGGTTATTTCGAATGAATTTCGTGAAATTAGCGTATATTGATGCATTCTCTATGATTTTGAGCAGATTTGGCATCCGAGGAGATTGATTTGCGAGGCAAGCGCAAGGCGGATTGAAGCTTCTACCGGTTCGAGGTGAGTGGTAGTAGTAAACAATGCACTGAGGGTTTGAAACCCCGTACTAGCACTTTACAGTGCTATATTGAGATGAGACACACGTTCTATGACGGGCGTGGTGACATTGTGATAGGGGGTTCGGACTTAGTCCTTCCCGGCTAATAGAATACTGTGTTGTACAACTGTTAATGAGGTTATAACTGTACCATTGGGCTAATAGCCATGTTTGGGGCCTTGTGCCGATCTGTAGAGCATTAGGGAACCTATAGAGCTAGGTGACCTTTATATCGTGTTGGAAATATACACTCGGCCATAGCTCTAGCTGTATAGCATAATATGAGCCCGTACTAGATGTGTACATTGAGAGAGATTATCTAGGGTGGAATTCCTGTTCTAGCTGAGTGGGCTTGAAAGGCCAAGTCTATACCGATTGAGATGAGATAGGGTCAAGGACCCACTATGAGATGTTATATTGGGCCTGAAAGGCCAAGTCTATATTAACTGAGACAGGGTCAAGGACCCATTGTGATATATTATATTTGGCCTGAGAGGCCAATTGCATACTGACTGGGATAGGGTCGAGGACCCATCATGAGGTATTATGTATATAGATACCTATATTGGATCGGACCGCACGCGCAGTAATGTACATGTAATATACATGTAATATACATGTGGGACGGACCGCACGCCGCAGTATTATTGCGCTTGGGCTGTAGGAGCCCCTTCGGAGTCTGAGTCCGCACACATTCCAGTGAGCGCTGGTATATTATGGGATCGGGCTGCACGCCGCAGCAATATAATTATATATGTATATATATATATATTGGATCGGACTGCACGCCGTAGTGATATATGGTGGACCTGGCTGCACGTCATAGCACCATAGCGCTTGGGCCTAGGGAGCCCCTCCGAAGTATGTATACACCCCCAGTGAGCGCCGTCGACGTAAAAATGGAGCGGGCTGCGCGCCGCGCCGCGGCGGTATATGTATTGGAGCGGGCTGCACGCCGCAGCATTATACTTAATCATACCCTACTATTTACTTAAATACTTATACATTATAGACATAAGTATGTGTCTTTATATGTTGAGATGGCCGTACACCGTAGGGGTACGAGTGAGGGTTAGTTCAGTGTGGAATCTTGTAGAGATAAACGTAGATTGGAGGTTAGAGTACTACTATAGTGATGACGTACCTGTGAGGGTTGTCTTAGAACTGCTAAGTGATAGCACAGGATTTCTTACCTTCAGTTATTATTTATTATTGTTACTCACTGAGTTGAAATATACTCACCCCACTCCCCTGCACTTTCTGTGCAGATCCACAGGTGCCCGAGAGCAGTTGAGGCTTTGTAGCTGCTGATCCTTGTCTACTTTGCGGAGATTACGAGGTAGCTGCCAGCGTCCGCAGAGCTTGTTTTCTCCTTCTTTATCATCTTGTTGATTTCCTATTTGCCTAGACTTGGTTGTATTAGGATGCTATTCTGTAGAGGCTCGGTCTCGTGACACCACGATATGTTTGGGACCGTATTTTGTATGTTTTACATTTCGGTTATCACCTGATGTGATCATTTACTGTTTAAGTTTAATTTGATTAATAACTGGCTGGTTTAAGGGATAATATGGCCCTTCTGCCTAGGGTTATGTCCTCAGTTAGCTCAAGTTGTGCCATGTCCCTCCTGATCACCTCTTCCCAAAACTTCTTAGACCTACCTCTACCCCTCCTCTTATCTCCCCAGGCAAAACCTCTCACATCTCCTGATAGGGGAATTTGTGCTTCTCCTCTTAGCACGCCCGAACCATCTCGACCTCGCCTCACGCATCTTTGCCTCCATATGGGACGCTCCCATCTTTTCCCGAATAACTTCATTTCTAATTCCACCCAACTTAGTATGCCCACATATCCATCTCAACATCGTCATTTCCGCTACTTTTACCTACTATACGTGGGAGTTTTTGACTGGCCAACACTCTACCCTATACAACATAGTCAGTCTAACCACTACCTCGTAGAAGTTACCCTAATGTCTCAACTGCACATTCTTATTACGTAAGATACTAGAAATGACACTCCACTTCATCCACCCTGCTCTGATATGGTGTATGACATCCTCATCTATCTCCCCATTCTTTTGTATTATAGATCCTAGATACTTGAAAATCTCTTTCCTGGAAATGACTTGCGTATCGAGTCCCACATCCCCGTCTGCCTCTTGGGTAATACCGCTGAACTTACACTCCAAGTATTCAATCATGGTCCTGCTCCCTTAGACTCTAGGGTATGTCTGCAGACTTTCAACCTCTAATTAATGCCACCTCGCATCTTGTCGATTGGGACTATTTCATTCGCAAATAACAAGCACCAAGGCACCTCCCTTGAATGTGACACGTCAAAGAATATATCCCCATGGAAAACAAAAACGGGCTAAGTGATGATCCCTGATGCAACCCCATCTCAACTGGAAAGTTATCGAAATCTCCAACTGTTATCCTAACCCGTGTTTTAGCTCCATCATACATGTCCTGAATCATTCTAATATACGCTACATGCACTCCTCTAGCCTCCAAACATCTCCATAGAACCTCTCTTGGGACTTTGTCATCGGCTTTATCAAGGTCAATGAGCACCATATGCAAATCCTTCTTCATTGCCCTATACTGCTCCACCAATCCCCTCACAATGCGAATGGCCTCAGCAGTCAACCGTCTTGGCATTAAACCAAACTGGTTCTCGAAAACAAACACACACCTCCTTATCTCCCTTCTATTGATACCCCATTTTGACCTCCTGTTTCTTAAATAGTATATACACTCTCAAAACATCATTATTTCATTTATAAATCTATAAAAGCATTTTCTACAATTTTCCATAATTTTTAGAACTTTAAAATTAAATTTCTTGCATTTAAATTACTTGAATATTTATTAATTACTCATTCAAATTATTTTGTGATGACTTAATTACCTAAAATTATTATTTTCACCCATAATACATGTTTGAAATATTTTAACTTTATTTTATATAATTACATTAATAGTTTTAAGCTATTTTCACAGTCTTGCAATAATAACTTATATTTTATAATCTTATTAATTTGTCATTTTACTCAAGATCAGAATAATATCATACATTTTTATAATCTTCTATTTTTTTTAAAGTATTAAATTGCATAAATGACATTTTTATAATTTATTTAATTGTTTTTATTAAATTATTTTCCTTTTAATTTCCTATTATAAAATCTGGCTCGAAATTTGTATTAATTTCAGACCATTTCAAGTCCAAATGAAGCCCTAGCCCAATAACCTCAACAACCCAAGCGACCCAATAATCCTACCTAATCCAAAGCTCGACCCAACTTGTTTTAAATCCCAGTTATTGATCAAAAGTGATCCACGGCTCACAACACTCCATACCCTTTTGTTATATCCCTCGCCCAAACCCTAATCCCCATTTTACTTCAGCAGCCACCTCTAAACACTCATCCTTCTTTCAGAAATATTAGCCGCCCTCTCAATCTTCTCCAAATTTGTTTCAATCATGGATTACTTCTATGATTTTCTTACCTTTTGTGTGTTACTTCAATAATATTTAAGGGATTGTGGTGCAACTTAGTTTTTGCCCCATTTTCGACAAATATTAATCTTTTAGTCAAGGAGATCAGCTTCACCCCTTTTTTATTTGGATGATTTTTTTCTATATAAATCCATGGCAATATTATACTAGTCCGATTCAGTAAGATCTTTCGACTATTTTGGTTCTTCATCATAAACTAGGGTTTACCCAATTTTTCTCCTAAATTAATTGATTTTGCATGTTATTATTTCCTTATTTATGTTTGATTTTACAGTGTTTCCTTGTCCCTTTGCTCTATTTTCACTACTATATAAATCCCTCCCTCTTCCACTTTGGACAGACTTTAAACCACAAGATTCAATAGAAATCAAATCTATTATTCTCATTCTCTTGTTCTAATCTTTGACGCTTGACCGGCTGAAAGACAAGGCCACCAGAATTCGATTTTTTAACTTTTCTTAGTGTGAGCACTGCCCGGGGTTCATTTGAAACCCTTGGGAACTCTGATGCACTAAGATTCTGGGCTCTATTGCTCTCTGTTGACATCCAGAATACTGTGGGGTTTGTTATTTCGTGTTGTCGGATTATTTAACTGATAACCGGTAAGTCTCTTTGCTTTTACAATTCCTTTCTTCTGTGTTTATGTATTTTACATTTATACCTCTGGAATTTCATGACGTGATGCATTTTTTAGCAATGTTTGTGTGCAACTTTGTCAAAATTGAACTTGTTTTATGATTTGAACTTCATAACATTTAATTTTACTTAAAATTTCCAATTCTGAGATATGTTATTTGTACATACTTAACTTGAAAAATTTGGACTCTCTTAAGCTCGAATGTTAGTATCTGAGTATTTACCTTACTGCCTGGCATAAGTGGTTGTAACGACTCGGCCGGTCCTTTTGAGAATTACACCCCAATCCACTACTAACTACTTTACTCATGTTTCTTTCAGCTAGTTTTGGTTGCTAAGAAGATTCGTTTTGAGTTTTGGAGTGTCTTCGGACACTTAATCCCTAATTGAGAGCTTAAGCTTTAGAACTTGAACCGTAGTCGGAGTTGTGTGAAGATGACATCAGAATGGAATTTTGTCAATTCCGTTAACTCCATTGAATAATTTTGGGCTTAAGGGCATATTTGGACTGTGTTTTGGAGGTCCGTAGCTTATTTAGGCATGAAATGCTGACAGTTAAATTTTTGAATAGTGAAATTTTGATATCAAAGTTGAAATCTGATTCCGAAGGTTGGAATAGCTCCGTAGTGTTGAATGTGACTTGTGTGGAGAATTTGGGGTCAATCGGACTTAGTTTGGTTGGTTTTGTCATCGGTATAATTCTTGAGATTTCAAGTTCATTATGTTTGGATTGGAGGATGAATCATGGTTTACCATTGTTTGATGTTACTTGAGGGTTGGAAGAAGTTCGTATGATGTTTTAGGATAAGTTGGCATATGTGGTTGAGGTCCCAAGGGCCTCCAGTGAGTTTTGGATGCTTAATGGAAGTTGATTTCAACGTACGCAATTGTTGAAGTTGCTGAACATGTTGGCCTCACACTTGCGGAATTTAGAAAAAAGGTGCGGTGCTGCAGAAGTGGGTTGGGAACTGCATATGCAGTCTAAGGCAGTAGTGAAACTGGTCATAGGCGCGACCTACAGATCATAGAAGTGGAACCGCATCTGCGAGTAAAGGATTTCAGGGGATAGAATTGGGCCATTTATTGAAAATCGCAGGTGCGGAGTAGGAGCCGGAGGGCATTGATCTGTTGTTGGGAACTCAGCCTATTTCTATCCATGTTTATCATATGGCTCCTCCTGAGTTGAACAAATTGAAGGAGAAGTTATTGGAATTGCTTGATAAGGGTTTATTCCACCTAGTGTATCACCTTGGGGGTGCTCCTATCTTGTTTGTGAAGAAGAAGGATGGTTTTATGCGTATATGCATCGATTATCGCTAGTTGAATAAATTATAGCAAAGAAATGGTATCATTTGCCTCATACTGATGACATGTTTGATCAGTTACAGGGTGCTCGTGGGTTTTCTAAGATTGACTTGCGTTCAGGTTATCATTAGCTAAATATTCGGGAGCCAGATATCCCGAAGATTGCATTTCTACTCGGTATGGTCAGTACGAGTTCCTTGTTATGTCATTTGTTCTAACCAATTCCCTAGCAGCATTCACATTTGATGCACAGTGTATTCTGGCCATATCTTGACTCGTTCGTCATTGTATTTATTGATGATATTCTGGTATACTCCCAGGGATGGGAAGATCATGAGCAGCACCTGAGGACAGTGCTTCAGACTTTGACGGAAAATAAGTTATATTAAAAGTTCTCAAAATGTGAGTTGTGGTTAGATTCATGTACCGACCCAACGGGTCATTTTGAGCTCCAGGGCCTCATTTGGCAGTCTGTGGCCATGAGCAGCTTCATTTTAGGTATACTGACTTGTGTGTATGGTCAGAATTAAAATTCAAGAAGTTTGGAGTCAAATCTAAATGAAAATTCTCATTTGAGAAGCTTAAAATTGAAGAAATGAACTGAGATTGGAATTTTGAGTAAACGACCTCGGAATTGGGATCCAAAAGTTCCAGCAGGTTCATATGATGATTTCGGACTTGGGCGTATGCCCGGATCGGGTTTTGGATAACCAGAAAGCATTTTGGTGCCTATTATGGAAGATATCTTTTTAGAAGGAATTTCATAAGTTCGGCTTGAAGGGCATTTCAGTGTTATCGATGTCCATTTGGGATTTTGAGACTGGGAGTAGCTCCGTATGGTGATTCTTGAGTTGGGAGCGTGATCAGAAGTGACTTCGGAGGTCCGAAGGTCAGTTTGGAACCGTTTGGCTAAATATAGAAATTTGAAGGTTTTTGAGAAAATTAGACTGGAAGTGGAAATTTTGATATCGGGGTCGGAATGCGATTCCGAATGTTGGGACAAGTGTGTAATGTCTAATGTGACTTGTGTGCCAAATTTGAAGTCATTCGGAATGATTTTGGTAAGGTTTGAGACACTTAGGCTCTTTTAAAGAAGCTTAAGTTGGAAAAGTTAACCGGATATTGACTTATGTGTTAGAGGGATCGAAATATGAATTTTATGGTTCGGATAGCTTCGTTAGGTGATTTGGAACTTAGGAGTGTGTCCGGAATATTTTTGTGATGACCGGTGTAGAATTAAGTTTGATTTGGCGAAGTTAGTATTTTGGTGACTTCTGGTTGATTGTGATATTTTGATCCGGGAGTCGGAATGAAATTCCGAGAGTTTCTGTAGCTTCGTTATGTCATTTTGGACTTGTGTGAAAAATTTAAAGTCAATCGGACGTGATTTGATAGGTTTCGGCATCGGAAATAGAAGTTGGAAGTTCTAAAGTTCATAAAGCTTGGATTGGAGGTTGATTCATGATTTTAGCGTTGTTTGATGTGATTTGAGGCCTCGAACAATTCCATAATATATTGTGGGACTTGTTAGTATACTTTGTTGGGATCCGATGAGGCTCGGATAAATTTTGGACGAGTTTTTGAAAGATTTTTACCGTTTTGAGCATAAATGTAATGATCTAAAGGTTTATTTTTAGTTCTAGAGATCCAAATTTGATTCCGAGAATTCCGGAATTTTGATAATGAATTATAGGACTGATCTGGAAATTTTGGTCCAATTTCATCAAGTCACGATGGGGTTTTTTGATGCGAAATATGAGTAATTATTTAACGAGCGAAATGGATATCGCATTGGGCAAATGAGCTCCGAATTGAGTTTCGATTGAAGGGTTGTGTTCGTATTATTATTTGTGACTCATAGGAAAAAGAATCGTCTAATTTCGAGTTCGTACGGATGAGTTAGAGCCTTTTAGTGAAATTAAAGAGTGCTGGTGCATCAGGTCCGGTGTGGCACTTTTAGCGACCAGATTAGCACCTTTAGCGACCAGATTCTGGTCTTTCGCGACCAGATTTGCTTATTGAAAAGCTGCTGCGTTTTCTGCTCGTTTTTTTTACCTATTTTCTTGCGAAATAACACGGCTTGGGGCGATTTTGAGCAAGAAATCATGGAAAATCTTGAGGTAAGTCACTTGTGATTATTTCTACTCCATAATATTGATTTATCACGAATAATCTGACTAAGTTACATGTTTTTGAGGAGTAAATTGGGGATTTTAGACCTAGAGATTTGAAAATAAGATTTGAAGATTTGAGAGGACATTTGAACTCCGATTTTGATAATATTTATATGTACGGACTCGTGGCGAGACGAGGATTCCGAAAATATGAGTTTCATAATTTTTCGAGAAGCGAGCCCGGGGCTCGAATTTTGCTAGTTTCAAGATTTTCGTTATATTTCGATTGTTTTCGATTGGGTGTTGTTCCATTAGCCTATTATGATATATTTGTACTGATTTTGGCTAGTTTCGATGCACGTAGAGGCCGATTTTCGTTCCCACCTCAGTTGATTTGTTAAATGGCAGTATGTGCTCAATTAGTGTCACGTTCGTGTAACGACCCGACCGGTCGTTTTAGAAAATTACGCCCCAATCCCAAATTTAACTGTTCCCCTAAGTTCATTTCTGCTATTGTGGGTTGCCGGGAGAGTCGGTTCCGAAAATTTGAGCATTTTGGGACACTTAGTCCCTAAATAAGAGCTTTGAAACTAGAAAACGGTCCGTAGCCGGAACAGTGTTAAGACGATCTCGGAACAGAAATCCGATGGTTCCATTAGCTCCGTTAGGTGATTTCGGGGTTGGGAGCGCGTTCGGAATGTATATTGGAGGTCCGTAGCTCAATTAGGCTTGAAATGCCAAAGTTTGAAATTTTGGCGAATACGAACGATAGGTGAGATTTTGATCCGGGGGTCGGAATGGAATTCCGACAATTTCTGTAGCTTCGTTATGTGAATTTGGATATGTCCGCAAAGTTTCGGGTCATTCGGACGTCGTTTGGTCGGGTTTTAGATCGAATGTGCAATTCGGAAAGTTTTAAGAAATTTAGGCTTGAATTCGATGTGAATTATGGGTTTTGATGTTGTTAGACGTGTTTTTATGATTTGAACGAGTTCATATCGTGTTTTGGAGTATGTTGGTGGTTTTCGTTGGGGTCCGGGGAGCCTCGGGATGAATTCGGGGGTCCAAACGGACCAATTTGTGCCAAAAGGCACTGCTGTTCTGCTGCAATAACTGCAGAACAATTTTGCTCTCCGCGATCGCGGAGATGGCCATGCGATCGCGTAAGGGAGAAATCCTGAGCTCTGCGATTGCGAAGTAAAGCCTGCGATCGCGTAAGTCTGGAGGTTGAACCAGTGCGATCGCGTGAGTTTCCATGCGATCGCGTAGGGTATTGGTCGGAAACAGTGCGATCGCGTGAGGGAGTATGCGATCGCGTGGGGTAGTTTGGGGAGCGGACGAGTTTGTTCTTCGCGATCGCGTTAGTACGTTTGCGATCGCGTAGGGTTGCTTAGTTGTTCACTGCGATCGCGTCCAGGATCACGCGATCGCGTAGAGGAAAAATAGGCCGCCCATATTTTGTGCATCGCGATCGCAAGCCCAGTGCTGCGATCGCGTAGAGTAAAATGGCCTGGCAGTGACTTTAAGTCCAGAACATTTCGGTCGCGGCCTAACACACCAAAACCGCCATTGTTGAGCTCCAAGAGAGGATTTTGAAGGGGAAACGCTGGGATATCATCGAGAAATCATCGGGGGTAAGTTTCTTGACCTTAATTTGTTGGTTTATCATGAAATCCGTGATTATTTCACTGAAATTGGAAGATTAAAGGTGGGTTTGAGCCCTAGGCCTAAATGTTAGAAAATCTCCGATTTGAGTGGGCAAATGGAGTCCGATTTTGGTAAATTTTATATGCCTAGACTCGTATTGAGATAAGGAACCCGAATATATAATTTTCGTGTTTTTTTCGATAAGCGTACCGAAAGTCGGGTTTTGGCAACTTGTGGGTTTTGGTGCATTTTGAGTTATTTTGATTGGGTAATGCCCAATTGGCCTATTTTGATGTGATTCTATTGATTTTTATCGGATACTACACTTGTGGAGGCCGACATTCGCGGCAAGAGGGTTATTTCTTAGCGGTTTTGTACCGGAATTGAGGTAAGTGGCTTGTCTAACCTCGTGTGGGGGACTTTCACCCCTAGGATATTATTGTGATACTTTAAATGCCTTGTACGCGAGGTGACGGGCGTGTACATGCGCTGGTTGTTGAACACATGCTTTACTTAAAATGTTCAATGAGTGATATTCCTGTTTTTTTAGCTGTTAAATTCGATATTCCTACCCGGTGGTAGTTAGAAGAGCATGATTAGATAGTGTTTAACTGTCTAGTTGCCTAATTGTCTTACTTGAGTTTTCTTGGTAATCGCTGGCGTTGTCTATCGGCGAAGTTATAGTTAAGCATATTATACTTCTCTCTGTGTATTCCTTTTACTTGTATTGAAATATGGACTACGGGTTCGATTCCCGAGATCCAGAGATTATTGAAATATGGACTACGGGTTCGATTCCCGAGATCCTGAGATTATTGAAATGTGGACTACGGGTTCGATTCTCGAGATCCTGAGTTTATTGAAATATGGACTACGGGTTCAATTCCCGAGATCCCGAGATTATTGAAATGTGGACTACGGGTTCGATTCCCGAGATCCCGAGATTATTGAAATATGGACTACGGGTTCGATTCCCGAGATCCCGAGATTATTGAAATGTGGACTACGGGTTCGATTCCCGAGATCCTGAGATTATTGATAGGGACTGCGGGTTCGATTCCCGGAGATCCTGAGTTGTTGAGATATTATTGAGACATGGGCTGCGGGTTCGATTCCCGGAGACCTAGAGGTACTGAGAATGGGACTGTGGGTTCAATTCCCACAGATCCTGGACTGGTTTTATTGAGTTGACTATTTGTTGTTAGCTTAATTGTAGACGATTGCGGTAATCATTTATTGTTGTTAATTTCGGAAATTATTATCATTTAAACTGCTTATTATTGTTATTATCATTATATTATTATTTCTCAGTAGGGCCCTGACCTTCCTCGTCACTACTCCATCGAGGTTAGGCTTGGCACTTGCTGAGTACCGTCGTGGTGTACTCATACTACTCTTCTGCACACTTTTGTGTTGCAGATCCAGGTACATCAGGTCAGGCACATTTCAGGTGATCTAGCAATACGTTTTGGGAGACCTCGAGGTATGATCTGCTACGTCCGCGGATCCGGAGGCCTTCCTTCTATTCTAGTGCTAGTAGATGTTTTTCCTTCATTCCGTTGTTAGATAATCCTTTTACATAGAGCTACAATTGTATGATCTCTTTTAGTCTGTGTTACCCGTGGGATTCCGGATCTTGGTAGTGTTTTATTCATGGTGTTGACGGATGTATGTGCCAAGTGGCACGAATTACATATCTTTTACCCTATTTTTCCGCTGTTTTCTTATTTAAGTGTTCATAGCTTGTATATTCCGCAACGTGTTAGGCTTACCTAGTCGTGGGGACTGGGTGCCATCACGACATGTTCATGATTGGTGAACTAGGGTCGTGACAAGTTGGTATCAAAGCTCTAGGTTCATATGATTCATGGGACACATGCCAGTTATATATATAGAGTCTCGCTGATCGATACGGAGACGTACGTATTTATCTACGAGGGGCTATGTAACTGTTTAGGAAACTCTTCATTTCTTTTGGATTCCTTGTCGTGCGACATTTTTGACATCGAAAATCTAAACTACTGCTTTCTATTCTCTCACAGATGGTGAGGACACGATCTACTCGCGATGATCGGGTACCCGCGCCCCCTGTTGCCGCCGTCAGAGGGCGGGGCCGAGGTAGAGGACGAGGACGCACCCGAGGTGCAGCCACGGCACCCGCGCGCGCTGCCGCCGAGGTGCCACGGATAGACCGAGGTTGGAGCGCGGGACACCGGTACACCGACTACGAGCTGCTACTACTCCGGCACTACGGGAGACCACTGGCCCGGTTCATGAGTATGTATACCACTTTAGCTCGGGCGGGACTGCTTCCTCTCGTCGCGGCTACATCTCAGGGCGGGGGAGGGGCCCGGACTCCCGCCGGCCGTTACACCGGAGCGGCGTGTGCCGGTGGGACAGGTTCCGGATGTTTTGGTTATGCCTCCTGCCGCCCCGGCACAATCCGGAGGTGGACCAGTTGTTCCGAGGACGAGCGGCGTAGATTGGAGAGGTTCGAGAAATATGACCCTCCAGTGTTTAGTGGTTTGGCTTGAGATGATGCATTGGGTTTTCTAGAGGAGTGTCATCGTATTCTTCGTACTATGGGGATTGTGGAGACCGGCGGGGTTTCCTTCACTGCTTTTCAGTTTCGTGGGGCCGCTCATGATTGGTGGCGCACGTATGAGTTGGATAGTCCAGAGGAGTCTGCTTCATTGACTTGGACGCAGTTTTCGGATCTGTTTTTGAGGGAGTTTGTTCCACAGAGCCTTAGGGATTCTTGGCGCTCGGAGTTTGAGCGGTTGCGACAGGGCTCCATGTCAGTATCGGAGTATGCTATCAGTTTCACCCGTCTAGCCAGGCATGCGCCGGCTTTGGTAGCCACGGTTCGGGAGAGAGTGCGGAGATTTATTGAGGGCCTTGTTCCGCCTATCCGATCCAGCATGGCCAGAGAGCTTGAGACAGATATATCTTATCAGCAGGCGGTTAGCATTGCCAAGAGGATCGAGAGTATGCTCCCTAGAGAGCGGAGAGAGAGAGAGGCCAAGAGGTCTCGTGAGTCGGGCCATTTCTCTGGTGCCCGCACTTCATCGGCCGGTCGTTTTGGCAGGGGTTATTCCGGTCGACCAGTTCACTCGGCATTGCCCGCAGCCGGTAGTACTCCAGGTCTTCCAGCACCTCAGGAGCCTTATTATGCTCCCCCAGTTTCCAGTGCACCTCCTGCGCGGGGTCCTTCCAGGGGTCAGACTAGTGGGGGTGAGGCCGGTCAGTCACAGTCACCGTGTCCTCCCAGAGCTTGCTTTTCGAGTGCGAGGATACTCGTCATCTGGTTAGGGAGTGCCCCGGGCGCGGGACGGGTGTGCCTTCACAGACTTCACAGCCTCAGCATGCTCTACAGGGTTAGCAGGCCACCGTTCCAACTCAAGCTGCCACCCCACCTGCCCAGCCAGCCAGGGGTGGGGATTAGGGTGATAGAGGCCTCCCTCAAGGGAGGGGCCAGGCTAGAGTTTATGCTATTCCTGATCGCACTGCGGCTATTGCATCTGATTCTGTTATCACAGGTATTATTCTGGTTAGTCACGGGGAGGCATCGGTTCTATTCGACCCTGGTTCCACTTTTTCATATGTGTCTTCTTACTTTGCTTCTCACCTGGGTGTGCCTCGGGATTCTTTGAGTGCCCCCATTTATGTTTCCACTCCGGTGGGTGATTCTTTGGCTGTGGACCGCGTATATCGGTCGTGTTTGGTTACCATTTGTGATTTTGAGACCAGAGCGGATCTATTGTTGCTCGGGATGGTCGATTTTGATATTATTCTGGGGCATGGACTGGTTGTTGCCCCATTATGCTATTCTTGATTGTCACGCCAAGACCATGACGCTGGCTATGCCAGGCATTCCACGTATTGAGTGGAGTGGTACTCTAGATCACACCCCTAGCCGTGTTATTTCTTTTCTCAGAGCTCAGCGTATGGTTGAGAAGGGATGTGCTGCTTATCTAGCCTATGTGCGGGACGTCGGTATTGACACTCCCTCTATTGATTCCGTTCATGTGGTACGTGACTTTGCTGATGTATTTCCAGCTGATCTTCCGGGCATGCCGCCCGACAGAGATATTGACTTTGCTATTGACTTGTTGCCGGGCACTCGGCCCATTTCTATTCCACCGTACCGTATGGCTCCTCCTGAGTTGAAGGAGTTGAAGGATCAGTTACAGGAGTTATTGGGCAAGGGTTTTATTCGACCCAGGTGTTTCGCCTTGGGGTGCTCCTGTATTGTTTGTGAAGAAAAAGGACGGTTCTATGCGCATGTGTATTGACTATCGTCAGCTGAACAAGGTTACAGTGAAGAACCGGTATCCTTTGCCCCGTATTGATGATTTATTTGACCAGCTACAGGGCGCACAGGTGTTTTCTAAGATTGATTTGCGCTGTGGGTATCACCAGCTGAAGATTCGGGAGCCAGATATCCCGAAGACTGCCTTGAGGACCCGGTATGGTCACTATGAGTTCCTCGTGATGTCTTTTGGGCTGACTAATGCCCCAGCAGCCTTTATGCATTTGATGCACAGTGTGTTCAGGCCTTATCTGGACTCGTTCGTGATTGTCTTCATTGATGATATTCTAGTATATTCCCGGAGCCGGGAAGAGCACGAGCAGCATTTGAGGATAGTGCTTCAGATTCTGAGGGAGAAGCAGCTTTATGCCAAGTTCTCTAAATGTGAATTCTGGTTGAGTTCGGTGGCATTTTTGGGCCACGTGGTGTCGAGTGATGGTATTCGAGTAGATCCGAGGAAGGTGGAGGCCGTGCAGAGTTGGCCCAGACCCTCCTCCGCTACTGAGATTCGCAGTTTCCTTGGTTTGGCGGGCTATTACCGTCGTTTCGTAGAGGGGTTCTCTTCGATTGCAGCACCTATGACTAGATTGACCCAAAAGGGTGCCCCTTTTCAGTGGACAGACGAGTGTGAGGCGAGCTTTCAGAAGCTCAAGAGAGCTTTGACTTCGGCCCCTATATTGATGTTGCCTACAGGTTCGGGGTCCTATACTGTATATTGTGATGCCTCACGAGTTGGACTCGGTGCGGTATTGATGCGGGACGGTAGGGTGATTGCCTACGCGTCGAGACAGCTGAAGGTGCATGAGAAGAATTACCCTGTTCATGATTTGGAGCTAGCTGCCATTGTTCACGCCTTGAAAATTTGGCGTCATTATTTATATGGGGTTCCTTGTGAGATCTACATCGATCACCGGAGCTTGCAGCACTTGCTTAAGCAGAAGGACCTGAATATGCGTCAGAGGAGATGGTTGGAGCTACCGAAGGACTATGATATTACTATTCTCTATCATCCGGGCAAGGCTAATATGGTTGCCGATGCCTTGAGTCGTCGGGCAGAGAGTTTGGGGAGTTTAGCATATCTACCAGCTTCGGAGAGGCCTATGGCGATGGATGTTCAGGCTTTAGCCAGACAGTTTGTTAGACTGGATCTTTCAGAGCCCAGTCGGGTTCCGGCTTGTGTGATTTCTCGGTCTTCTCTATTTGACCGCATCAGGGAGCATCAGTTCGACGACCCTCATTTGCTTGTCCTCCAGGATAGAGTTCGGCGTGGTGATGCTCGAGATGTTACCATCGGAGATGATGGAGTTATGAGGATGCAGGGGCGCATCTGTGTGCCTAATGTAGATAATTTTCGAGAGCTGATTCTAGCAGAGGCCCGTAGCTCGCGGTATTCCATCCATCCGGGAGCCGCGAAGATGTATCAGGACTTGAAACAGCATTACTGGTGGAGGCGGATGAAGAGGGATATAGTTGATTATGTTTCCGGATGCCTCAACTGCCAGCAGGTGAAGTATGAGCATCAGCGTCCGGGTGGATTGATGCAGCGAATTGAGATTCCCGAATGGAAATGGGAGCACATTACCATGGACTTTGTATCTGGACTTCCACGGACGGTTAGGAAGTTTGATTCCATTTGGGTCATTGTGGATCGGCTGACCAAGTCCGCCCATTTTATACCGGTGAGCACTACGTATTCATCGGAGCGACTGGCGGAGATCTATATCAGAGAGGTAGTTCGGCTGCATGGTATTCCAGTTTCCATCATTTCAGATAGAGGCACTCAGTTCACTTCACAGTTCTGGAGAGCTGTACAGCAGGAGTTAGGTACTCGGGTGGAGCTGAGCACAGCCTTTCACCCCCAGACTGATGGGCAGTCCGAGCGCACTATTCAGATTTTAGAGGATATGCTCCGTGCGTGCGTGATTGAGTTTGGAGGTTCATGGGATCACTTCTTGCCACTGGCGGAGTTTGCTTATAACAACAGCTACCAGTCTAGTATTCGGATGGCACCGTACGAGGCCCTATATGGTAGGAGGTGCAGGTCTCCCATGGGTTGGTTTGAGCCGGGCGAGGCCAGGTTGCTAGGTACTGATATGGTTCGGGAGGCTATGGACAAGGTCAAGGTGATTCAGGACAGACTTCGTGCAGCCCAGTCTAGACAGAAGAGTTATGCGGACAAGAAGGTTCGCGATGTGGCTTTTATGGTTGGTGCGCGGGTTTTGCTTCGAGTCTCGCCCATGAAGGGCGTTATGAGGTTTGGGAAGAAAGGAAATATGAGTCATAGATTTATTGGCCCTTTTGAGATTTTGAGGCGTGTTGGGGAGGTTGCTTATGAGTTGGCCTTACCTCCCAGCCTAGCCGGAGTTCACCCGTATTTCATGTCTCCATGCTCCGGAGATACCATGGTGACCCGTCGCATGTGTTGGATTTCACTTCTGTTCAGCTAGATAAGGATCTGTCTTATGTTGAGGAGCCAGTAGCCATTCTAGACAGGCAAGTCAGAAAGCTAAGGTCAAAGAACATCGCTTCGGTAAAGGTTCAGTGGCGGGGCCAGCCGGTCGAGGAGGCGACTTGGGAGACCGAGCAGGATATGCGCAGCCAGTACCCTCATCTTTTCACTACTCCGGGTATGTTTTCTATGCTCGTTCGAGGACGAACGAATCTTTAAGTGTGGGAAGATGTAACGACCCGACCGGTCGTTTTAGAAAATTACGCCCCGATCCCTAATTTAACTGTTCCCCTAAGTTCATTTCTGCTATTGTGGGTTGCCGGGAGAGTCGGTTCTGAAAATTTGAGCATTTTGGGACACTTAGTCCCTAAATAAGAGCTTTGAAGCTAGAAAATGGTCCGTGGCCGGAACAGTGTTAAGACGATCTCGGAACGGAAATCCGATGGTTCCATTAGCTCCGTTAGGTGATTTCGGGGTTGGGAGCGCGTTCGGAATGTATTTTGGAGGTCCGTAGCTCAATTAGGCTTGAAATGCCGAAGGTTGAAATTTTGGCGAATCAGAACGATAGGTGAGATTTTGATCCGGGGGTCGGAATGGAATTCCGACAATTTCTGTAGCTTCGTTATGTGAATTTGGATATGTCCGCAAAGTTTCGGGTCATTCGGACGTCGTTTGGTCGGGTTTTAGATCGAATGTGCAATTCGGAAAGTTTTAAGAAATTTAGGCTTGAATTCGATGTGAATTATGGGTTTTGATGTTGTTAGACGTGTTTTTATGATTTGAACGAGTTCATATCGTGTTTTGGAGTATGTTGGTGGTTTTCGTTGGGGTCCGGGAGCCTCGGGATGAATTCGGGGGTCCAAACGGACCAATTTGTGCCAAAAGGCACTGCTGTTCTGCTGCAATAATTGCAGAGAAATTTTGCTCTCCGCGATCGCGGAGATGGCCATGCGATCGCGTAAGGGAGAAATCCTGAGCTCTGCGATCGCGAAGTAAAGCCTGCGATCGCGTAAGTCTGGAGGTTGAACCAGTGCGATCGCGTGAGTTTCCATGCGATCGCGTAGGGTATTGGTCGGAAACAGTGCGATCGCGTGAGGGAGTATGCGATCGCGTGGGGTAGTTTGGGGAGCCGGACGAGTTTGTTCTTCGCGATCGCGTTAGTACGTTTGCGATCGCGTAGGGTTGCTGAGTTGTTCACCGCGATCGCGTCCAGGGTCACGCGATCGCGTAGAGGAAAATTAGGCCGCCCATATTTTGTGCATCGCGATCGCAAGCCCAGTGCTGCGATCGCGTAGAGTAAAATGGCCTGGCAGTGACTTTAAGTCCAGAACATTTCGGTCGCGGCCTAACACACCAAAACCGCCATTGTTGAGCTCCAAGAGAGGATTTTGAAGGGGAAACGCTGGGTTATCATCGGGAAATCATCGGGGGTAAGTTTCTTGACCTTAATTCGTTGGTTTATCATGAAATCCGTGATTATTTCACGCGAAATTGGAAGATTAAAGGTGGGTTTGAGCCCTAGGCCTAAATGTTAGAAAATCTCTGATTTGAGTGGGCAAATGGAGTCCGATTTTGGTAAATTTTATATGCCTAGACTCGTATTGAGATAAGGAACCCGAATATATAATTTTCGTGATTTTTCGATAAGCGTACCGAAAGTCGGGTTTTGGCAACTTGTGGGTTTTGGTGCATTTTGAGTTATTTTGATTGGGTAATGCCCAATTGGCCTATTTTGATGTGATTCTATTGATTTTTATCAGATACTACACTTGTGGAGGCCGACATTCGCGGCAAGAGAGTTATTTCTTAGCGGTTTTGTACCGGAATTGAGGTAAGTGGCTTGTCTAACCTCGTGTGGGGGACTTTCACCCCTAGGATATTATTGTGATACTTTAAATGCCTTGTACGCGAGGTGACGGGCGTGTACATGCACTGGTTGTTGAACACATGCTTTACTTAAAATGTTCAATGAGTGATATTCCTGTTTTTAGCTGTTAAATTCGATATTCCTAACCGGTGGTAGTTAGAAGAGCATGATTAGATAGTGTTTAACTGTCTAGTTGCCTAATTGTCTTACTTGAGTTTTCTTGGTAATCGCTGGCGCTGTCTATCGGCGAAGTTATAGTTAAGCATATTATACTTCTCTCTGTGTATTCCTTTTACTTGTATTGAAATATGGACTACGGGTTCGATTCCCGAGATCCTGAGATTATTGAAATATGGACTACGGGTTCAATTCCCGAGATCCTGAGATTATTGAAATATGGACTACGGGTTCGATTCCCGAGATCCTGAGATTATTGAAATATGGACTACTGGTTCGATTCCCGAGATCCTGAGATTATTGAAATATGGACTACGGGTTCGATTCCCGAGATCCCGAGATTATTGAAATATGGACTACGGGTTCGATTCCCGAGATCCTGAGATTATTGAAATGTGGACTACGGGTTCGATTCCCGAGATCCTGAGATTATGGGTAGGGACTGCGGGTTCGATTCCCGGAGATCCTGAGTTATTGATATATTATTGAGACATGGGCTGCGGGTTCGATTCCGGAGACCCAGAGGTACTGAGAATGGGACTGTGGGTTCAATTCCCACAGATCCTGGACTGGTTTTATTGAGTTGACTATTTGTTGTTAGCTTAATTGTAGACGATTGCGGTAATCATTTATTGTTGTTAATTTCGGAAATTATTATCATTTAAACTGCTTATTATTGTTATTATCATTATATTATTGTTTCTCGGTAGGGCCCTGACCTTCCTCGTCACTACTCCATCGAGGTTAGGCTTGGCACTTACTGAGTACCGCTGTGGTGTACTCATGCTACTCTTCTGCACACTTTTGTTGTGCAGATACAGGTACATCAGGGCAAGCTCACAGCAGGTGATTCAGCAACGTTTTGGGAGACCTCGAGGTATGATCCGCTACGTCCGCGGATCCGGAGGCCTTCCTTCTATTCTAGTGCTAGTAGATGTTTTTCCTTCATTCCGTTGTTAGATACTCCTTTTACATAGAGCTACAATTGTATGATCTCTTTTAGTATGTGTTACCCGTGGGATTCCGGGTCTTGGTAGTGTTTTAAACAGCGTATTTGACTGATGTATGTGCCCAGCGGCACGGATTACATTCCTTTCATCTTATTTTCCGCTAATTCTTATTAAATGTTCATAAACTGGTATATTCCGCAACGTGTTAGGCTTACCTAGTCGTGGGGACTGGGTGCCATCACGACATGTTCACGATTGGTGAACCAGGGTCGTGACAAGTTGGTATCAGAGCACTAGGTTCATAGGCCTTGTGCGTGAGGTGACGAGCGCCTACTTGAGCTAATTGTTAAAAACCCGAAGTTTTACTTAAATACTTGATTTGGATTTTTTTTCATAATTGCCTTACTTTACTTGCTATTATAGCTTGTGTTAGCGTAGAAGAGCATGTTTAGTTGACCCAAGTTGCCTATTTGTTAAGTTGTCTTAAATGTGATTACGTGGGGCATGCTAGGCCATTATTATTTGTTGTTTTGTATTGCTGTACTTAAATTCCTGAACATTCCTCTAATGTTGGTTGCACATTTACTTTGGGACTACGGGTTCAAATACCGGGAGATCCCCCTGCACTTTTATTTTGGTACTGGGGGTTCAATTCCTGAAGATCCTTGTTATTGAGATAGGTGGTTCAATTCCCGGGAGTTCTTCCCCTTATTTGTTTACTTTGGGACTACGGGTTAAATTTTTGGGAGATTTCACTGAGATTAGTGGACTGCGGGTTCAATTCCCGGAGATCCTTGTTACTAAGATGAGTGGACGGCGGGTTCAATTCCGAAGATCCTTATTGCTGAGATGAGTGGACTGCGAGTTCAATTCATGGAGATCCTTGTTATTAAGATGAGTGGACTGTGGGATCGATTCCCCATTTGAATTTAATTGCTAATGACTTGTAGCTTCTATCCTATTTTTTGCTGTCATTTCAGATTATTTACTGCTTTACACTGTTCAATACTGTTATTATATTATTCTCGATAGGGCCCTGACCTTCCTCGTCACTACTCCATCGAGGTTAGGCTTGGAACTTACTGAGTACCGATGTGGTGTACTCATGCTAATCTTCTACACACTTTTGTTGTGCAGATCTAAATACTTCTGATCGAGTACATTATCAGTGATCCAGGCGATATATTCGGAGACATGAGGTACATCTGCCGCGTCCGCAGACCGAAGAGTCTCCTTCTACTCTATCTTGTAGTTAGCGGTTTTATTTATTGTATTCAGTTGTTGTAGATATTTCCGGATATTAGAGCCGTATCTTATGATTTTCATAGCCTGTGTTGCCCGTGGATTTCAGGGTCTTTGGGATAGTTTCATAATGGTAAGTGTCAAAGTGTACGTGCCAGGAGGCAATTATATACATTATTCCTGTTATTTAGTTTTGATTATAATTTTCCGCAAATGTTATTACTTCCGCAAGGTGTTAGGATTACCTGGTCGCGAAGACTAGGTGCCGTCATGACGTGTTCACAATTGGTGAACTAGGGTCGTGACAAGTTGGTATCAGAGCTCTAGGTTCATAGGAGTCACGGGACACAGACCGGTTACTTAGAGTCTCGTTGATCGGTACGGAGACGTCCGTATTTATCTACGAGAGGCTATGTAACCGTTAGGAAAATTCCACTTCATTTCATTCCTTATCGTGCGTCATTTATTCAGTTAGAGCCTATATCATATGTTCTTTTGCATCCACTCATGTATTGAAATTGCGCACTCGGTATCAAGTATGCGCCGACGATTCGTGATGCTACAAAGGGATCATAAGGGAGCCAAGAATTTGCTCAACCATTGTTACCACGCGTCATCTGTATCGATAATGCAAAAGTATTAGGAGATCATTCAATTGTGCACATGTGGGTGCAATAAGTTTTGATATCTGGTTTATAAGAACAATCTTGAGAAGGTTTACTTTATTGCCTAATCATTGTAATAATGGTAGAGTCACGAAGTGGATGTAGACCTGAAGATAGTTGGTGGTAATAAAAACTATATGGTTTGTATGAGATGTCTATTTAGCGAAGGGTACAACTAGCAACAGAGATACTGGGGAAGTGAGTTTAACTGTCCTAAGAAGGACATGTACCAAATGAATTTCTTGAGTTGTCTTATGATGATGACGTACAAGCGATACAGGATAATACCGTGGATTATCAGGATGTATCTTATGGCTTTGCGCCAAGTGAAAACAGGTTGAAGATGCTGATCAAGATGAGATTCCAGTACCTCAAATACCACAGAGAGGTATAAATGTCAATGCAAATCGAAATAACTAAACCACAGGCCCTCCTTCGCCACCCCCAAGAGTGGCCCCAAGAGTCCTTCCAAACCAGGGTTATGCAAGTGCCATAGTTCCTCCCCGAATTCGGGCGGGGAATTTTCAATTCACCAATATTATGCTAATGCTTCTCTAGCAAAGAGGGTATTCTACGGGCACCTCCAACCAAAATGCATACAAGCACTTGAAGGGGTTCATAGATACATGCTAGGGGAGTAAACAAACAAACGTGTCCGAGGATGCGTTGAGATTGAGGCTTTTCCCGTTTTCTCTTCGAGGTAAAGTGCTAGATTGGTTGGAAAGGTTACCAAATCATTCTATCACCATATGGGACGAATTGGCAGACAAATTCATTGCCAAGTTCTTTTTTCCAAGTCACATGGGCGGCGCTCCGTGATGAAATTTTGGCTTTCAAACAAGAGCCAACGGAACCCTTGCACGAAATATGGAAGAGATTTAGAACTATGGTTAAAGAGTGTCCAACCAATAATATGACTGATCTGATCATTCAACAAACACTCTATAGGGGAATTAGCACAACCAACCAATGTATTGTGAACCAATTGGCGGGAGGCAATTTTATGAAGCTTCCCTACATTGAAGCTTGTGATGTGTTAGATGAAATGACCGATATTTATTCGGCATGGTAAAGCCGAGCAAACATTCCTCAAGGTGAACCTAATGTCATACATTTGCACAAGGTGTTGAATGATCACGGCCAAACCACTGACGAACTCACAACAACAATTAATCAATTGGCAAAGGCAAAATTGCAACAAGTTCAAAACCCGCACCAAGTCAATTCCATGGAAGGAGTGAATATGATGAAAAGAAGGCAAAGAGGGCAACAACCTCAGGGAAACTATGATAACTATAATGATAGTAGTGGTTATTCGAACAAGTGCTATGATGAGCAAAGTGAAGAATGTCAATATGTTAACAACTACCAAGGGAATAGAGGAAACCAGGAAAATCAACATTGGCATCCCCAAGGAAATTGGGGCAATCAACAAGGAGGCAGAAATTGGAATAACAACAGTCAACAACAAAGTGGTGGAAATTGGAACAGGAATAATCAAAACAACAATTTGGGGACTCAAGGAATCAATTGTGGAAACTGGAATGGGAACAATATCTCACAACCCTAGTTCACCAATCATGAACATGTCGTGATGGCACCCAGTCCCCACGACTAGGTAAGCCTAACACGTTGCGGAATATACAAACTATAACCACTTAAATAAGAAACAACGGGAAAATAGCATAAAAAGATATGTAATTCGTGCCGCTTGGCACATACATCCGTCACACAATGAATAAAACGCTACCAAGATCCGGAATCCCACGGTAACACGGACTAAAAGAGAATATACAACTGTGGCTCTATGTGTAAAGAGTATCTATCAATGCGATGAAGGAAAAATGCCAACTAGTACTACTAGAATAGAAGGAAAGCCTCCGGATCCGCGGACGTAGCAGATCATACCTCGAGGTCTCCCGGAAAGCTGCGGAATCACCTAGCACGAGCCTGCTCTGATGTACCTGGATCTGCACAACAAAAGTGTGCAGAAGAGTAGCATGAGTACACCACGGCGGTACTCAGTAAGTGCCAAGCCTAACCTCGATGGAGTAGTGACGAGGAAGGTCAGGGCCCTACTGAGAAAACAATAATATAATGATGATAACAAAAATAAACAGTTTAAATGATAATAATTTCCGAAATAACAACAATAAGATGATTACGGCAACCGTCTACAATTAAACTAACAACAATTAACCAACTCAATAAAACAAGTCCAGGACCTGTGGGAATCGAACCCACCGTCCCATTGACAGTACCTCCGGGTCTCCGGGAATCGAACCCGCAGCCCATGTCTCAATAATATCTCAATAACTCGGGATCTCCGGGAATCGAACCCGCAGTCCCTACCAATAACTCGGGATCTCGGGAATCGAACCCGTAGTCCCTACCAATAACTTAGGATCTCGGGAATCGAAATAATATCTCAACAACTCAGGATCTCCGGGAATCGAACCCGCAGTCCCTACCAATAACTCAGGATCTCGGGAATCGAACCCGTAGTCCCTACCAATAACTCAGGATCTCGGGAATCGAACCCGTAGTCCCTACCAATATCACTCCGGGTCTCTGGGAATCGAACCCACAGCCCTGGGTCTCCGGGAATCGAACCCGCAGTCCACAAGCACAGCAAATAAAGGAATACACAGAGAGAATAAATTATGCTTAACTATAACTTCACCGAAAAATAGTGCCAATAATTATCAAGAAGTTCAATTTAGACAATTAGGCAACTAAACAGTTAAGTACTACCTAATCATGCTTTTCTAACTACTACCGGGTAAAATATCAAATTAACAGCTAAAGACAGGAATATCACTCATCGAGCATTTTAAATAAAGTATGTGTTCAACAACCAGCGCATGTACACGCCCGTCACCTCGCGTACAAGGCATTTAAACTATCACATAATATCCTAGGGGTGAAAATTCCCCCACACGAGGTTAGACAAGCCACTTACCTCAATTCCGGTACAAAACCGCTAAGAAATAACCCTCTTGCCGCGAATGTCGGTCTCCACAAGTGTAGTATCTGATAAAAATCAATAGAATCACATCAAAATGGGCCAATTGGGCATTACCCAATCAAAATAACTCAAAATACACCAAAACCCACAAGTTGCCAAAACCCGACTTTCGGTACGCTTATCGAAAAATCACGAAAATTATATATTCGGGTTCCTTATCTCAATACGAGTCTAAGCATATAAGATTTACCAAATTTGGACTCCATTTGCCCATTCAAAACCTTGATTTTCTAAAGTTCAAGCCTAGGGCTAAATCCTCCATAAATTACCCCAAATTCCTCCATTTTCATGATATAATTGCATAATATTACCAATACTAATCATAAGATGAGTCCATAGTTGATTACCTGATGATTTCCCTTGAATCTCCCTCAAAAATTGCCCAAATCGCCTCTTAAGCCGAGACCCCAATGTGAAATGTTTTTCTGAAATTTTCTAACTTCTGATACAATTAATCTTCTGCGATTTTTGCTTCTGCGGACTAGTTTCCGCTTCTGCGGATCCGCTTCCGCGACATTTTGTCGTTTCTGCGAAGCCCAGGCCTGGCTGGCCCATTCCGCTTCTGCGAGCCTAAAGCCGCTTCCGCGAGGTCGCTCCTGCGGACAAAGGTCCGCTCCTGCGGAACTCTCCGCTCCTACGAATAGCAGTCCGCTTCTGCGAAATTCCCCAACTCGTCTCCCGACCGCTTCTGCGGTCCCCATCCTCGCATCTGCGATGCCGCTTATGCGGACAAGGACCGCCCCTGCGCTCCAGTTCGCTTCCGCGCTCCAATTTCCGCTTCAGCGGACTCGCCTCTGCGGTTCCATTTCCGCAGGGGCGAAAACAACAGAGGCAGAATTCCTAAACCTGCAATTTCCATGATTTTCTCCCGTTTAACCATCCGAAACCATCCCGAGGCCCCCGGGACCTCATCCAAACACACCAACACATCCTAATACCTTATTCGAACTTGTTCCAATCCTCAAAACACGTCTAACAACATTAAAACCCATAATTCACATCGAATTCAAGCCTAAATTTCTTAAAACTCTCTGAATTACACATTCGATCTAAAACCCGACCAAACGACTTCCGAATTACCTGAAAATTTGCGGACATATCCAAATTCACATAACGAAGCTACAGAAATTGTCGGAATTCCATTCCGACCCCCGGATCAAAATCTCACCTATCGTTCGTATTCGCCAAAATTTCAAACTTCGGCATTTCAAGCCTAATTGAGCTACGGACCTCCAAAATACATTCCGAACGCGCTCCCAACCCCGAAATCACCCAACGGAGCTAATGGAACCATCGTATTCCCGTTCTAAGGTATTCTTAACACTGTTTCGATTACGGACCATTTTCTAACTTTAAAGCTCTCATTTAGGGACTAAGTGTCCCAAAATGCTCCAAATTTCAGAACCGACTCTCCCGGCAAACCACAATAGCAGAAATGAACTTAGGGGAACAGTTAAATTGGGGATTGGGGCGTAATTTTTCTAAAATGACCGGCCGGGTCGTTACATCTTCCCACACTTAAAAGATTTGTTCGTCCTCGAACGAGCATAGAAAACATACTTGGAGTGGTGAAGAGATGAGGGTACTAGCTGCGCATATCTCGCTCGGTCTCCCAAGTCGCCTCCTCGACCGGCTGACCCCGCCACTGAACCTTTACTGAAGCGATGTTCTTTGACCTTAGTTTCTTGACTTGCCTGTCTAGAACGGCTATTGGCTCCTCAACATAAGACAGATCCTTGTCTAGCTGAATAGAAGTGAAATCCAACACATGCGACGGGTCACCATGGTACCTCCGGAGCATGGAGACATGAAATACGGGGTGAACTCCGGCTAGACTAGGAGGTAAGGCTAACTCATAGGCAACCTCCCCAATACGCCTCAAAATCTCAAAAGGGCCAATAAATCTGGGACTCAGCTTCCCTTTCTTCCCAAACCTCATAACGCCCTTCATGGGCGAGACTCAAAGCAGAACCCGCTCACCAACCATAAAAGTCACATCGCGAACCTTCTTGTCCGCATAACTCTTCTCTCTAGACTGGGTTGCATGAAGTCTATCCTAGATCACCTTGACCTTGTCCATTGCATCCTGAACCATATCAGTACCTAGCAGCCTAGCCTCGCCCGGCTCGAACCAACCCCGAGAGATCCTGCACCTCCTACCATATAGGGCCTCGTACGGTGCCATCTGAATACTAGACTGGTAGCTGTTGTTATAAGCAAACTCCGCCAGTGGCAAGAAGTGATCCAATGAACCTCCAAACTCAATCACGCACGCACGGAGCATATCCTCCAAAATCCGAATAGTGCGCTCGGACTGCCCATCAGTCTGGGGGTGAAATGCTGTGCTCAGCTCCACCCGAGTACCTAACTCCTGCTGTACAGCCCTCCAGAACCGCGAAGTGAACTGAGTGCCTCTATATGAAATAATGGAAACCGGAATACCGTGCAGCCGAACTATCTCTCTGATATAGATCTCCGCCAGTCGCTCCGATGAATATGTAGTGCTCACCGGTATAAAATGGGCGGACTTGGTCAGCCGATCCACAATGACCCAAATGGAATCAAACTTCCTAACCGTTCGTGGAAGTCCAGATACAAAGTCCATGGTAATGCGCTCCCATTTCCACTCGGGAATCTCGATCTGTTGCATCAATCCACCCGGACGCTGATGCTCATACTTCACCTGCTGGCAGTTGAGGCATCTAGAAACATAATCGACTATATCCCTCTTCATCCGCCTCCACCAGTAATGTTGTTTCAAGTCCTGATACATCTTCGCGGCTCCCGAATGGATGGAATACCGCGAGCTATGGGCCTCTGCTAGAATCAGCTCTCGAAGATCATCTACATTGGGCACACAGATACGCCCCTGCATCCTCATAACTCCATCATCCCCGATGGTAACATCTCGAGCATCACCACGCCGAACTCTATCCCGAAGGACAAGCAAATGAGGGTCGTCGAACTGACGCTCCCTGATGCGGTCAAATAGAGAAGACCGAGAAACCACACAAGCCAGAACCCGGCTGGGCTCCGAAAGTTCCAGTCTAACAAACTGCCTGGCCAAAGCCCGAACATCCATCGCCATAGGCCTCTCCGAAGCTGGTAGATATGCTAAACTCCCCAAACTCTCTGCCCGACGACTCAAGGCATCAGAAACCACATTACCCTTGCCCGGATGATAGAGAATAGTAATATCATAGTCCTTTAGTAGTTCCAACCATCTCCTCTGACGCATATTCAGGTCCTTCTGCTTAAGCAAGTGCTGCAAGCTCCGGTGATCAGTGTAGATCTCACAAGGAACCCCATATAAATAATGACACCAAATTTTCAAGGCGTGAACAATGGCAGCTAGCTCCAAATCATGAATAGGGTAATTCTTCTCATGCACCTTCAGCTGTCTCGACGCGTAGGCAATCACCCTACCATCCTGCATCAATACCGCACCGAGTCCAACTCGCGAGGCATCACAATATACAGTATAAGACCCCGAACCTGTAAGCAACATCAATATATTGGCCGAGGTCAAAGCTGTCTTGAGCTTCTGGAAGCTCGCCTCACACTCATTTGTCCACTGAAAAGGGGCACCCTTTTGGGTCAATCTTGTCATAGGTGTTGCAATCGAAGAGATACCCTCTACGAAACGACGATGATAGCCCGCCAAACCAAGGAAACTACGAATCTCACTAGCGGAGGAGGGTCTGGGCCAACTCTGCACGGCCTCCACCTTCCTCGGATCTACTCGAATACCATCACTCGACACCACGTGGCCCAAAAATGCCACCGAACTCAACCAGAATTCACATTTAGAGAACTTGGCATAAAGCTGCTTCTCCCTCAGAATCTGAAGCACTATCCTCAAATGCTGCTCGTGCTCTTCCCGACTCCGGGAATATACTAGAATATCATCAATGAAGACAATCATGAACGAGTCCAGATAAGGCCTGAACACACTGTGCATCAAATGCATAAAGGCTGCTGGGGCATTAGTCAGCCCAAAAGACATCACGAGGAACTCATAGTGACCATACCGAGTCCTGAAGGCCGTCTTCGGGATATCTGGCTCCCGAATCTTCAGCTGGTGATACCCAGAGCGCAAATCAATCTTAGAAAACACCTGTGCGCCCTGTAGCTGGTCAAATAAATCATCAATACGGGGCAAAGGATATCGGTTCTTCACTGTAACCTTGTTCAGCTGACGATAGTCAATACACATATGCATAGAACCGTCCTTTTTCTTCACAAACAATACAGGAGCACCCCAAGGCGAAACACTGGGTCGAATAAAACCCTTGCCCAATAACTCCTGTAATTGATCCTTCAACTCCTTCAACTCGGGAGGAGCCATACGGTACGGTGGAATAGAAATGGGCTGAGTGCCCGGCAACAAGTCAATAGCAAAGTCAATATCTCTGTCGGGCGGCATGCCCGGAAGATCAGCTGGAAATACATCAGCAAAGTCACGGACCACAGGAACAGAATCAATAGAGGGAGTGTCAATACTGACATCCCGCACATAGGCTAGATAAGCCGCACACCCCTTCTCAACCATACGCCGAGCTCTGAGAAAGGAAATAACACGGCTGGGGGTGTGATCTAGGGCACCACTCCACTCAATACGTGGAATGCCTGGCATAGCCAGCGTCACGGTCTTGGCGTGACAATCAAGAATAGCATAATGGGGCGACAACCAGTCCATGCCCAGAATAATATCAAAATCGACAATCTCGAGCAATAATAGATCCGCTCTGGTCTCAAAATCACAAATGGTAACCAAACACAACCGATATACACGGTCCACAACCAAAGAATCACCCACCGGAGTGGAAACATAAATGGGGGCACTCAAAGAATCCCGAGGCACACCCAGATGAGAAGCAAAGTAAGAGGACACATATGAAAAAGTGGAACCAGGGTCGAATAGAACCGATGCCTCCCTGTGACTAACCAGAATAATACCTGTGATAACAGAATCGGATGCAACAGCCGCAGCGCGATCAGGAATAGCATAGAATCTGGCCTGTCCCCCCTCTCGAGGGCGGCCTCTAGAACCCTGACCCCCGCCCCTGGCTGGCTGGGCAGGTGGAATAGCAGCTGGAGCCGGAATGATAGCCTGCTGACCCTGAGAGCCACGCTGATGCGGCGAAGACTGGTGAGGTGCTCCCCTCCTACGCCCGGGGCACTCCCTGACCAGATGGCGAGTATCCCCACACCCAAAGCAAGCTTTGGGAGGAAACGGTGACTGAGACTGACCGGCCTCCCCCCCACTAGTCTGACCCCTGGAAGTACCCCGCGCAGGAGGTGCACTAGAAACTGGGGGAGCATAATAAGGCTCCTGAGGTGCTGGAAGAGCTGGAGTACTACCGGCTGCTGGCAATGCTGAATGAACTGGACGACCTGAATAACCCCTGCCAAAACGACCGGCTGCTGAAGTGCGGGCACCAGAGAAATGACCCGACTCACGAGACCTCTTGGCCTCTCTCTTTCCCCGCTCTCTAGGGAGCATACTCTCGATCCTCCTGGCGATGCTCACCGCCTGCTGATAAGATATATCCGTCTCCAACTCTCTGGCCATGCTGGATCGGATAGGCGGAACAAGGCCCTCAATAAATCTCCGCACTCTCTCCCGAACCGTGGCTACCAAAGCCGGTGCATGCCTGGCTAGACGGGTGAAACTGATAGCATACTCCGATACTGACATGGAGCCCTGTCGCAACCGCTCAAACTCCGAGCGCCAAGAATCCCTAAGGCTCTGTGGAACAAACTCCCTCAAAAACAGATCTGAAAACTGCGTCCAAGTCAATGAAGCAGACTCCTCCGGACTATCCAACTCATACGTGCGCCACCAATCATAAGCGGCCCCGCGAAACTGAAAAGCAGTGAAGGAAACCCCGCTGGTCTCCACAATCCCCATAGTACGAAGAATACGATGACACTCCTCCAGAAAACCCAATGCATCATCTGAAGCCAACCCACTGAACACTGGAGGGTCATATTTCTTGAACCTCTCCAATCTGCGCTGCTCGTCCTCAGAGGCAGCTGGTCCACCTCCGGGCTGTGCTGGGGCGGCAGGAGGCATAACCAAAACCTCTGGAACCTGTCCCACTGGCACACGCTGCTCCGATGTAACGGCTGCGGGAGTATGGGCCCCTCCCCCGGCCTGTGATGTAGCTGCTACGAGAGGAAGCAGTCCTGCCTGAGCTAAAGTGGTATACATACTCATGAACTGGGCCAGGTTCTCCTGTAGTGCTGGAGTAGTAGCAGCTGTAGTCGGTGTTCCAGGTGCCTGCGCTCCAACCTGGTCTACCTGTGGCACCTTAGCGGCAGAACGCGCGGGTGCTGTGGCTGCACCTCGGGCGCGTCCTCGTCCTCTACCTCGGCCCGGCCTCTGACGGCGGCAACAGGGGGCGCGGGTACTTGATCGTCGCGAGTAGCTCGTGTCCGCACCATTTGTGAGAGAATAGAAAGCAATAGTTTAGATTTTGATGCCAAAAATGTCGCACGATAAGGAATCCAAAAGAAATGAAGAGTTTCCTAAACAGTTACATAGCCCCTCGTAGATAAATACAGACGTCTCCGTATCGATCAGCGAGACTCTAAGTAACCGGTCTGTGTCCCGTGACTCCTATGAACCTAGAGCTCTGATACCAACTTGTCACAACCCTAGTTCACCAATCGTGAACATGTCGTGATGGCACCCAGTCCCCACGACTAGGTAAGCCTAACACGTTGCGGAATATACAAACTATAAACACTTAAATAAGAAACAGCGGGAAAATATCATAAAAAGATATGTAATCCGTGCCACTTGGCACATACATCCGTCACACAATGAATAAAACGCTACCAAGATCCGGAATCCCACGGTAACACAGACTAAAAGAGAATATACAACTGTGGCTCTATGTGTAAAGAGTATCTATCAACGAAATGAAGGAAAAATGCCAACTAGTACTACTAGAATAGAAGGAAAGCCTCCGGATCCGCGGACGTAGCAGATCATACCTCGAGGTCTCCCAGAAAGCTGCGGAATCACCTAGCACGAGCCTGCTCTGATGTACCTGGATCTGCACAACAAAAGTGTGCAAAAGAGTAGCATGAGTACACCACGACGGTACTCGGTAAGTGCCAAGCCTAACCTCGATGGAGTAGTGACGAGGAAGGTCATGGCCCTACTGAGAGAACAATAAAATAATGATGATAACAATAATAAGCGGTTTAAATGATAATAACTTCCGCAATAACAACAATAAAATGATTACTGCAACCATCTACAATTAAGCTAACAACAAATAACCAACTCAACAAAACACGTCCAGGACCTGTGGGAATCGAACCCACCGTCCCATTGACAGTACCTCTGGGTCTCCGGGAAATCGAACCCGCAACCCATGTCTCAATAAATAATCAATAACTCAAGATCTCCGGGAATCGAACCCGTAGTCCCTACCAATAACTCGGGATCTTCGGGAATCAAAGCCGCAGTCCCTACCAATAACTCAGGATCTCCGGGAATCAAACCCGCAGTCCCTACCAATAACTCAGGATCTCCGGGAATCAAACCCACAGTCCCTACCAATAACTCAGGATCTCCGGGAATCAAACCCGCAGTCCCTACCAATAACTCAGGATCTTCGGGAATCAAACTCGCAGTCCCTACCAATATCACTCCGGGTCTCTGGGAATCAAACCCACAGCTCTGGGTTTCTGGGAATTGAACCCGCAGTCCACAAGCACAGCAAATAAAGGAATACACAGAGAGAATAAATTATGCTTAACTATAACTTCACCGAAAAATAGTGCCAATAATTATCAAGAAGTTCAATTTAGACAATTAGGCAACTAAACAGTTAAGTACTACCTAATCATGCTTTTCTAACTACTACCGGGTAAAATATCAAATTAACAACTAAAGACAGGAATATCACTCATCGAACATTTTAAATAAAGTATGTGTTCAACAACCAGCGCATGTACACGCCCGTCACCTCGCGTACAAGGCATTTAAACTATCACATAATATCCTAGGGGTGAAAATTCCCCCACACGAGGTTAGACAAGCCACTTACCTCAATTCCGGTACAAAACCGCTAAGAAATAATCCTCTTGCCGCGAATGTCGGCCTCCACAAGTGTAGTATCTGATAAAAATCAATAGAATCACATCAAAATAGGCCAATTGGGTATTACCCAATCAAAATAACTCAAAATACACCAAAACCCACAAGTTGCCAAAACCCGACTTTCGGTACGCTTATCGAAAAATCACAAAAATTATATATTCGGGTTCCTTATTTCAATACGAGTCTAAGCATATAAGATTTACCAAATTCGGACTCCATTTGCCCATTCAAAACCTTGATTTTCTAAAGTTCAAGCCTAGGGCTAAATCCTCCATAAATTACCCCAAATTCCTCCATTTTCATGATATAATTGCATAATATTACCAATACTAATCATAAGATGAGTCCATAGTTGATTACCTAATGATTTCCCTTGAATCTCCCTCAAAAATTGCCCAAATCGCCTCTTAAGCCGAGACCCCAATGTGAAATGTTTTTCTGAAATTTTCTAACTTCTCATACAATTAATCTTCTGCGATTTTCGCTTCTGCGGACTAGTTTCCGCTTCTGCGGATCCGCTTCCGCGACATTTTGTCGCTCCTGCGAAGCCCAGGCCTGGCTGGCCCATTCCGCTTCTGCGAGCCTACAGCCGTTTCCGCGAGGCCGCTCCCGCGGACAAAGGTCCGCTCCTGCGGAACTCTCCGCTCCTACGAACAGCAGTCCGCTTCTGCGGACTCGCCTAAGCGGAGGCTTGTCCGCTTCTGCGAAATTCCCCAACTCGTCTCCTGACCGCTTCTGCGGTCCCCATCCTCGCACCTGCGATGCCGCTCATGCGGACAAGGACCGCCCCTGTGCTCCAGTCCTCTTCCGCGCTCCAATTTCCGCTTCAGCGGACTCGCCTTTGTGGTTCCATTTCCGCAGGGGCGAAAACAACAGAGGCGGAATTCCTAAACCTGCAATTTCCATGATTTTCTCCCGTTTAACCATCCGAAACCACCCCGAGGCCCCCGGGACCTCATCCAAACACACCAACACATCCTAATACCTTATTCGAACTTGTTCCAATCCTCAAAACACGTCTAACAACATCAAAACCCATAATTCACATCGAATTCAAGCCTAAATTTCTTAAAACTCTCCGAATTACACATTCGATCTAAAACCCGACCAAACGACTTCCGAATGACCTGAAAATTTGCGGACAAACCCAAAATCACATGACGAAGCTACAGAAATTATTGGAATTCCATTCCGACCCCCGGATCAAAATCTTACCTATCGTTCGGATTCGCCAAAATTTCAAACTTCGGCATTTCAAGCCTAATTGAGCTACGGACCTCCAAAATACATTCCGAACGCGCTCCCAACCCCGAAATCACCCAACGGAGCTAATGGAACCATCGGATTCCCGTTCCGAGCTCGTCTTAACACTGTTCTGATTACGGACCATTTTCTAACTTTAAAGCTCTCATTTAGGGACTAAGTGTCCCAAAATGCTCCAAATTTCAGAACGGACTCTCCCGGCAAACCACAATAGCAGAAATGAACTTAGGGGAATAGTTAAATTGGGGATTGGGGCGAAATAATTGTGGAAACTGGAATGGGAACAATATCAATTGGAACAACAATAATGGTCAAGGTGGGTGGAACAACAATGGTGGTCAAGGTAATCGGGGGCAAAGCTTTCAAAGGCCTCCGATGTTTCAACAACAAAAAACCCACCACGGTTTCAATCCCAAGGGTCTAGTTCTTCCGGAAGCGATATGGGGAGAATAAAGATGATGTTTGAGCAAATAATGAAAAAGAACCAAGATTTCGATGCTCAATTTGCTTCTCACAATACATCTATACGGAACTTGGAGGTGCAAATAGGACAAATTTCTTAAGCTTTGAATACTCGCCCAAAGAAAGCTCTACCGAGTTATACAGTGGTAAACTCGAAGGGCGGAAACACCAATCATGTGATGGTGGTTAATATGAGAAGTAGAAGAGGCAGTGATGTACATACCTCAAGAGAAAAGCAAGTTGTGAATGAAGATGTTGATTTCCAAGTTGGTAATGCTCCCTTGAGTATGGAAGGTGTGGTTGAAACAAGTGCAAACAATAAGGTGCGGATTGATATTGATGAGGAGGTCGGGGAAGAGACTCAAGATGTCGTGAACCCGTCTAGGGAACATGTTATTGATATACCCGAGCTGGTGGTACCCAAAGCCAAGGCACCTTTACCTAATCCACCTCCATCGTATCCTCAACAATTAGCTAAGAACAAGAGTGATCACCAGTTCAAAAAGTTCAGAGACATGATGAAGAGTCTTTACAATTAATGTTCTCTTGGTTGAAGCACTTGAGAAAATGCCGGGGTATGTCAAATTCATGAAAGCGTTGGTCACTAAGAAGAGGTCCATGGATTGTGAGATAATACTGATGACGCATCAAGTGAGTTCAATCATGCATCCCATGGCCCCAAAGAAAGAGGATCCCGGAGCCTTCACTATCCCATGCACCATTGGAAGTGCTGACTTTAAAAAAGCCCTTTGTGACTTAGGGGCAAGTATAAATTTGATGCCATATTCAGTCTTTAAAACCTTGGGAGTTGGTCAACCTCGAGCAACCTCAATGAGACTTCAAATGGAAGACCGGTCGATGAAAAGACTATAAGGTATAATTGCTGACGTCCTTGTGCGAGTGGATAAATTCATTTTACCTACTAATTTTGTCATATTGGATTGTGAGGTGGACTTTGAAGTCCCAATTATCCTTGGTAGACCTTTCCTAGCTATGGAGAAGGCTTTGGTCGATGTCGAGGCATGAGAGTTGACATTCCACGTTGGTGATGAAAAGGTAGTTTTCTCGGTGTGCAAGTCCATGAAGCAACCTAATAGCACTGAGGTGTGTTCCTTTGTTGACATTATCCCGGCTATGATAATGGATGAGACAAGTACTGTGATTAATGTTGAAGATCCACTTGTGTCCGCACCTCTAGATTGTGAAATGAACGATGATTCAAGTAGGGTGATGTGCATAGGTGCTTTGCATGCCATGGAATTTTATGAACCCAATCAGTTGACATTGGACCTTGATCAATGGTTGGACTCCCCCATATCATTTTAGACAAATAACGGATGAAATGACCGTAATGGCGAACTATCATGTGGTGCAGTGTGTAGAACAATTAGCTCCGGGGTGGCAAGGTCGCCAGAAGAATGGAATTTTGAATAAAATGCCCCGTTAGCATCACTATCCACTACTGTTTTTTGACAAAATGCTAGATAACCTTGGAGGGCGTGTTTTTACTATTTCTTGGAGATTTTGATGAGAGCCACATAGTGGCGATTCCTGATTTGAGGTGTTATAATGGTAACATGTATCGTGTCGCGACGTTAAATCAGGCGCTGCTTGGGAGGCAACCCATGTCTTTTTCTTTCTTTTTCATTTCTGCTGTAGATTAGGATTTTCGAGATAATGGTTTGTGAGATGTTGTAGGAATATATTGTGTTGAACCAATGTAAAACAACTGTGCAAAAAGTACACAGTCTCTGAACGGTGACTGTGCGGCCGTATCCCATTTTGTGTGGCCCACGCCAGCCAAAGAAAATATTACTAAATCTCTAAAGATGGTTAGTGCAGCCGCACCCTTGCTTGTACGGTTCGCACCGGTAAAGGAAAAAATGATCAGTCTCTGAATTGTGTTCACGCAGCCACGTCCCACTTTGAGTGGCCCACATGGTTCTCATGCGGCCGCAACCTATTTCATGATGTCCGCGTGCCTTCATTTTAGCTATGGGTAAATGGTAAGTCTCAACGCGGCCCATGGTCATGTTCACGCGGCTGCGCTGGACGGTAAATAAACCATTAGGGTCTTAATTAGACCTTATTGCAAATATTGACCCCTGAGCCCCAAAAGTTATTGTTCACATCAGATCCCTTCTTTGTATTAACATTAAGAGCATTTCTTCATTTTTCTGGTAACATATGTCTCATATTAGTCTTTACTTAGTATTAATTTAAAAATTATACACGTTACCTTAGTCCTAACTTCTTCATTTTTTTTCTTTTTGTTCTTCGCCGTATCATGATTAGGATAGTTTTATGTTGTTCTTGTTGTTATTTGAAATGATGGTCATGTTATAAATGAGTAGGGACAAAGTAGAATGCTAAAACGTGAAAGATTTGAGTATTTTTTGTTAAACCATAATTGTCCCTATATTAAAAGCCCGAGCGGCCGCATCCCTAATTATGTGGTCTGCATGCCTTTTATGCGGCTGCTTCATTTTGTTACGCAGTTCGCGTAGGCCTTGAGCCTAAATTCTTGATACTTCCCAATGTGGCTACATGTCTGTTTTGTGCGGTCCGCTCCATGCCCCACGCGACCGCATCCAAAGTTTGTGCGGTCTGTGTGGGTGAGGTTCAGAGGGTATCAATTTTAATAGTATGGCCAATACGGCCGCATGACCAATTTGTGCGGACCATGTTATCCCCCACGCATCCACACACCCTGTTCATACGGTCCGCATGGTTCCTAATCAGAGAGGTGTTCATTTCCCAACTTGATCAGTGTGGTCCACATGCCATGTTTGTGCGGTCCGCACTGCTATCATCTTTTCCCTGTCTGTGTTTCTGTTCTACAATTGCCTGAACTAATAATGTTAGAATTATTTGTGTGGAGAAAATGGTTAAAAAATGACAGCGTGGAGCTAGACAACCCGGACGAGGAGGTGAACCATCCCAGGGAGGAAAAGCTAAGCTGAAGAAACTCACTCCCCAACCAAAACTAAAGACAAGAAATCAAGTAGTTGCGAGATGAGCAGCAGTCGGGGAGTGTACCTTCTCTCTCAGGAATTATCAGCTGATTCAGGGAAATTCCCCTCAGTCCTAGACCAAGATCCATAAGTTATACAATCTGAGTCATCTTATGGCTAAGCAACGGGTAGCAGCAAGTACTCCACTTCCCCCACAGCTTCAGAATCTGGGGATAGTGCTGACTGTGATGATGAGGTCCCCGTTAGTGGGGTACCCGAGGTTTGTGGTATGGAACAAATGAGGAAAGTTGAAGTGTGGGAAGACCGCTTTGTTAGTCAAGTGGCCTTCCGCAAATTCCGGGAAATGTGGTCCGAAAGACATCTAATCTGTGAGAGGTACATCATAAACAAGGACTTATTTCCGCTCCTACCTAAAGTCTATGAATAATTTCAAACCAGAAGCGGGTGGGACCACTTCAGAGACGGGTTGATAAATGCAAATGAACACGTGGTCAAGGTGTTCTACACCAATGTAGCCCACATCAAAAAGGACTCCACTGCGACCCAAGCGAGGAACAAGAATGTTGTGTTTCCGGGCAAAGCATTTAATGACTATTTGGGTTTAATAGATGAAGATGAGACCAAATACTTGGAGAAGCTAGCAATGAAGAAGGAGGTTTGCCTATGATTGGTAGAGTTCTCGGCACATCCGGTTGTTGTTCCAGATTGGATAGGTAGGGTTAAAAATATTAAGGAAGAACATGAACTGCGAGGCGAGAGGGTGGATTACCTTTGTTTGCAATAGGTTGTATCCCACTTCACATGACTAGACCGTCCCTTTTCCCCGGGTTGTGCTTATTGCTTCAATTATGGATGGATTCCCTATCAATGTAGGGAATGTTATGTACATAGGCGATTACTACTGTGGGGATTGATAGTGTGTGGAGCTACCCTTTCCCAAACACTCTGACAATGTATTTTAGGAACTTGAAGATGAAGGAAATGCCTTATGATGTGACAGTGTGCCCAATAGCCTCCTTCTCCTGGTTGAGTATTCATGGGCCAGACAACCCAAAGGGGGACAAGAAAAGCAAGTCATCCACCTCTGCCTCAATTGGCCAGTCTGAGAAGCCAGTTGAGGTCGAGCCTTCTATAGAGTTTCTATCCATTCCAGCTGTTTCTGTCCTAGTTGATAGGCCTTCCTCTTCTACGGGCCCTAGTTCTTCAGTTGTCTCTAAAGTTCCCATTTCCTGGACCAACCCATTGACCGCCCAGCAGCTAGCATGACATTGGCCAGTTTGGACAATTGGATATCCGTACTGACATCCAAGTTGTCCACATTAGCCACTTCAGTTGTGGCCCAGTCTACCCCAACCATTGTCCAGGTTCCTCCATCTACTGATGAAATATTGAAGACGCTCCTGGCTTACCAGGAGAAGATGATTGAGACTTAGACTACCTTGACTAAGGCAGTTGGGGCACACGATACAGCTTTGGAGAAGTTGGCCCAGGAGCACAAGAAAATGAGGAAGTCCAGGGCATCAAAAGAGTGGGTAAAGGTACTACGAGAAGATATGGACAAGTTAATTGTGGATCAAATGCCGTTAGACTTGTTATTCGGGGACCCAGCCCCTCCAGCAGCAGTCCCAATACCTGAGACACAGCAGGAGCAGGCACCCAAGCCTTTGAGGAAAAAGAGGAAGTTGTCCACCACTGAGGGTGTCGTGATTGAGTTGGCTGAGCTTCAGGGCACTCCCTCTGGTAATATGCCATATGTTCCACTGGTCCAGTAGCAGGATCCTATACCAGCTTTAGAGCAGCAGGCCGGAGACCAGTCGGAGGTTTAGGCTACTACAAAGGAGCAGGGGACGACCGGAGACCCCTATGCACACAAATCAAGCTTGAGGAGCCATTCTATATCCTTTCTCTCTGTTTTTGTGCTTATTTTGGTAGTTGGCATTGGGGACAATGCCAACTTTTATTCATGAGGGTGCGCTCACTATTTTGGTTCTGATACATTTGGATGACTGTACATATTTATTTGATTTCTAGTTAATGTTTTGGATTTTGATAGTTGGCATGTATATAACTTTTGACTTTGGCTACTTGTATACTCTTATGTATATATTTATCCCTGTTGTATATTCTACTCCTCGTTGTACATATTCATGGTTTTTCTATTTTCATTAAAAAAAAAGTGTTTTTAGATTAGTAGTGAGGCTCATACCCTTTTGTTTTGATTTTGGCATTTTCAATAAGCCCTTGGTTTTTCTTAATCCCACGGTTCTTTCCAAGGATAGAGTGTTGTGCGAACCGAGTGGCTATTCCCAATGATAGATGGCATGACAACCTTCTTAAGGTTTTGAGTCCGTTTTTTATTTTTCTTCTTCTGATTTTCAGTATTTCGGAGTTAAGTGGACCTCAGGCAAGCTTCACTTAGGCCTAACACATTTGCCTTTGATCCCATGGTCAAAGACATGGTGTTGTGTTTAGGATGGTGAAAATTTTGGCTTGAGACTCTTGTATTGACCAAACAATCATCATACGGTCTTGTGGGGCCATTGTGCACTAGAATCATAACTATGGTCATTGTGGGATCTCAACTCGATGTCTTTAGCAATCCTTAAGTGTGTGTGGTGAGAATTCGAATTGTGAGTGTAAGTCCCGAGCCGATGGTCTAGAACTTGCCCCAAATGTTTGTTGAGGAGAAATCCTAAGTGAAATTTGGCTTAAGAAGTGATTATAGGCTCTCCTTGATCCAAAATTTTAAGATTGAACAATTTCATGTCCTACCAATGAAATAATCTCTAGTTAACCCTTTTGAGCCTTAAACCTTCTTCTTTCAAGAACCAAAGCTGCAAGCCTATACCCATTCTCAATGATACCCTCTTTTGGCACCTAAATCTTCCCTTGAGTAGATGGCAAATGTCTAAGTTTTGGGGGGAGACAAGAAAGAAAACAATGTGGTAAAAGGTACAAAAGCAAAAGAAAAGGAAGTCAATGAAAAAGGAAAAAAAGGCAAGACAAAAAGAAAGACCAAAAATTTGAATAAGGTCAAAAAGGGGATTCAAAGAAAACAAAAGTAAAAAAGGTTATGAAAAAAAAGTAGCAAAATGAGTAATGTGTTAAATTACATAAGAAAGAGTGACAATGTGTGATAGCAACATGATACAGATTCAAGAATTACTAAAGAAAAACAAGAAACGTGCGGAAGCTAAAAGAAAATAAAGAAACGGACAAAAATTAAAGATAGATTGAATTCAAGAAAGATTTTCTTGAATTCAAGAAGTCTTTTCTTGAAGTTGAATTCTAACAACAACAATTAGCTAACAAAGAACTAATCACCTTTGATAGAAATTATTAACAAGAAATAGATTGTGAAACCCGACCCTTTAGAATAACGAGAACAACAATAAGCCTAAACTTATCACCTTTCTTGAATACCTAGAAGTGATCTAAGATTTCAAAAAGGGTTTAATTCTTACCACCTTAAGAAGAGTCTTGAAGGTTGAAGAATAAATCCAAGAGTAGCCACACAAGAGTACAAGAAAAATCTCACAAGTTTTATTCATAATAATCTAAATGATCTACCTAAAAACAAAGAAGATACCCTTTTATATAGAGGGTGATCCACGAAATTATCCTTAGATATTAGGAAATAAAGTCCTAAACTACTTTGAACAACAAGTCCAACTAAAATAGGAAAAGGTAAAACTCTAGGAAACCAAAACCAAGTCAATCTTGGAAAGTAATTCTACCAATCTTAGGAAAAAAGAAACTATTAACCTTAACTAACTAGGAAAGCAATAAATATGTCCTAACAAACTAGGAAAGTTTAGATGCCGAATTCAGGTGCCTTTATGACTGGTGCTTGGACCCCAATCAACCTCCTCTTGGACTTGGACTTGGACCACGAAATGAGTGTAGCATTTAGCTAAATCCTCTACATAATTTTATAGATCTTGTTCCACCATTAGCGCCTTCTTGATCTCCCATTGAAGTCCAATAATCTTGTCTTGCTTCTCATTAGCTTGAGACCTCGTGAATGGCCTTCTTGGAGCTTCTACAGCTTTATCCTTGTCCATGAAGCTATCATTTCTCTTCTCTTGAAAAGAATTCGTCCTCGAATTTGAACCTACATCGAACAAGGATAAGTCAGCAACATTAAAAGTAGTACTTACTTGAAACTCACCTGGAAGGTCCAATTTGTAAGCATTATCTCCAATTCGTTCAAGTACTTTAAATGGTCCATCTCCTCTAGGGTGCAATTTTGTCTTCCTTTTGAAGGAAATCTCTCCTTCCTCATATGAACCCAAACCAAATAACCAGGATCAAAGATAACTGGTTTTCAACTTGTATTCCTTTGTTTAGCTACTTGCTCATTCCTCCTCTCAATTGCAAGTCTCGTATGCTCATGAATAGTCTTCATCAAGTCAGCTTTCTTCTTTCCATTAAGACTAACTATCTCATTAGTAGGCAAGGGCAATAAGTCAAGGGGTGTAAGGGGGTTAAAACCATAAACAACTTCAAAAGGAGAATAACCAGTAGATGAATGAACAGTTCGATTGTAAGCAAATTCTACCATAGGCAAGTGCTCCTCCCAAGAAGTTAACTTTCCTTTTAGAATAGCCCTTAACATATTTCCTAAAGTTCTATTTACTACCTCAGTTTGCCCATCAGTTTGTGGATGACACGAAGTAGAAAACAACAACTTTGTGCCCAATTTCTCCCAAAGCACACCCCAAAAGTGGCTTAGAAACTTAGCATCCCTATCGCTAACAATAGTTTGAGGTATACCATGCAATTTAACAACTTCTCTAACAAATAAATCAGCAATATGAGAAGCATCATTAGTCTTTAAACAAGGAATAAAACGAGCCATTTTTGAGAACCTATCTACCACAACAAAGATGCTATCCTTCCCATACCTTATTCTAGGCAGTCCTAACACAAAGTCCATAGAAATATCAATCCAAGGTAAAATAGGCACATGTAATGGCATGTATAAACCATGTGGCAACACTTTAGATTTAGCTTGTTTGCATTCAAGGCATTGAGCTTGTTTGCATTCAAGGCATTGAGCACAAAATTTTTCGACATCTTTTCTCATATTAGGCCAAAAGAAATTTTCAGCAAGGATGTCAAGTGTTTTAGGCACACCAAAGTGCCCCATAAGTCCCCCACAATGTGCTTCCCTCACAAAAACTTCTCGCAAAGAACAATTAGGGACACAAAGCTTATTCTCTTTAAAAAGAAACTCATCTTTCATATTATACTTCTCAAAAGGCCCATTTAAACATGCTGAAATTGCGACATTAAATTTAGAATCATCAACATATAATTCCTTAATATAGATCTTTTCTTTCTCTTCAAGTTATTTTACTCCTAACGGTTTCGACAATGGAAGAAAAAACTCTCCCAACATCTCCACACCATCCTTCACCTACCATTCCTCCAAAACCATCTAACATCATTAATTCTCAAACAAATTCATTACAAGAAATACCTACATCTATTCTTATGATATCTGCTATGAATATTGATCAACCACAACAATTGGTTGAATCTAATACCCAACCGAAATCCTATCTCCAAACTTTAAATACTCACACCTCCCAAATATCTCTCAATAATCATACAACTTCAAACACTGATAATTCAGAATACACTGATGAGTTAGAAGCACCTAATGATTCTTCTAACTTCATTCCTCTGTCTGTGGAGGAAAAACATAGAATTTATAAGCCTTGGGAACATGCTGTAATTATCAAAGTTTTTGGTCGTAAAGTGGAGCATCAGCTCCTTAGACAGAAAGTGTATGCACTGTGGAAACCTACAGAAAATCTGCCATTAATAGACTTAGGGTCTGATTCTTTTCTCTAAAATTTCAAAAGGAGGAAAACAAAATTCATGCTTTACAGGGAGGCCCTTGGTTTGTTCTAAATCATTTCTTATCTGTCCGGCAATGAGAGCCAAAATTTAAAGCATCAACAACACAATTATCTTCTTCATCTTTATGGTTACGTTTGCCAGAATTACCTACGGAATTCTATGATTATCATATTTTGAAGAAATTGGGACAGAAAGTAGGTAAATTTTTATCTATGGATATTTGCACTTCCAATACTACTTGAGGACAATATGCTAGACTATGTGTTGAAGTATTGCTAAACCAGCCATTAAAAATACATTTATACATTGGTGAGCATAAACAAACTATTATGTATGAGGGTTTGAATTTACTTTGTATTACATGTGGTTGTATGGGGTATACCCCGACGCTCAATTAGCCGAAACGGATAAAATCACGTAAGGGAAGGAGTTTTTCCAATTTAAGGACAATCGGTTCGGGATTTTATTAGAGATTAATCAGAGTCGCCACTTGGGAATGACAATGGTGTCCCAAGTCACCGGTTAATCCCGAATCCGAGGAATTTTGACTCTTATAAATGTCCGCGAAGCAGAGATCCGGATAAGGAACTCTGTTAACCCGGGAGAAGGTGTTAGGCACTCCCGGATTCCGTGGTTTTAGCACGGTCGCTCCACTGTCGTTCTTGACTTTTGTTTGACTCAATTATAGGTTTTAACAACATAATGTGCTTTTACGTTAAATATTATTTTTTAGGAATTTGCGACATCGCGGAAACACGCCTCGAGTCATACCGCAACCAGTACGCCTATGACTTTTGGTGTATTTCGGCTTTGCCGAGATTTGGATTTGAGTCGCACCAAGTGCACACTCATTCATAGGAAGGTATATTAAAATCGTGCCTTAAGATAGTCTATATCGGCTTTTAAACTTTGGGAGAGGTTATGAAATTCGCTATTAACCTCTCCGATTCTACTATATTATCTTATTACTAAATGGGGGCCCCGGTGTTATTCGGGCGAGGCTCGTCCCAATTTAATTTATTAAAGTCCAATCCTATTTTGCATGTACTACATTTGCTATATTGTTTTTGCCTTATTCGTGTTGCTAATACTATAATAATCCAGGCCCGTCGATTTCTTATTATTTATTGGGCCTGGTCTTCTCAGTACCTCTGGGGCAGCATAATTCGGGCTTCCACAACTTGTCTTCAGAAAATGACCATCACGCATGATATTGCTCAAACCAAAATCTGCTATCTTCACATTCCATTTGGAATCCAGAAGGAGGTTTTCGGGCTTAAGGTCCCTATGAACCACCATGTTTCTATGGCAGTATTCAACACCAGTCATCCACCTGCTGAAAAAAATTACGAGCTTCATCCTCCTGCAATCTGCCCTTCTCAACAATGTAATCAAACAGCTCGCCAGATTTCACATACTCCATCACAACATATATATCTGAAGGTGTCTCTATTACCTCATAAAGCCGTATAATATGAGGATGCATGAACAATCTTAATATTTTGATTTCCCTTCGCACTGCAAAATGTCAGCAATATAAACTCTTTAAATAGTCCGGACATCCATAAATGAGAATCTCTTGAAACTGAATATCTAATAAATTATTACTAAACTAAATAGATTTTAACTAACATCACTAGGTGATTTTCGAGTGACTATTTTTAAACATGAGTTGCTGCTACCAGACACTACAATACTATTTCCTTCAAGTGAACCCCCTTTTTATAAAAGACATATTTGAGATGTTTCAAAGGAGCTAACAAGTCTGACATTGAACACACCTGAACGGTTTTGCTACTAAACCGTGAATCAATGATTAACCAACAAAACTTAATACAATATGTATTATCTTAACAGTCCAAGCACTACTAACAATGGAGAAATAACAGTTTAATTATACAATTAAAGCAAATCGATATTCACTATATAACAAACAGGATAAATTTGAACATAAGCTTCAGATCTTCATATATTTCCAAACTTGAACTTGTCAAACTACATTTTCTGGAATTTCGAAGATGTGTACCTGGTATTAAGAAACAAAGTAGGAGAATCAGCAGTTAAATATGGCAGAAACCAGCAATAAACAGTCCAGCAGCAATTGAAACCAGCAGTCAAACCCAGGAGATAGTTTTTCAGAATTTCAAGTTGTTGCAAAACCCACTTTCACATTAAAACTGTTCTTCACTGATTTATGATGAATCTACCACTGTTTTTGGACTTTTTGATATGATTTTGAAGGCAAAACAGAAGAAAAATGAATTTGAAATGTTAATTTCAGATCTGAAATTTTAACAAATATTTTTTGGGATTTTTCTTGGGTTCTTATGGCTAAATTCTAAAAATCCTAGAATCAGATTGAACCCCCTTTTCTAAAGCTGAAAATACCTATTTATAGACCCAAAATAAGAAAAAATCTGAATATTATTATTTCACTAAAACCCCTTCAATTCTTAGCTTGTTGCACAAGTTAGTGCAATCATTCTAGTGAAAACTACACTATAACCCCTTCTAGAATACTCTACCATGTTCTATTTCCTAGGTATTACCTATTGTGCCCTCATTCTCTTTTATTATTAACTAAAATACCTTTTGTTATGACCAAATTACCCTAAAAGCTCTATATTTATCACAACTATGCCAATTCCTATCCCAATTGTACCCTTTTCCTTTTAACCTTATTACAAGTTTACCAACTTCCTTTTCCCCTTTTACCCCTACTTCTCAAGACTTATTACATTCCTAAATTCTGTAATTTATCCCTATTTTAACCCATTTTCAGATTTGTATTTAACAAATAGCCACAATTAAGTGACTATTGCTCAATTAGCCAATTGGCCTTTTCAACTACTTTAAATTCAGATTAATTCAATTAATTAGAATCACATTGCATCAATAGCCAATCCTAGGTGGTCTTACAAACATAGCCACTTATGATTAATCATCCAATTAACAAGACTCGGGAGACAATTTGATAGATGGTGAGTCCTATTAATCAGAATAATTCATCGCAATTGAATCTATCGAGCAAAACACCTTAGGTGGGTACTAATCATGTGATTCTTACTATCGACTTAACTTGAATCTCAACTAGTCTAAGGGACAACTTTCCTAATCGAACTAATCTCTAATTGCAGCTATAACCAATACGTCCTAGGTGTTAACAAATTCAACAATCACAATTAAACGATTCCGACAACCACAATCAATCAACTTTGAATGTCAAAACAGGATCGAAACAGATTCTCAAACAACAACTAATTCCCATTTACAAAAATTGTTGAAGTGATAAAAACCAGAAATCAATGGCTCAACAGAAATTAGAAAATGACTAATTCCGTGAAATCTGAAAATCTAAAATTTAACACATACTATCGATTCAACAGAGAAACCTAACAAAATCTAAAAATCCAAAATTGCTAAAATGGTACTTAATAAAATCAGAAACTAACAAATTCGCAACGCCTTCAATCGACTAATCCTCGACACAAGAAACAGATTCATAAACAGCATGTATTCACTAATCTTATTCATACTAAAAGAAAATAGCATATGTTCCTAAACTAATTCAATAATTTAACAGAAAAACAAGAAAATAGATGAACAAAACTGAAATAACAGATTCTTATTCTATCAAAAAGTAACAGAAAGATATGAGGAGAACTTAGCTCTTTGCCGTGGATTATCTCTTTTTTTTCTGTTTTTCTCGTTCTTTTTTTTTTTCTGATTTTCTTCTTTTTCTTCATTTTCTAGTTCTTTTCTTGATTCATGGCTTTTCTTGAAGATCTTCTCGGGCAGGCTTTGTTCCGGCGGCTTTTGAGACTCGAAATTCTTGTGTCGCGGTTGAGGGTGTTAAAAGAAGGGTGAGGTGAAGATTTGAGGTGGTTTGGGTGGCGGCGCCGCCATGGGGAGGGGTGGCGGCGCGATTAGGGTTTAACATTTGGAGAGATTGATTGGGTTTTGAAGGAAGATGAGGGTAGGAATGAGATGAGGGGAGTGAGGGGAGTCGTTTGGTATCATTTTTGGCCGGAAATGAACGCTGGCCGCCGCCGTGGGTGGCGGAACCCTAGCGGCGGCAGTGAAGAAGAAGAGAGAGTGACGGTTCTGTTTAGAGAGAGGGAGATGAGTTAAAGTGATTTAAGGTTTTTGTTATGTTAAGGTTTTTGATATACCTAGGTTGTAATGATGAATTATGGCCGTTAGATCACCGTTCATGGATGGCTGGGATTTAATGATACGCTGATCTGGGTAATTGAATTGGGCTGGGCAGGGGTGTTTGGATTATGGCCGTTTGGGCTAGAGGTTGGCCGATAATTTTGGGCCTGGGAATTTCGAGCCCAACTCCTCTCATTCCTTGTTTCTCTTATTAATCCTTTGTATTTTGTATCTTATTCCTTTTTGTATTTTGTATTATATTTTTCTTGCTTTGTAATTATTATTAAGCACTAATTAAAAAACTAAACTAATTACCTCTTTTTGACAATTTTCAATTTAAAAGCTAACTAATTTTTTTTTCTTTAATTTGTTAGAAAAAGAATTAATTTCCTAAAGATGTAAATTTTTGTATTTTCATTTATCACACACAAATAACATGCAAAACAACTAACACCAAATTCACACAAAAATTTAGAAAATAAGGAAAAATCATTTATTTTGAATTTTATAGGAATAACTCATGTGTAGGGTAAAAATCACGTGCTCACAGCTGCCCCTCTTTGCTCGGGGACACGAAGAGTTTCCGTGCAAAGATAAGTGAGCAACTATGAACGATTTTTACCCGTTTGAGTATTCCATTGTGAAGCATTTTGAAAAGCTTTGACCGCACCCTGCTTCAGAGGTTGCCTACATATCGACCCGACCCGTCGTTACGGGAGTTATCACCCTGTTTTCTTCATTTAACACTTCAATATGCTAATTTATGTGTGTTCGGAAAGTTAGAAGCAAATCGGAGGGAATTTAGATAGAAATAAGGCCATAAATCTCTTTATGAGAAGAACAAGTTGGAAAAGTCAACCGAATGTTGACCGATGAGTTAGATAGCTCGGAATGGAAATCTGATGATTCGACTAGTTTCAGGGGATCATTTATGACTTAGGAGAGCAATCAAAATCAAATTCGGAGGTCCGGTGTAGTTTTAGGCTTGAATTGGCTAAGGTTGAATTTTGGCGAAATCCGAACGGTAGGTGAGATTTTGATCCGGGGCTCAGAACGAAATTCCGAGAGTTGCAGTAGCTCCGTTAGGTGATTTTGGATATGCGTGCAAAATTTCAAGTCATTCGGAGGTGTTTAGGTCGGGTTTTAGATCAAATGCAAGTTTCGGAAGTTTTGGAAGAACTTAGGCTTGAATCCGATGTAAATTTGGTGTTTTGATATTAGTTTTGGTGTTTTGAGAGTGAAACTAAGTTTGCATGATCATATGTGGCATGTTAGTATGTTCGTATGCAGTCCCAAGGAGCTCGGGTGAGTTTCAGATAGGTTTGGGTTGCGTTATGCTCGTTTTTCTTATGCTTCGACATCGTTTCTTCAAGCATAAATGATATCATATTGAACAAATGAGCTTGGATTATTGTTTTGAATGAAGAACTAGATCCGTATCGTAATTACGGACCCGTAGCAAAAAGAATCATCGAATTTGGACATCGTATGAGGATTTTATGGCTATTTTACTAAGGTTGCCCAGATTTTCAGGTTAATGACGAAACTGCCCCTGACGGCGTATTAAAAACCTGCACTATTTGCAAACCTTAAAACCTACATATCTCCTTCATTATAAGGTCAAATTGAGTGATTCAAAAGCCTAAATTCATTAGAATTTCACAAGGAATCCATTGGGAGCAGTAAAACGCATGAACAGTATACCTATAATGAGCAGGTCGAGTTTTCTTCCAATTTTGGAACGGGAAGAAGCTTCTGAGGTGATTTTTAAGAGAGAAATCAATGGGTAATTGCTGGAGGTAAGTTTCTTGACTCAAAAACATGATTTTATGCTAGAATAAACACCAAAATTCCTGAAATTGGTAGAATTTGTGAAGAACTAGGGCCTAAATCATGAAAACGAATTTTTGGGTTTTGAAAGGCCATTCGAACTCCGATTTCGATAAATTTTATATGCACGGACTCGTGGAGAGACGAAGAATCTGTTGGTATGAATTTCGGAATTTTTCAAGAAGCCGGGCCCGGGGTCCGGGTTTTACCAACTTGGTGTATTATTGCGTATTTCGTATAGATTGAATTGGGTTATGTTTCTTTGACCCGTATTTGATATAATTGTTGTGTTTGACTAGATTCAGGCTGCACGCCGCAGCGGTTTATATGAGGATCGGGCTGCACGCCGCAGTGGTTGATATGAGGATCGGGCTGCACGCCGCAGCAGTATTGCGCTTGGGCTGTAGGAGCCCCTCCGGAGTCTGTACACACCCCCAGTGAGCGCCGTCGACGTTAAATGGATCGGGCTACACGCCGTAGCGGTTATGTGCATTACATTGCATCTTTATTTGTTAAATTATTCTGTGGTAGCTGTATTGTACTGTTGATGCTAGTTCGTAGGAGATTCGGACTGTAGTTAGCTTCATACTGTGGTATTCTGTGGATTTCCTTCTTTCAGCCGCTTTTATATATTTATTACTCACTGAGTACTTAGTACTCACCCCTACTCCCTGCACCTTTGTGTGCAGATTCAGGTACATATGAGGGATAGACGAGCACTCTAGCTTTTATCAGTATCTATCCGAGTTGCTGAGGTAGTTGCTGGCGTTCGCAGAACCTGGCTTCTCTTCTTATTCTATTTTTCCTTTGTATATAAATTATTCAGACTTTAGTATTTGGTCTAGATGTTGTTATCCAATCTTGTTTAGAGGCTCCAGACTCGTGACCCTAGATCTCTGGGGTGGTTATACAGTTATGCTTTATTGTTGACATAAATGTTCATGTAATTGATTTGAGCTTCATGCTCGGGATGAGAGTGTAAATGGTCGGGCTTGCCTAGCATTGTGTTGGGCGCCATCACGACCGGGATTGGGGTCGTGACAAGTTGGTATCGGAGCCTAGGTTAACAGGTCTCGCGAGTCATGAGCCGGTTTAGTAGTCTCGTGGATCGGTACGGGGACGCATGTACTTATCCTCGGGAGGCTGCAAACCTTTTAGGAAAGCTTCAAATTCTTGAAATTCTTATCGTGCGTACTTGATTCAGCTTGAGATATAATTCTTGGAAATTCTTTCCATACGCCTGCACGAGCACTCGAACGCTCAGTAATATAATTGCCTTGATGGCTTGTGATTCCCTGGTCGAGGGGCGAGATATAATCTATGCGAGTTCATGTTGGACCAGTCGGGAGGACTTGAGGCCAGATCTTTGTCTATGACACGAGCACCAAAGTGCTGATTTTACAAACTGGTATTATGAAATTTCGTATGATCGGTATTGTTCCTTACTGTGGAAATGGCAGCTTAATAATGTATGAGCTGTCAGGTGTTAGATCCTTATTGTAATCTGTTGTGTAGCCCCGAGCTACGGGCGTGGTGAAAATTTATCATATCTCTTAGTTGGAAGGTAAAGTGTCTTACGTGTAGTAAAATGAGTTTAGACTCGGGAAGACTAAAGTGATTATGCTATGTGTATCCCGGTGGAAGGTGTTGTACTGAAATACTAGATTGAGGCAAAATAGGTGGGTTGATTCTGATGTGTAATTGAAGTGTATTTGATATATGTTATGATTCGAGCAGGTGCAACGCATGTTCATGTATCAATTTTGATAATATAACCCGTGTAGTATTGAGATTAATGTTGTTGATAAACATTGTGATGTCTTGTTGAGTTGTGGATGTATTGTTAGGATGGTTTTGGTGATTCTCTCGCAGGTGGATAGGCCAAATTACAAAGGAAACTCTGTCGAAATTTTTGGAAAAATTTGGGACTTAGAAAAGATTTTTGTCACCTAAAGAGAGTAGGCTTAACTGTGGTGTGTGTATAAATGCAAGAATTGCAGAAGAGTTAAGGTTTCCGATGGTTCGAGCCTCTGTCAAGCTTGTAAATGACTTGAGTTTATTCTCACGATAACATTGTGGCATCATTTGAGTAAACTGCTATGAGTGGCTAAAAGTGCTTTGATGTATGGCTCCGAGCCAAGTTGGGGAGGTTGTTATTGATTAACTGATTGCATTGTTGTGTGCTATGTTGGTTCTGTCTCTAGTCTGTTGGGAAAATTCGTATAACGGTTATGGTTCTTCGTAGATGTGAAGAAATACTAGGATGGCTTGAACTGTTGTTGGTAAAGAATGTTCGATGTATAGAAAAGAAAGATAGCTAATTGCATCTGTATGAAATCATGTTCTGTGGTGTCAGAGTTCTAACAAGGCACGAGTGGTTCCGTTCAATAAGACAATTGGATTATAATTGAATAAGGGTGAATGACGCCCGAGAATGGTTTTGCGGTGTTTAAGATTTTGCTTGTAACAGTCAGGTGTATTAAGATTGTCTATATGGCTAAAGACGGTGGTTTCTTTAGAAGAAATCAAGACTTGTGTTATGTTATGTGAATGATGGGATTCTATGTATCCGTATTGGGAGGTAATGATAACGAATTCCAAATCGCAGGAAGTTCTTCAAAATAAAGCATTGTAGAATGTGGTATTTCTGGGAAACATCGAGTGAGTATTCAGCGGCCTGTGAGCCTGAGACCGTTTAGTATTATGTATGAGTCTCGTGTGGTAACCTGAGTTGAGGTATTATGGTGCTACAGTAAAGGCTAATATTAAATTAAAGATGAATTAGAAAGGAAATTGGTTAAATGGGACAGCTTGATAATGAACCGAAACGGTGTAATAAGGATAAGATTAATTCCTGGCATGTGTTCGAAGTAATGAGTCTTGCAGGTATTGTGCAACAAAGCTCTTGCGTGCCGGCAGTTTGCTTAGCTGGGTTTGGGTAAAAGGGACTCAGTCCTGGTAGTTAAACTTACGCAATGAATTGGGAGAAAGAGTTTCTGATTCGTTCTATCGTGGTTTGAAAGGGAGTATATTTCGGTCGGTATGCGAAACATGGAATGTGTAATGACTTTTCTTCTATATGGGATCATGAAGGTCCTTGACTAATTGAGTGCGTCGATGTATGCGGCGTAGGAGAGGGATGGAAATTTTTCATGTTATCTTAGTGTGGTATGGTATATGCGATGTGTTATGGGAAGTTGATAATGGCATGTTCAAGGTCTTGAGATCAGTTCATAATATATGGGAAGTCATTAAAAATTATTGGGTAGTGCGGGTAGCTGCAGGTGATTTAAGAATCGATCAATGGTACTGCTATTCTAGTGGTTGACATGATATGTGGTCAAAAAGGACAAGGTAATGTAAACTGATAATACCTAGTGGTATGGTGGTATTCTCTTGTTGGATCGACTGTGATGATTGAGTTGTTGATGGCATAGGGAAATTTTTGAATGACTTTTGTGGTATGAATGGATGATTGATGTGTGTTAAGTATTCGTACAGTGGAATGTGGGATCAGGCATAGTGAATCATGTGTTATATAGGTAATGGAGACTAGAAGTTCTCGTAATCCGTCTATGCACCGGTTGTATATCGGGGTATCGGCATCGTTTAGCGATTATTGGAAATTGGAAGCCCTAGTGGCTCTCTCTTAGTTTGATATGATGAATTTGGGGTTATGATACTCTATTTCGGACTGGTTGTCATAAGTCAGGTCGTATAGACTAATGTGATATGGACTATGTCGGAAATGGCACAAATTGCTTAGCAGAGTGCATCAGAGTATGCTCTAGCAGGGTAGTTGTACCCAGGACCAGCGGGCGGCTGGTAGGTATTGCTTTGTCAGTGGGGCCTTCGTGGCGGATATCAGTGCAGAGGTTTCTACTATTGATCCAGTTCCGGTATTGGGGAGACTTTGTCGGATGCATATCTTGCGGCCGAGCTTGAGGCTATATATGTTTGTTGTAATGAGAAATCTGACTCGGTGTGCATTTTTTTTGCGAGAGTTTTGCGTGGATCGGGTGGCACGCCGCCACGGGTTATTTGGATCGGGTGGCACGCCGCCACAGGTATGGTATCTGGATCGGGTGGCACGCCACCACGGGTATGTCATTTTGAGCAAGTTGCACGCCGCAACCGTGTAATATGGAGCATAGTTTTTTTTTTCTATAGGTTACCTTGCGTACTATACTTCCTAGTCTCTGAGGAAAGTCAGTGTTGGGTGTCGCTCGGCGACTGGTGCATCGGTTGTGTCCTTACAAGATTTGATGGCGTATATTAATTGTTTCACCGCGGGTGAGATTGATTGCTTGAGTTCAGACCTAAATCTGTGCGTGGCTGACTGTTTTGAGCATGGTGACTTGAGGTGCTTCAGGAGTAATAGTGTTTGGATGGAATCATGAGCCGTGGCAAGGCCACGTGAAGTTATGACCTTTCGAGGAGGATTCAAGTACTCTAATTCTATGATGTGAGACAAGATCTCAGTTATGTGTTGTGACGGTATTGAGGAATTTGAATTACAGCTCCTTATTTGAGGTAGTTGTCATGATTTGAGTATGTTCAAGCGTTTCTTATTGGAGCCTGTGTTGTGCTCATTATGGCTTAGGCCGGTGTTGAGGTGTCATATCACCAATGCGGTGTGTCATAATCGGAATGATCGTTGGAGCCATTAATGAGTGCGGGCATATATGATTTCATCTGGTTAGAAAGGAATACATCGAGGTTTGGCTCCGAAATATATTGTAATGTCAGTCAAAAAGGGAAATGGAATCATGCATGGATGATCTGAGAAATGGATTCGATATATCGTGTGTTTCAGCTGCCGTGGGCAGTACATGAAGGTGTTGGAATAAGACTTTAGCTAACGAGAAAGGTTTTTCGGTAATATTTGGTTATCGTGGGAAATTGTTGTGATTAGAGGGCATCATCTCGAGTGATTGAGTTGTTTGGTACACCATAAGATCTCACCCGGAGTGGCGAGTATGGGCTATTACAATTGGTTCGAGTGTATTCTGAATATAGACGTGGGATTCAGATTTGGTATATGATTTTGGAGGTGCAATGTGGTCTATGTTTCAGATGGACTATGAAAGTTCAGCTATATTGTGTTATCAGACTTATGATGGATAGGGTGACGTGGTACCACCCCGCATATATGCTTGGTAAGGTCAGTCAGCCACAGTTGTACGCTCTTAGTCTGTGTTGCCCGTGAGTTTCTGGGTCTTGGTGTGTAACGACCCGACCCGTCGTTACGGGAGTTATCACCCTGTTTTCTTCATTTAACACTTCAATATGCTAATTTATGTGTGTTCGGAAAGTTAGAAGCAAATCGGAGGGAATTTAGATAGAAATAAGGCCATAAATCTCTTTATGAGAAGAACAAGTTGGAAAAGTCAACCGAATGTTGACCGATGAGTTAGATAGCTCGAAATGAAAATCTGATAATTCGACTAGTTTCAGGGGATCATTTATGACTTAGGAGAGCAATCAAAATCAAATTCGGAGGTCCGGTGTAGTTTTAGGCTTGAATTGGCTAAGGTTGAATTTTGGCGAAATCCGAACGGTAGGTGAGATTTTGATCCGGGGCTCAGAACGAAATTCCGAGAGTTGCAGTAGCTCCGTTAGGTGATTTTGGATATGCGTGCAAAATTTCAAGTCATTCGGAGGTGTTTAGGTCGGGTTTTAGATCAAATGCAAGTTTCGGAAGTTTTGGAAGAACTTAGGCTTGAATCCGATGTAAATTTGGTGTTTTGATATTAGTTTTGGTGTTTTGAGAGTGAAACTAAGTTTGCATGATCATATGTGGCATGTTAGTATGTTCGTATGCAGTCCCAAGGAGCTCGGGTGAGTTTCAGATAGGTTTGGGTTGCGTTATGCTCGTTTTTCTTATGCTTCGACATCGTTTCTTCAAGCATAAATGATATCATATTGAACAAATGAGCTTGGATTATTGTTTTGAATGAAGAACTAGATCCGTATCGTAATTACGGACCCGTAGCAAAAAGAATCATCGAATTTGGACATCGTATGAGGATTTTATGGCCATTTTACTAAGGCTGGCCAGATTTTCAGGTTAATGACGAAACTGCCCCTGACGGCGTATTAAAAACCTGCACTATTTGCAAACCTTAAAACCTACATATCTCCTTCATTATAAGGTCAAATTGAGTGATTCAAAAGCCTAAATTCATTAGAATTTCACAAGGAATCCATTGGGAGCAGTAAAACGCGTGAACAGTATACCTAGAACGAGCAGGTCGAGTTTTCTTCCAATTTTGGAACGGGAAGAAGCTTCTGAGGTGATTTTTAAGAGAGAAATCAATGGGTAATTGCTGGAGGTAAGTTTCTTGACTCAAAAACATGATTTTATGCTAGAATAAACACCAAAATTCCTGAAATTGGTAGAATTTGTGAAGAACTAGGGCCTAAATCATGAAAACGAATTTTTGGGTTTTGAAAGGCCATTCGAACTCCGATTTCGATAAATTTTATATGCACGGACTCGTGGAGAGACGAAGAATCTGTTGGTATGAATTTCGGAATTTTTCAAGAAGCGGGCCCGGGGTCCGGGTTTTACCAACTTGGTGTATTATTGCGTATTTCGTATAGATTGAATTGGGTTATGTTTCTTTGACCCGTATTTGATATAATTGTTGTGTTTGACTAGATTCTACGCACGAGGCGGCAAATTTGAAGGGAAAAGGTATCGCGGACGAGTCTACGGCCGGCTAGAGGTGAGTAGTTTGTGTATATGGTAGCCTGAGGGTTCGAAACCCCGGCTTAGCACATTGGTGACGCTAGTAGGGCGTGGCTCGCACCCCGTGGCAGGTGCGGGACTGATTGTGACCGGGGATTGAGACTTGGTCCATCCCGGATATGGAAAATATGCTATTAGTGATGGAAATACGCTGTGTTTGACATATTTGTGGGCTGTAAGCCTTGTTTGGGGCCTTGTGCCGACCTGTAGTATCCCTAGGGGATAGTATTTATGTGATAGCTATACTTGCTTAATCATTGATCTCAGTCCTGGAATTTGAAATCACACTATTGAAATGTTAAGTCCCCGGTTTTTGCAAATTAAATAAAAGTTAAAGTACTTTTCATAAATTATGAACTGGGAACTGGAATTAAGAAAAATGAACTGTTTTTGTGACTTATCTGATTTATGTGGACTGAGGATGGATCGGGCTGCACGCCGCAGTGGTTGATATGAGGATCGGGCTGCACGCTGCAGTGATTTATATGAGGATCGGGCTGCACGCCGCAGCAGTATTGCGCTTGGGCTGCAGGAGCCCCTCCGAGTCTGTACACACCCCCAGTGAGCGCCGTCGACGTTAAATGGATCGGGCTACACGCCGTAGCGGTTATGTGCATTGCATTGCATCTTTATTTGTTAAATTATTCTGTGGTAGCTGTATTGTACTGTTGATGGTAGTTCGTAGGAGATTCGGACTGTAGTTAGCTTCATACTGTGGTATTCTGTGGATTTCCTTCTTTCAGCCGCTTTTATATATTTATTACTCACTGAGTACTTAGTACTCACCCCTACTCCCTGCACCTTTGTGTGCAGATTCAGGTACACAGGAGGGATATACGAGCACTCTAGCTTTTATCAATATTTATCCGAGTTGCTGAGGTAGCTGCTGGCGTTCGCAGGACCTGGCTTCTCTTCTTATTCCACTTTTCCTTTGTATATACATTATTCAGATTTGAGTATTTGGTTTAGATATTGTTATCCGATCATGTTTAGAGGCTCTAGACTCGTGACCCTAGATCTTTGGGGTGGTTATACAGTTTAGCTTTATTGTTGATATAGATGTTCAGGTAATTGATTTGAGCTTCATGCTCGGGATGAGAGTGTGAATGGTCGGGCTTGCCTAGCGGTTATGTTGGGCGCCATCACGATCGGGATTGGGGTCGTGACACCGAGCTAGGAATATCATCCCCAGCAAATAGCAAGTTTTGACAATGAAATGCAGAGCAGGGAAAGCGAAGGAGAACTGTCCCCACTGCTGTCATTGCTGACTGACTCCTTATTACACCAGGGTAAAGATAAAAGGAGCTAGCCTAAGCTACAACCTATGAATTACAAAAATCCTATCTATGTCTTCCAACTTGTCTTTTTGTATTTTCTTGATCTTGTGTCTTGTATTCCTTGCAACGGCATTCTTGTTATTGCCTTCAACTTGTATCTTTGCTCCAATGGCATTCTTGTTATCGCCTTGAACATGTTCAACTTTTCACCGGCATTCCTGTTATTGCCTTGACTTGTTCAACCTCTTCAATATGAAATATTTCGTCCATTCTCCAGGTGGACCCCTGCTTGTGACTAAATAAACAACCAAAGAAAGATTTTTCTGCCCCAGTATGGTGACTGGGCACATCATGTTATTGAATGTCCGAATTTTTCATTTTTTTTTCTTCTTTTTTTTTTTTTTTTCATTTTTCATTTTTTTTTCTTTTTCTTTTCCCTTTTTTTTTCTTTTTAAATGCAGATATGTATGAAATGCGACGCAGAAAAATATTCCCGTATTAGAAGGTGGGCACCTAACAGAAATTAAACGTGCAATGCAGAAATGTATTCCCGTATTAGAAGGTGGGCGCCTAACAGAAATTAAACGTGCAATGCGATGCAGAAAAATATTCCCGTATTAGAAGGTGGGCACCTAACATGAAATTAAACGTGCAATGCAAATGCAGAAAAGTATTCCCGTATTAGAAGGTGGGCACCTAACTGAAATTAAACGTGCAATGCGAATGCAGAAAAGTATTCCCGTAAAGTAAAATGCCATTCCATTCTCCAGGCGGGCACCCTGATTTCAACAACAAACTTCGAAAATAAATCGCCATACCATTCTTCGGGCGGGCACCCCGACTTCAACAACAATTCCAAAAATAAATCGCCATTCCATTCTCCAGGCGGGCACCCTGACTTCAACAAAAACTTAAAAAATAAATTGCCATACCATTCTTCGGGCGGGCACCCCGACTTCAGCAACAATTTAAAACTTCAACTAAAACTTAAAGTAAAATGCCATTCCATTCTTCGGGCGGGCACCCCGACTTCAACAACAAACTTTAAAAATAAATTGCCATACCATTCTTCGGGCGGGCACCCGACTTCAACAACAATTTAAAACTTCAACTAAAACTTAAAGTAAAATGCCATTCCATTTTCCAGGCGGGCACCCTGACTTCAACAAAAACTTAAAAAATAAATTGCCATACCATTCTTCGGGCGGGCACCCCGACTTCAACAACAATTTAAAACTTCAACTAAAACTTAAAATAAATCGCCATACCATTCTTCGGGCGGGCACCCCGACTTCAACAACAAACTTTAAAAATAAATTGCCATACCATTCTTCGGGCGGGCACCCCGACTTCAACAACAAACTTTAAAAATAAATTGCCATACCATTCTTCGGGCGGGCACCCCGACTTCAACAACAATTTAAAACTTCAACTAAAACTTAAAGTAAAATGCCATTCCATTTTCCAGGCGGGCACCCCGACTTCAACAACAATTTAAAACTTCAGCGCCTAACTGAAATTAAACGTGCAATGCAAATGCAGAAAAGTATTCCCGTATTAGAAGGTGGGCGCCTAACAGAAATTAAATTGCCATTCCATTCTTCAGGCGGGCACCTGACTCCAACAACAAACTTCGAAAATAAATCGCCATACCATTCTTCGGGCGGGCACCCCGACTTCAACAACAATTTCGAAAATAAATCGCCATTCCATTCTCCAGGCGGGCACCCTGACTTCAACAAAAACTTCGAAAATAAATCGCCATTCCATTCTCCAGGCGGGCACCCTGACTTCAACAAAAACTTTAAAAAATAAATTGCCATACCATTCTTCGGGCGGGCACCCCGACTTCAACAACAATTTAAAACTTCAACTAAAACTTAAAGTAAAATGCCATTCCATTTTCCAGGCGGGCACCCTGACTTCAACAACAAACTTTAAAAATAAATTGCCATACCATTCTTCGGGCGGGCACCCCGACTTCAACAACAAACTTTAAAAATAAATTGCCATACCATTCTTCGGGCGGGCACCCCGACTTCAACAACAATTTAAAACTTCAACTAAAACTTAAAGTAAAATGCCATTCCATTTTCCAGGCGGGCACCCTGACTTCAACAACAAACTTTAAAAATAAATTGCCATACCATTCTTCGGGCGGGCACCCCGACTTCAACAACAAACTTTAAAAATAAATTGCCATACCATTCTTCGGGCGGGCACCCCGACTTCAACAACAATTTAAAACTTCAACTAAAACTTAAAGTAAAATGCCATTCCATTTTCCAGGCGGGCACCCTGACTTCAACAACAAACTTTAAAAATAAATTGCCATACCATTCTTCGGGCGGGCACCCCGACTTCAACAACAAACTTTAAAAATAAATCGCCATACCATTCTTCGGGCGGGCACCCCGATTTCAACAACAATTTAAAACTTCCTCTTTTTGGTATTTTCTTTTACCAATTGTCTCTCATCTGTGAATTTCTCCACTTATCGTCAAACTTTCCTCTTTTTTGGGTGTTTTCTATTTTTCCACATTGGTCACATTCGCTTTAAAGTGAATAATGACACTTTGTTCCTGCATGCATCATGAAACAAAATTTATTAGATATAAACTGCTGGCAACTGGCATCTGCCGTCCCTGCCTCTTATTGCTTTCCTCTTTTTTGCTTTTCTCCTGCTGTGTGGATTTTCAGCTGCCTATCTCTTGCGAACTCTTTTTTTGTATTTTCTTACTTTTTTCATTTTTGTTTGTTTTCTTTTCCTTTGGCCATGTTTGCCAAGCTTCCTTATTTCCTTCCCAACTCTTCCTTTCTGATCCAGTGTTGTTTCAACCTTCATTTTCAGGAGCTGGTAGTTAGAACTTATCTGGTAAACAATGAAATGCAGAAAAAATGAAAGAAAGGGTAAGGGTATTTTGGAGAGATGACAGAACTTATCTGGGTATTTGCTGATTCCGCTGACCATGCCATGTATTTAAACTCTGACCCAGTTCGTTCCAATCATTATTCTGACTCTGAATTGTCTTTGACCCAAACCGATACTCTTTTTTGTTGCCTTTTCTCTTTTCCGATAGTCCTCACGATCGCCTTACGGTGCCTCGAAAGGTTTTCACCAATAAGACTCTCTCATTTATTCTCTCAACCTCACAATCGTCTCACGGTGCCGATTAAGGTTTTCACTGATGAGACTCTCTCATTTTATTTCTCTCAAACTCACAGTCGCGTCACAGTGCCGGTTAAGATTTTCACCGATGAGACGATGTTTCGCTCCTCCTTCATTGCATTCGTTATCATTTCGGAATTGATCAGAAGGTCTTTCTTTGGACTGTAATGTGGCTTTTGGGTGGGTTGAGAAAGAAAGGTATAAAGGCTCAAAATTTCACGAGGGTTAAAAAATATTTACAACTCTCGGAATTATTAAACATAACTTCTGCCCCAGTTTCAATATGTGGGGAATTTTTGGATTTTTCTTTATTGTGACTGAACCTCAGAGAGGCTGCCTACGTACCCTTTCGGGATCAAGTCGGACGTAGTTCATCCAACTTCATAAGTTAGATGGATTTCTTTTTGACTTTTTCCCGATTTCTTTGTCTTTTTCTCTTTTTCATTCATTTATTCAATTTTTTTCATTTCATTTTTTTTTCATTTTTTCATTTTGTCAATTTCGATCTTATTGCGCTAGAGCGATTCCGAGAGAGGGATATGAAAGAATATATTCATTGAGGCTCAAAGGGGTTATCAATGGATAAAGTGTTTGGATAGAGAATAAAACGCCTTCGTCATTTCAATTCCAAAATCACAACAAAATACAAAACACATAATTGAAAAGGAATCATACATAGTATCTTTTGATTGCATCTGAATTGATAGCAGTCTCTACGCACTTTCCTTCAACATCTGTTAAATACGATGCTCCATTGGACAACACCCGTGATACCACAAATGGTCCCTGCCAATTTGGCACAAATTTGCCCTTTGCCTCGACCCAATGCGGTGAAGTAACCAACCGCAACCGAAAATGAGCTTATGCCCATTGGAAGCTGCTGGCTCTATTGGTCCAATTACAACTATGCCCCTGTTTCAAAGCAAAGAAAAATCTGTTAGTTTAAATGCGGTGGTTGGTTGTGGCCTTGAACTTTGATGGCGACTGCTTTCCACCCGAGTGCCTTGCCTGTTTACCGACTATCCATTTTTACTTCTTCTTTGTTCAAAATCCACCTCTCTTTAGGTATGTATATTGTTCCTTTCTTGACGGATCCCACAAACTTCGATCTCGATTCCTTTGATGACTCCACTTGACAACCTTGGGTGTTTCTTGACTTGACTCTTAGAAGATATACCCCCTCTCTGTTCGAACCCCGTACTTCCATTTGTTATATTTCCTCTGAGTTGGCACCTTGCCGACCCTTGTGTCTGGCATGATCCTCATTGCACATGTTGCTCTTGTGGGCTTAAATCACTGGCCTTGTCATTCCCCGACCTACGACAATTGTCGTGTTGGCCAAATCCCATCTTGTGCAATCGGAAAGCTTGGTGGCAAATTTTGAAATCATTTCTATACTTGTTATGACCCGACAGACTCAATAAGAGGGAGGGTAAAACAAGGTATGAAGAATAGAAAGAAAGGAAAATACAATTCCTAACAAGAAACCTACAGACGAATGACCTAACGGATTTTGAATACCGACTCTAGCGACCTTGACACGCACTTTTGGCCTTCTCCGTATAGCAAAGTTGATGTTCAACTCTTGTTGCAAAGTTCTGCTATGAAACCGGTCTTCAATACTTCATTTCTTTGATCTGATCCTTAGTCGACTTGCAGCGCCCGTAGGGTTTTCGCCAACAAGCCTCTCTCATTTGATCTTTCTTTCTCTCGACTCACCGTCGCCTTACGGTGCCCGTGCGGGTTTTCACCGATAAGACTCTCTCATTTTGACTTCTCTCATCTTGGAATCTCGTGGAGGTTTGAGTTCTTCACTCTCCTGGAGTGTTGCCCCTGATGTGATTGACCTTTGTTCGCTTGACTCGGCATTTCTTGAAGATTGATCGGAAGGTCTTCCTTTGGACCGTAATGCAGGCTTTGGGATGGGGTTTAGAAAAAAAGGATATAAAGGCTCAAAATTATTTCAATGTGGGTTAATGATTACAACTTTCGGAATCTCATTTATTCAACAACCATAACTTCTGCCCCAGTTTCACTTCTCCCGATTTTTCTTTTCTTTTCTTTTTCTTTTCTTTCTTATTTTTCTTTTCTTTTTCTCTTCTTCTTTTTTTCTTTTCTCTTTTTTTTTTCTTTTCTTCTTTCTTTTTGTTTCTCCATTTGGATTTCTCCGCTCAAACCTCAATTTTTGTTGTTGATTCCGAAAGAGGGGTATGAAAGAAAATATAATATGGCTCAAAGGGGATAACAATGGACGAAGTGTTTGGGATAGCCGAATAAAATGCCTTCGTCATTCCAATCTTCAAAACCCAACGAGTACAAACTATCTTTCGACCAATTCACATATTTGCCTTCTGTTTTTGACGATTCTCAATGCCATTGGGCAACAATCTCGATACCACGAATGGTTCCTTTAGCCTTGGGGTACTTTTGCCTTTGGCTTTAAACCGATGAAGCATGATACATTTCCAAGGCATTTCTTTATGTTCCGTTTTCCCCCAGTATTCACTTGATTCCGGTTTCACAGTATTTCAATATTTCTTCCGAGTATCATTACATTTTCAACATTGTTTTATTGACTTTTAAAAACCAGGCTTAGAATTATGTGCATGTCATGTTGCTAAAACCAGTAACTAGAAATGACGGGAGACAAAGAGTTGTATTAAACTGATGGGTTGAAACAACAAGACAAACAACAAAATGAACAGACTAGACTAAAATTACAAACCTAGACAACACTAAACAAAGCAAAGTAGTAAGATAGAAGGGTTTTGACTTTCAAGACAACGTCCGGATTACAACCCTGAAATAACCCGGGTAACAAAAATGACAACAAAATAAGCCACCAAAAATTCTACTTTGGATAAACCCCAAATGAAGCATATTTCCAATTACCAAGCACAATATCTTTAGCCACTGCCTTCTGCATCAACCATACGGGTGTCGACTATGTCCGGATTTTGTACGGCAATGTAGCCTGCATTGATAAGCTCCTGAATTGCCTTTTTTAGCTTCCAACAATTTTCTGTGTCATGCCCCGGGGCGCCTGAGCAATATGCGCACATTTGAGAAAAATCACACCTCTTTGACCGATGATTTGGCATTTTTATCTGAATTGGTTTCAACATGCCCAGTTGCTTCAACTTGTGGAAAAAACTGGCATACGATTCTCCCAAAGGGGTAAGAGACTTTTCTCGTTTTAGTAGCCTTTCATTTCTAAAGGCCTGATTTGGCCTAAAACCTGACCCGTGGGGTTTCTGGTATGCTCGTGGGGAGAAGTAAGGGCCAGGAGAATTACAAGGATATCCATGGGTTCGATATAGAGGGCCTTTAGCAAGGACGACCACTGGACCTTGTCGTTGGGGAGGTTCAACCTGCGGGCTCTGTTTGGGGTCCTGATGAGCAACCTCGGAGGGGTAATGTTGGGCAACATGAGCTTCGAGTGGGTGTTTATCGTCGGGAACAGTGGATGTGATTGGAGCGCATTCCTGGGGGAAAATAGATGGATACCGAGTGATGGAGCTATTGGGGTGGCTGGAAAGGCTGCGATATGCAGGTATATTTGGCATCGGGTTCGGTGTAAGGACGGGGTCCATGAAACTAGGTGGTGGAGGGGGTAGTGATTTTCCATCCATCCACGCCCGATACATTTCATCCACGTGTTGTCTCAACATTTTGACTTCTTCAACTAACATGTGGTTCCGTTCAACCAGCTGTTGTCGGGTGCCGGTACTAACCCACTCAGCCTTGAGATTTTCTGCCATTGTCTTCTGACTTTGTGTTACAGGGAAGAGTTATCTTAGAACCACAACCAACCACCTTCCTGGAAACGGACACAACAAAATAAAGCCACCATGTCAGCATTAAGGTATCCCGCTTATTGATCACCTTCTTTTTTTCTACTATTTTCTTTTCTCTTTTTTTTTTCCTTTTTGTGGTTTTTTCATTTTTCCTTTTTTTTTTCTTTTTGTAGTTTTCCATTTTTTTTGTTTTTGGTTATGGAAATGGTCGAATCCTATGTGGATTGCCTACGTATCATGACCCCGCATGAATCAGATCGAGCGTAGTTCTTGCAAATTAATGCAAGAAATAAAGAGATGTTTATTTGATTTTTTTTTCTTTTTTGATTTTTTCTTTTCTTTGAAGGAAAATTACAGAAGCCGACTCCAACTACAAACTTATGTAGGAGATTTCTACAAAAATAAGAATATTTTTCGTGTCAATTATGACTATTTTTACAAAATTGGCCACATAATGGCTTATTTGATAAAATGACTATTTTTGCAAAATTTATTTAAGAAAGATAAAACTAAAATTTTTTTATCCTGTGGCTCATGGGGCATCGTTCGGCATCACCATAAACCAACACAAGACTATTTTTCATAAATTGGCCATATAATGGCTTATTTAGACAAAGTGGCTCTTTTTGCAAAATTTTATTTAAGAAGATGCAAATTCAAAATTTTATCCTGGGGCCTATGGGGCATCGTTCAGCACCGACACAGGCCAACACAAGACTGAGGAAGTTGAAATGCAAAAATGTGGCTATTTCAGCAAAATTTCGGCCATGTAATGGCTTATTTGATAAAATGGTTATTTTTGAGAAGTTGAGCGATGACTCAAACTTGATTTTGCGGATACGGCCTTTCAACGTTTTCGCGAGGGAATATTTCAAGGCTATGCCCGCAAATTAATTTAAAATGACTCAAAGTGGCTATTCTTGCAAAAACGGCCTTCCGGCGTCCTTTTGAGGGACATTCGGCTTATTTTAAGCAAGAATAGCATCACCCGATTTATTTATAACAAAATCAAAAATTTGACATTTTTGGTTATTTTTGCAAAACGGGTGTGAACCCGGACTTGATTTTGAGGCTTTGGCCTTGCAACATTTCCACAAGGAATATTTCAAGGCTGTGCCCGCAAATTATTTAAAAAGATTCAAAGTGGCTATTTTTGCAAAAACAGCCTTCCGGCGTCATTTCGGAACATTCGGCTATTTACAAAAACGGCATCACTTTGATTTTATTGACAAAAATACACACATTTTTTTTGATTTTTTTAAAAGGGGTGGTTGGACCCGATGAGGGTTGCCTACGTATCCCACCTAATGGCGAGAATCAAACCTGCGTAGTTCGGTCAGATTATTCGACCAAAAAATTTCAAAAAATGTTCCACCTATTTTTTAAATTTTCAAATTTTCCATGTACCTATTTTCTATAAATCATTATTTTCCTCTCTCTTTTTTTTTTCTTCAACAATTTTTCCAATCTCGGGATTTTCGCCGGTCCGCATAACGGTCAAGGACAATAAAATGCAACACATAGCATGATCGGTCTTTTCAATACCGGGTCACCTGTCCTAGACGGACCCAACCCCTGTGTTGAGTCCCCTAAGTCAAATATGATGCAAATAATCGTCCTAGACCTATGTTCAAAATCTTACGGTTTCATAGATTGCTAGACCGTGTACCCGAGCGGACAACTCGAATCGAGGAGGGGGCTACGTACCGGTGACCCGCGGAGTCAATCGGCTTTGTAACTTATCCGGCCTCTATTTTCTTAATTTAAGGTGACATTTAACAGAAAGGGGAGTCTCAACCAGTAAGCACATCCCCGGGGAGAAGAGAGAAGGGTTTTCGGCACAGTTTCATATACAGTCCACATAATATCAAAGCGATAAAGCACATAGCGTGTTATTCAAATCACATAATGAAGTCAAACAAAAACGCGAACGGCAGTTCTAAGGAGCTCGAGTTCTTAAACCCCGAAATCGAAATTCAGGGTTGGATCCCCAGCAGAGTCGCCAGAGCTGTCACACCTCCCTTTTTACTACCCCACAACACTTAAAAGCATATAAATACACTTGTAGGGTATACCCCGACGCTCAATTACCCGAGACGGATAAAATAACGTAAGGGAAGGAGTTTTTCCAATTTAAGGACAATCGGTTCGGGATTTTATTAGAGATTAATTAGAGTCGCCACTTGGGAATGACAATGGTGTCCCAAGTCACCGGTTAATCCCGAATCCGAGGAATTTTGACTCTTATAAATGTCTGCGAAGCAGAGATCCGGACAAGGAGCTTTGTTAATCCGGGAGAAGGTGTTAGGCACTCCCGGATTCCGTGGTTTTAGCACGGTCGCTCCACTGTCGTTCTTGACTTTTGTTTGACTCGATTATAGGTTTTAACAACATAATGTGCTTTTACGTTAAATATTATTTTTAGGAATTTGCGGTATCGCGAAAACACGCCTCGAGTCATACCGCAACCAGTACGCCTATGACTTTTGGTGTATTTCGGCTTTACCGAGATTTGGATTTGAGTCGCACCAAGTGCACACTCATTCATAGGAAGGTATATTAAAATCGTGCCTTAAGATAGTCTATATCGGCTTTTAAACTTTGGGAGAGGTTATGAAATTCGCTATTAACCTCTCCGATTCTACTATATTATCTTATTACTAAATGGGGGCCCCGGTGTTATTCGGGCGAGGCTCGTCCCAATTTAATTTATTAAAGTCCAATCCTATTTTGCATGTACTACATTTGCTATATTGTTTTTGCCTTATTCGTGTTGCTAATACTATAATAATCCAGGCCCGTCGATTTCTTATTATTTATTGGGCCTGGTCTTCTCTTCATTCAGTACCTCTGGGGCAGCATAATTCGGGCTTCCACAACTTGTCTTCAGAAAATGACCATCACGCATGATATTGCTCAAACCAAAATCTGCTATCTTCACATTCCATTTGGAATCCAGAAGGAGGTTTTCGGGCTTAAGGTCCCTATGAACCACCATGTTTCTATGGCAGTATTCAACACCAGAAATTATCTGCTGTTTAGAAGAATTAGAATATCCTCCTGCAATCTGCCCTTCTCAACAATGTAATCAAACAGCTCGCCAGATTTCACATACTCCATCACAACATATATATCTGAAGGTGTCTCTATTACCTCATAAAGCCGTATAATATGAGGATGCATGAACAATCTTAATATTTTGATTTCCCTTCGCACTGCAAAATGTCAGCAATATAAACTCTTTAAATAGTCCGGACATCCATAAATGAGAATCTCTTGAAACTGAATATCTAATAAATTATTACTAAACTAAATAGATTTTAACTAACATCACTAGGTGATTTTCGAGTGACTATTTTTAAACATGAGTTGCTGCTACCAGACACTACAATACTATTTCCTTCAAGTGAACCCCCTTTTTATAAAAGACATATTTGAGATGTTTCAAAGGAGCTAACAAGTCTGACATTGAACACACCTGAACGGTTTTGCTACTAAACCGTGAATCAATGATTAACCAACAAAACTTAATACAATATGTATTATCTTAACAGTCCAAGCACTACTAACAATGGAGAAATAACAGTTTAATTATATGAATGTAATGCAATTGTAGATGTATAATATATATAAAACAGGATGAATTTTAACATAAACTTCAGATCTTCATATATTTCCAAACTTGAACTTGTCAAACTACATTTTCTGGAATTTCGAAGATGTGTACCTGGTATTAAGAAACAAAGTAGGAGAATCAGCAGTTAAATATGGCAGAAACCAGCAATAAACAGTCCAGCAGCAATTGAAACCAGCAGTCAAACCCAGGAGATAGTTTTTCAGAATTTCAAGTTGTTGCAAAACCCACTTTCACATTAAGACTGTTCTTCACTGATTTATGATGAATCTACCACTGTTTTTGGACTTTTTGATATGATTTTGAAGGCAAAACAGAAGAAAAATGAATCTGAAATGTTAATTTCAGATCTGAAATTTTAACAAATATTTTTTGGGATTTTTCTGAGGTTCATATGGCTAAAAATGCGAAAGAAAATCCTAGAATCAGATTGAACCCCCTTTTCTAAAGCTGAAAATACCTATTTATAGACCCAAAATAAGAAAAAATCTGAATATTATTATTTCACTAAAACCCCTTCAATTCTTAGCTTGTTGCACAAGTTAGTGCAATCATTCTAGTGAAAACTACACTATAACCCCTTCTAGAATACTCTACCATGTTCTATTTCCTAGGTATTACCTATTGTGCCCTCATTCTCTTTTATTATTAACTAAAATACCTTTTGTTATGACCAAATTACCCTAAAAGCTCTATATTTATCACAACTATGCCAATTCCTATCCCAATTGTACCCTTTTCCTTTTAACCTTATTACAAGTTTACCAACTTCCTTTTCCCCTTTTACCCCTACTTCTCAAAGGCTAATTACATTCCTAAATTCTGTAATTTATCCCTATTTTAACCCATTTTCAGATTTGTATTTAACAAATAGCCACAATTAAGTGACTATTGCTCAATTAGCCAATTGGCCTTTTCAACTACTTTAAATTCAGATTAATTCAATTAATTAGAATCACATTGCATCAATAGCCAATCCTAGGTGGTCTTACAAACATAGCCACTTATGATTAATCATCCAATTAACAAGACTCGGGAGACAATTTGATAGATGGTGAGTCCTATTAATCAGAATAATTCATCGCAATTGAATCTATCGAGCAAAACACCTTAGGTGGGTACTAATCATGTGATTCTTACTATCGACTTAACTTGAATCTCAACTAGTCTAAGGGACAACTTTCCTAATCGAACTAATCTCTAATTGCAGCTATAACCAATACGTCCTAGGTGTTAACAAATTCAACAATCACAATTAAACGATTCCGACAACCACAATCAATCAACTTTGAATGTCAAAACAGGATCGAAACAGATTCTCAAACAACAACTAATTCCCATTTACAAAAATTGTTGAAGTGATAAAAACCAGAAATCAATGGCTCAACAGAAATTAGAAAATGACTAATTCCGTGAAATCTGAAAATCTAAAATTTAACACATACTATCGATTCAACAGAGAAACCTAACAAAATCTAAAAATCCAAAATTGCTAAAATGGTACTTAATAAAATCAGAAACTAACAAATTCGCAACGCCTTCAATCGACTAATCCTCGACACAAGAAACAGATTCATAAACAGCATGTATTCACTAATCTTATTCATACTAAAAGAAAATAGCATATGTTCCTAAACTAATTCAATAATTTAACAGAAAAACAAGAAAATAGATGAACAAAACTGAAATAACAGATTCTTATTCTATCAAAAAGTAACAGAAAGATATGAGGAGAACTTAGCTCTTTGCCGTGGATTATCTCTTTTTTTTCTGTTTTTCTCGTTCTTTTTTTTTTTCTGATTTTCTTCTTTTTCTTCATTTTCTAGTTCTTTTCTTGATTCATGGCTTTTCTTGAAGATCTTCTCGGGCAGGCTTTGTTCCGGCGGCTTTTGAGACTCGAAATTCTTGTGTCGCGGTTGAGGGTGTTAAAAGAAGGGTGAGGTGAAGATTTGAGGTGGTTTGGGTGGCGGCGCCGCCATGGGGAGGGGTGGCGGCGCAAGATTAGGGTTTAACATTTGGAGAGATTGATTGGGTTTTGAAGGAAGATGAGGGTAGGAATGAGATGAGGGGAGTGAGGGGAGTCGTTTGGTATCATTTTTGGCCGGAAATGAACGCTGGCCGCCGCCGTGGGTGGCGGAACCCTAGCGGCGGCAGTGAAGAAGAAGAGAGAGTGACGGTTCTGTTTAGAGAGAGGGAGATGAGTTAAAGTGATTTAAGGTTTTTGTTATGTTAAGGTTTTTGATATACCTAGGTTGTAATGATGAATTATGGCCGTTAGATCACCGTTCATGGATGGCTGGGATTTAATGATACGCTGATCTGGGTAATTGAATTGGGCTGGGCAGGGGTGTTTGGATTATGGCCGTTTGGGCTAGAGGTTGGCCGATAATTTTGGGCCTGGGAATTTCGAGCCCAACTCCTCTCATTCCTTGTTTCTCTTATTAATCCTTTGTATTTTGTATCTTATTCCTTTTTGTATTTTGTATTATATTTTTCTTGCTTTGTAATTATTATTAAGCACTAATTAAAAAACTAAACTAATTACCTCTTTTTGACAATTTTCAATTTAAAAGCTAACTAATTTTTTTTATTTTTTTTTCTTTAATTTGTTAGAAAAAGAATTAATTTCCTAAAGATGTAAATTTTTGTATTTTCATTTATCACACACAAATAACATGCAAAACAACTAACACCAAATTCACACAAAAATTTAGAAAATAAGGAAAAATCATTTATTTTGAATTTTATAGGAATAACTCATGTGTAGGGTAAAAATCACGTGCTCACAGTTGAATTTACTTTGTATTACATATAGTTGTATGAGTCACAATCAAAAAACATGCACATCCCTTGCAAAGGATACTCCTTCATCTAGTAATGTTCATGTTAATTCAATTATACAAGATTTTTCTAAAGCTGATCATGAACCTTGGAAGCTAGTCCAATTTCCTAAAAGACATGCAAATTCAATGCCTTATCGTCCCTTGCAAACAAATCCTGATGAGGTAAGGAAAGGCTTTGTTGGTAAGCATTCTTTAATTCATCCTAATAATATTCCTTTGAATCATTTATCTTTAAAAAATAATGACTCTAATGCTAATCAAATCACTAAGCAAGTGTCTAACACTTTGTTAAATACTAATAAATTTGTGGTATTATTGGATGAATTACTTGCTAATAATGAGGGTTTATCTAATACTACTTTGGCTACTAATATTGTGGGTCAAAATTCAAACTATACTCAAGTACCTTAAAGTGGGGTCCAATTAAATCCTACTCTTCACAACACCTCTAATACCAATACTACACATGCAAGAAGACACGACATTAACTCTCACATGCAAACCAATTCCCAAACATTGCCTACCCTACAAGATCTACACGGCCAACCTACTCCCATTTTTACTACACCTCCTACTCCCCTCATTAACTCCATATCCACCTCTTCAAACATAGATATTCATGACATGCAACTAGGTCTTAATAATGACTACCCCCCTATTACTTGTATTAACCATACTACTAGCCAATACGTTGTTAGACTGTTTTAATTATTGCATGCTTAATGATTTAGGGTACAAAGGAAGTCGTTATACATGGACTAATGGTCGTCATAATACTGCTAATATATTAGAACGAATTGATCGTGTGTTATCAAACTATGCTTGGCTCTCACATTATTGTGATGCTCTTGTGACTCATCTTCCTCGAACACATTCGGATCATTGTCCTATCAAAATAGACCTTCAACATAGTGTACTGCCTAGGACAAAGATTTTTCGGTTTGAATCCATTTGGACTACTCACCCTTCGTTAGAATCCGTGATAAAACAAGCTTGGACAGAAAATAATCTTCTAATACCTGCCATAAATTATTTTAGAGATTCTGTCCAAATTTGGAATAAAAATATTTTTGGAAATATTTTTAAGCGTAAAAGGAAGATATTAGCTAGACTTTCTGGTATACAAGCTTCAATTCATTATCCTACTAGCTCATTTCTTCATAGTTTAGAAATTCATCTTATTCAAGAATTTAATCATATTCTTAAGTTAGAAGAACATTTTTGGAAATTAAAATCACGCATTAATTGGTTAAATGATGGCGATGCAAACACCAAGTTTTTTCATTTAACTACTTTAAATAGATGACGTAATAATCGTATAATTGCTATTCAAGACTTGGGAGGGAATTGGATTACAAATCCTCTTCAAATACAAAATGATATTACCTCTTATTATACTAACCTTTTTACTACGCAACAGTCTTTTTCCAAAACTAGTTCAACCATTTTTCCTACCAATATTGTTACACAAATTGAGCAATCTATGTTAGATAGGCCTCTTGGTGATATTGAAATTACTAATGCCTTACATTCGTTCCAAGCTTTTAAGACACCAGGCCCTGATGGACTACATCCAGTGTTTTATCAAAAATATTGGCATATTGTAGGAAATTCTGTAAAAGCTCTTTGTCATCAAGCTTTTAGAGAATCCAAAATAGATCCTACTATTAATACTACGTATATTTGTCTAATTCCTAAAAAAGAACATGCTGCTACTATAGCTCAATATCGTCCAATTAGTCTTTGTAATACTATTTACAAAATTATTACTAAAATAATTGTTAATAGACTTAAGCCTATTCTTGATCATCTTATTAATCAAACCCAATCTAGTTTTCAAAAAAATAGACGAGCATCTGATAATGCTATTATTGTTCAAGAGCTGTTAAATTGTTTTGCAAAAATGAAGGGTAAGAATTATAATATGCTTCTTAAACTTGATCTTGAAAAGGCTTTTGATAAATTAGAATGGTCTTTTATTTACAATACTTTACATAATCTTAATTTTCCTATTAATATTAGCAATTTAATAATGTCTTGTATTACAACCACTTCTACTGCAATCCTTATAAATGGAAAGTCAACTGATTTTTTTTACCCTACAAGGGGAATAAGACAAGGTGACCCTCTTTCACCTTATATATTTATTATATGTCTCGAAATATTTTCTAGACAAATAAATTTAGAAGTTGACTATAATATTTGGCACCCTATTTCAATTGGAAAAAGGACTCCAATTATCTAATCTCTTTTTTTGCGGATGATATAATTTTATTCTCTAAAATTACTTCAAAATTCTATTATATTATTGATACTATTACTTCTTTCAGTACTTGTTCGGGCCAATCTATTAATTTAGAAAAGTCAAAAAAAAATTTCTCAAAAAATTGCCCCAATTACCTAAAGCTTGATTTACAGCATTTGTTTAACACAAAAGAGTGTACTAAGTTTGGCCAATATTTGGGTTTTCCCATTTTTACTTCAAAGCCTTTAAAAGAGATTTCCAATTCTTATTAGACAAGTTTAAATCAAAATTAGCTGGGTGAAAAACTCATTTTCTAACTAAAACGGGAAGACAAACTCTTATTCGTTCTACTTTGAATAGCCTTCCTAATCATGTAATGCAATTTATTACCATTCCTAATTCTATTATTACCTTACTTAATACATACCAAAGGAATTTTCTATGGGGTTCTACTCCACATAAGAAAAAACTTCATCTTTTAAAATGGTCCATTGTAACCAAGCCTTTGGCTCTTGGAGGTTTAGGTATTCAAAATCTTCGTACTAAAAATAATGCATTACATGCTAGTTTGGCATGGAGACATTTTCAAAATCCTACTCAACTTTGGGCTAATGTACTAATTCATAGTCATTTACGAAAATTTATAAGACTATTATTTCTTCTCAATCTAGAATTTGGCAAATCATTATCAAAGGTTGGTCCTATTGCCAACTTGGATTCCAATGGATTTTAACAAACGGTAATCATGTTTATTTTTGGACTGAACCCTGGATTAATCATTGCACTATTTTGCGTAATTACATTCATGGTCCTTTTCCAGAAGGTGAATTAAATAAGTATGTATCTGACTATTTTTACAATCATAAATGGCATTTACAAGACTTACCTTTTGTACTTCCTCCTTTATTGGAAGCACATATTACTAGTATTTACATGCCTATAATACCTTATGACCATCTTATATGGGCTATTACTCCTTCCGGGTTATTCTCAGTCAAATCTATTTACCATGAACTCTCTACTTCTTCCTCTATTAATAATTCCCAACTCTTAAGTTTCAAATGGATTTGGAAACTACATACACTTCCCAAAATCTCATTCTTTATTTGGTTAATTTGTCATGGTCGAATACCAACTACTGCTGCCTATTTACATAAATTAAATATTTTGAGTACTGATTTATGTGCTAATTGTGGGTTACAAAGTGAAACAATTAATCACATTTTCTTTGAATGTAGCAATGCTATTTCACTTTGGCAGACCCTTAACATTAACATAAATCTAAAGTTTGGCCCTATTAATGTGAGTTATATGCCATGATGGCATACTTTCTTTACAAAAACAAAATTAGGTCATTATAAAGGTATTCCTTTTGAGAATCTACTTCCTTTTGCTATATAGCATCTTTGGACGATTAGGAATAAAAATCTTTTTGATAAATCAAAAACTGTTTCTAATGCTCTTTTAGTGTATAACCAAACAGCTGAATTCTTTTATCTTACACACTCTAAGAATAGTATAACTACTCCTATACCTATTTATATCAAATGGCATCCACCCACAGGAAATTTTCTAAAACTAAACATTGATGGCTCTACTAAGATGAATCCAACTGCTTGTGGAATTGGGGGTGTCTTTAGGGACTCTACCAGTAGTTGGGTCATAGGTTTTTCAGGCCATGTTCAAAACAGTTCTAGCTTACAAACTGAGTTATTATCATTAACCATGGGCCTTCAAATTGTTGTGCAATTCAAGATCTTTCCTTTAGTAATTGAAATAGATGCAACTACAATCTTAGACTTGCTAAAATTTCCAACACCTAAATATACTAATATTATTGCTGATTGTAGGTACTTACTCCATCAGTTGCATGATCCAGAATTACATATAATCTATAGGGAGCAAAATGGAGTTGCGGACTGCTTAGCCAAGTATGGAGCATCACAAATGGAGGCAAATGTGGAAATGTTTTCAAGACCTCCAAATTTTGTGTTAACTTCTCTTCAGCAAGATCAAGTGGGAATGCTGAGAAGAAGATTTTGTAAACCATCGACTATGTTAGATAATACTCGGATAAGTTGTAATAGTTTTTCTAGTTCTACTTTAACTAGTGTGTATAATGTAGTAGGATCTAATCTGATGCATTTTATGCATAAAATCAAAATCATCAACATATAATTCTTTAATATGATCAAATCCCATCAATTTAGAAGTAAGAGTAGAAACAAGAGCGTACCTTCTTGAAAGCGCATCAACAACTATATTGTCTTTACCTTGCTTGTAGCTAATCACATAAGGAAATGTCTCAATGAATTCAACCCATTTGGCATGTCTTCTACTCAATTTCCTTTGGCTTTTCAAGTATCTTAAGGACTCATGGTCAGTTTTTATCACAAACTCCTTTGGCCACAAATAATGCTGACATGTAGCAAGAGCCCTTACCAAGGCATACAATTCTTTATCATAAGTAGAATAATTCAATGCAGCCCCATTCAGCTTCTCACTAAAATAAGCGATTGGTTTCGAATCTTGCATTAAAACAGCCCCAATACCTCTACCAGATGCATCACATTCAATTTCAAAAGACTTATTAAAATCGGGTAATTGTAACAAGGGAGCAGAACACAATTTATCCTTTAAAATATTAAATGCAAGCTCTTGTTCTTTACCCCAATTAAAGACCTTATCCTTCTTAATGACTTCAGTTAAAGGTGCAGCAATTGAACTAAAATTTCTAACAAATCTCCTATAAAAGCTAGCAAGTCCATGGAAACTTCTAACTTCAGTAGTGCTATTAGGTGTAGGCCAATCTTTAATTGCTTTGATTTTATCTTCATCTACTTCAACACCTTTAGAACTCACAACAAAACCCAAAAAAACTACCTTATCTACACAAAACGTGCACTTGGATAGATTTGCATACAGTTGTTGCTCCCTAAGCACATTACAAACTTGTTTCAAATGTTCGACATGTTCTTCTAAAGATTTAGAAAAGATCAGAATATCATCAAAATAAACAACTACAAATTTTCCATGAAAATCCTTAAAGATATGGTTCATTAACCTCATGAATGTACTAGGTGCATTAGTTAACTCGAACGGCATCACTAACCATTCATACAATCCATATTTAGTTTTAAAGGCAGTTTTCCACTCATCTCCAGGATTCATTCTTATTTGATGATATCCACTCTTTAAATCAATTTTAGAGAATATTTGTGTACCATGTAATTGGTCAAGCATATCATCTACATTTTTGTTCACTTTGTCCCTTTTCTTAATGTAACGACCCGGCCTATCGTTACGGGAATTACCACCCCGTCATGTTGCAATTACATGTTTTATTGCTTTTATATCAGTGTTAGAGCCTATCGGGTGAGTTAGGAGTGAATTGAATTGAAAATGAAGCAAATAGCATATTTGAAGGAAGTTTGAATATGGAAAGTCAACCTAGAGTTGACTATCAAGTTAGAGTGCTCGGAATCGGATTCTGATGATTCGACTAGTTTCGGGGGATCATTTATGACTTAGGAGAGCAATCGGAATTGAATTTGGAGATCCGGTGTAGAAATAGGCTTGAATTGGCTAAGGTTGAATTTTGGCGAAATCCGAACGGTAGGTGAGATTTTGATCCGGAAGTCGGAATGGAATTCTGATAGTTGCAGTAGCTCCGTTAGGTGATTTTGGATATGCCTGCAAATTTTCAGGTCATTCGGACGTCGTTTGGTCGGGTTTTTGATTGAATGCGTAATTCGGAAAGTTTTGAAGAAACTTAGGCTTGAATTCGTGTAGAAATGGTGATTTTGATGTTTAGGATGGTGTTTTTATGATTGGAACAAGTTCGTATCGTGTTTTGGAGTATGTTGGTGGTTTTCGTTGGGGTCCCGGGGCCTCGGGTTGATTTCGGGGGTCCAAACGGACCATTTCTTCTATTTTTGAACTGCTGTTGGCTGCTGGTTTTGTTGCAGATGGATGCTCTATGCGATCGCATAGGGTCATTGCGATCGCATAGAAGGATGGAAGTGAGCCCCGGAGTTGTTCTATGCGATCGCGTAATAGGAGATGCGATCGCATAGGTATGGAACCTGGCACTCTGCGATCGCAGGGTCACTTGTGCGATCGCATAGGGTAAAATGATCCGGGGTGCCTAAGAAGCTTATTGTTCTATGCGATCGCGTGGTCAGTTTGCGATCGCATAGTAGTAATTTGGAGCCTGGGTGAGATGTTATATGCGATCGCGGAGAGGTAGTGCGATCGCATAGCCTTAATGATTTCGAGCTATCATTTGTTCTACGCGATCGCAAGGATGGGATGCGATCGCATAGTGTAAACGGCCCAGGCAGTGAATTAAAACCAGAAACATTTCACATACGGGTTCATTTGCAAAACCTCCATTTTTGAGTTCCAAGAGGAGAAATTGACGGGAGATTGCTGGGAAATCATCGGGGTTTCGTTGGAGGTAAGTTTTGTGGCTTAATTACATCATTTTAACATGAAATCCTTGGTTAATTCTCTGTAAATGGAAGATTAAATGTGGGTTTTAACCCTAGGCCTAAATTGTAGAAAAACAAGGATTTGAGTGGGCAAACGGAGTCCGATTTTGGTAAATTTTATATGTATGGACTCGTGGCGAGACGAGGGTTCCAGAAATGTGAATTTCGTAAATTTTCGGAATGTGGGCCCGGGCTCGGGTTTTGGCAACTTTGGGAATTTTGATGTAAATTGAGTTATTTCGAATGGGTTGTGTTTAATTAGCCTATATTGATGTATTCTCATTGATTTTTGAGCAGATTCGGCATTCAAGGTGATTGAATTGCGAGACGAGCGCAAGGCGGATTAAGGCTTCTATCGGATCGAGGTGAGTGGTGGTAATAAATAATGTACTGAGGGTTTGAAACCCCGTACTTGCACTTTACAGTGCTATGTAGAGATGAGACACACGTCATGAGACGGGCGTGGTGGCATTGTGATTTGGGGATTGGACTTGGTCATTCCCGACTAATAGTATTCTGTGTATTATGACTGATAATGAGATTATAAATGTATAGTTGGGCTAATAGCCATGTTTGGGGCCTTGTGCCGATTTGTAGAACATTAGGGGACCTGTAGAATTAGGCGACCCTTAAATCATGCTGGCTACATACACCCAGCCGTAGTATATCATGTTGGATACATAAACTCGGCCATAGTTATAACTGTATAGCATATCATGAGCCAATACTAGATGTGTACTTGGAGGTAGACATTCCTTATTCTAGCTGAGTGAGCCTGAGAGGCCAGGTCTATATTAACTGGGATAGGATCGAGGACCCATTGCGAGGTATTATATATATATATATATATACCTATATTGGATCGGGCTGCACGCCGCAGCAGTAATATACATGTGGGACGGACTGCACGCCGCAGTATTATTGCGCTTGGGCTGTAGGAGCCCCTTCGGAGTCTGAGTCTGCACACATTCCAGTGAGCGCGGTAGTATAATATTATATGTATATATATATAATTTGGATCGGACTGCACGCCGCAGTAATATATGGTGGACCTGGCTGCACGCCACTGTATCATAGCGCTTGGGCCTAAGGAGCCCCTCCGAAGTCTGCACACACCCCCAGTGAGCGCCGTCGACGTTAAATGGCTGCACGCGGCAGCGGTATATGTATTGGAGCGGGCTGCACGCCGCAGCATTATACTTATGGATATTCATATATATACTAAAATACTGATATGATATAGACATATGTATACCGTAGTTTTGTGTGTGCAGATATACAGGATTAGGAGGGCAGTTGAGCTATCGCAATTGCTTGTGTTATCGCCATTCTATGGAGACTTCGAGGTAGCTGCCGACGTCCGCAGGACCCGATATTCCTTCCTACTGTCTTTGATTATGTATTGTTATTTCTTTCCGCTCCGAGCTTTGGTTGTAAACCTTATTACACTTATGTTCTTTAGAGGCTCATGACTCTTGACCCTTCGGTCTGAGGGAGTTAATATGTTTTGGGACTTGGTTCCCTGTTTGATACATTTATATCACTGTTGCTTATGACTTGATATGCTTAAATGGCCTAAAGAGAGCTTCTAGCCCCGTTATTGTTATTGATTGGTCAGGCTGGCTTAGCAATGTGCTAGGCGCGAGGGATAGGATAGCGATACTTTACTGTTATTTTGTTGATGGCGCGACAGTCCACACACATCCTCCAAGTGCCATCCTTCTTTGGCAAAAGTACGGGTACAGAACATGGACTCATACTTTCTCTAACAAATCCCTTATGAAGAAGCTCCTCTACTTGTCTTTGCAATTCCTTTGTTTCTTCGGGATTACTTCTATAAGCAGGCCTATTAGGAATTTATGATCCGGGCACAAAGTCAATTTGATGCTCTATTCCCCTTAAAGGTGGTAAACCTTTAGGAAGATCCTCAGGGAAAACATCTTCAAAATCCTGCAAAAGGTTAGAAATAACACTAGGTAAAGAGGATATTAGTGAATCATTATTAAGCAGAACTTCCTTATAAGTGAGCAAGATAATAGGCATCCCCTCCTTTTTCGCAATTAAACACTCTTTGGCTTTTGCAAGGCTCACTTTTTTTCAATCTTAGCCTCTTTCCTCTCACCAATGCCTTCTTTTTTATCACTCTTCCCCACCTTTTCTTTCCTCTCATTGTTGCCCTCTCTCTCCTCAGACCTCACTTCAAATTTACTCTCTTTTTCTTTCCCTTTAGTCTCTTGTTTTGATCCCTCCCCATGTTTCCCCATTGATTCTTTCATCTTTTTTTGATCTTCATACACCTGGGAAGGAGTTAAACATGCAAGAATGTATTTCTTGACATTATGATCTAAATCTCAACGAAGTTGAAATATGTTAAAGTCCACGGGCGTACTTGTGACGACCCGGCCCGTCGTCACGGGAATTACCACCCCGTTGTGTTGTAATTACATAATTCATGCTTTTATATAAGTGTTAGAGTCTATCGGGGGAGTTAGGAGTGAATTAAATTGGGAATGAGGCATATAGCCTTTGTGAAGGAAACTTGAATAAGAAAAGTCAACCCGGAGTTGACTATTTAGCTAGAGGGCTCGGAATCGGATTCTGATGATTCGGTTAGTTCCGGAAGGTGATTTGTGACTTAGGGGAGCGATCGGAATTGAATTTGGAGGCCCGGTGTAGAAATAGGCTTGAATTGGCTAAGGTTGAATTTTGGCGAAATCCGGACGATAGGTGAGATTTAGATCCGGGGGTCGGAATGGAGTTCCGATAGTTGCAGTAGCTTCGTTAGGTGATTTTGGATGTGCCTGCAAAATTTCAGGTCATTCGGACGTCGTTTGGTCGGGTTTTTGATCGAATGTGTAATTCGGAAAGTTTTAAGAAATTTAGGCTTGAATCCGTGTGTAATTGGTGATTTTGATGTTTAGGGTGGTGTTTTTATGATTGGAACAAGTTCGTATCGTGTTTTGGAGTATGTTGGTGGTTTTCGTTGGGGTCCCGGAGGCCTCGGGATGGATTCGGGGGTCCAAACGGACCAATTTGTGCCAAAAGGCACTGCTGTTCTGCTGCAATAATCGCAGAAAAATTTTGTTCTCCGCGATCGCGGAGATGGCCATGCGATCGCGTAAGGGAGAAATCCCGAGCTCTGCGATCGCGAAGCAAAGCCTGCGATCGCGTAAGTCTGAAGGTTGGAGCATTGCGATCGCGTGAGGTTTTATGCGATCGCGTAGGGTATTTGGTCGGAAGCAGTGCGATCGCGTGTCTTGTGTCGCGATCGCGTAGGTTAATCTGGGAGCCGGCCGAGTTTGTTCACTGCGATCGCGTTAGTTCGTTTGCGATCGCGTAGGGTCACTGAATTGTTCACTGCGATCGCGTCAAGGATCACGCGATCGCGTAGAGGAAAATTAGACCGCCCAAAATTTGTGCATCGCGATCGCGTGCCAAAGGCCGCGATCGCGTAGGGTTAATTCGTCTGGCAGAGAATTTAATCACAGAACAGAGGGGCTACGGGTTTCATTCATGAAACCTCCATTTTTGAGTTCTAGAGAGAGAAACTCACGGGAATTGCTGGTAATTCATCGGGGATTCGTTGGAGGTAAGTTTTGTGGCTTAATTACATCATTTTAACATGAAATCCTTGGTTAAATCCCTGTAAATGGAAGATTTAAGGTGGGTTTGAGCCCTAGGCCTAAATTTAAGAAAAACACCGATTTGAGTGGGCAAATGGAGTCCGATTTTGGTAAATTTTATATGCCTAGACTCGTATCGAGATGAGGATTCCGAATATGTAATTTTTGTAATTTTTCGACAAGTGTACCAAAAGTCGGGTTTTGACAACTTGTGGGTTTTGATATAAATTGGGTTATTTCGAATGAATTTCGTGAAATTAGCGTATATTGATGCATTCTCTATGACTTTGAGCAGATTTGGCATCCGAGGAGATTGATTTGCGAGGCAAGCGCAAGGCGGATTGAAGCTTCTACCGGTTCGAGGTGAGTGGTGGTAGTAAATAATGTACTGAGGGTTTGAAACCCCGTACTAGCACTTTACAGTGCTATATTGAGATGAGACACGCGTTCTATGACGGGCGTGGTGACATTGTGATAGGGGGTTCGGACTAAGTCCTTCCCGGCTAATAGAATACTGTGTTGTACAACTGTTAATGAGGTTATAACTGTACCATTGGGCTGATAGCCATGTTTGGGGCCTTGTGCCGATCTGTAGAACATTAGGGAACCTATAGAGCTAGGTGACCTTTATATCGTGTTGGAAATATACACTCAGCCATAGCTCTAGCTGTATAGCATAATATGAGCCCGTACTAGATGTGTACATTGAGAGAGATTATCTTGGGTGGAATTCCCTGTTCTAGCTGAGTGGGCCCGAAAGGCCAAGTCTATACCGATTGAGATGAGATAGGGTCAAGGACCCACTATGAGATGTTATATTGGGCATGAAAGGCCAAGTCTATATTAACTGAGACAGGGTCAAGGACCCACTGTGATATATTATATTGGGCACGAGAGGCCAAGTATATACTGACTGGGTTAGGGTCGAGGACCCATTATGAGGTATTATGTATATAGATACCTATATTGGATCGGACCGCACGCCGCGGTAATGTACATGTAATATACATGTAATATACATGTGGGACGGACTGCACGCCGCAGTATTATTGCGCTTGGGCTGTAGGAGCCCCTTCGGAGTCTGAGTCTGCACACATTCCAGTGAGCGCTGGTATATTATGGGATCGGGCTGCACGCCGCAGCAGTATATATGTTGGATCGGACTGCACGCCGCAGTGATATATGGTGGACCTGGCTGCACGCCATAGCACCATAGCGCTTGGGCCTAGGGAGCCCCTCCGAAGTCTGTATACACCCCCAGTGAGCGCCGTCGACGTTAAATGGAGCGGGCTGCGCGCCGCAGCAATATATGTATTGGAGCGGGCTGCACGCCGCAGCATTATACTTAATCATATCCTACTATTTACTTAGATACTTATACATTATAGATATAAGTATGTGCATTTATATGTTGAGATGGCCGTACACCGTAGGGGTACGAGCGAGGGTTTGTTCAGTGTGGAGATCTTGTAGAGATAAACGTAGATTGGAGGTTAAAGTACTACTATAGTGATGACGTACTTGTGAAGATTGCCTTAGAACTGCTAAGTGATAGCACAGGAGTTCTTACTTTCAGTTATTATTTATTATTGTTACTCACTGAGTTGAAATATACTCACCCCACTCCCCTGCACTGTTTTGGTGCAGATCCGCAGGTGCCCGAGAGCAGTTGAGACATTTTAGCTGCTGATCCATATCTACTTTTGCGGAGATTACGAGGTAGCTGCCAGCGTCCGCAGAGCTTGTTTTTCTCCTTCTTTATCATCTTGTTGATTTCCTATTTGTCTAGACTTGGTTGTATTAGGATGCTATTCTGTAGAGGCTCAGTCTCGTGACACCACGATATGTTTGGGACCGTATTTTGTATGTTTTGACGTTTCGGTTATTACCGGTTATGACTAACTACTGTTTAAGTTTAATTTATTTAATAATTGGCTGGTTAAGAGGATATTTTGGTCGGGCTTGCCTAGCATTGTGTTGGGCGCCATCACGACCAGGGTTTGGGTCGTGACAAGTTGGTATCAGAGCCTAGGTTAATAGGTCTCGCGAGTCATGAGCCGATTGGTAGAGTCTCGTGGATCGGTGCGGGGACGCCTGTACTTATCCTCGGGAGGCTGCAAACCTTTTAGGAAAAGTTTCAATTCTTGGAATTCTTGTCGTGCGATTACTTTTGACTTGAGCTGAACTTTGACATTCTATTCTCTCGCGGATGGCGAGAACTCGAGCTTCTGGACGTGGGGGACGACCACCACTACCACCTACTAGAGGCCGTGGACGCGGTCGCGGTCGTGGCGGAGTTAGGGCCGCTGAGGCAGTGCCAGCTGACCCACAGCCCCCAGTTGCGAGAGGTGCCGGCGAGCACCGGATCGAGCACCGGCTGTGCCCATTGCTATTCGGGGTCTACAGGAGACCCTGGCTCGGATACTAGCGATCGCACGCGGCCTAGCACGGGCGGTTTCGGTTACTACTGCTACGAGCTGCATCGGGGATCGGGGGTGGTCATCGGACCCCCGCAGTACGCACTCCGGAGCCAGCGGTGCGGGGCGCTACGGACACCGGAGGCTCCTCCGGTTCGGCTCGTGGTTACGGTTCGGCCCGGCGGATCGGATTCGGGGGGACGGGGTCCCAGCTACGACGGACGATGAGCGAGCGTCGTCTCGAGAGGTTCACCGAGGTTATCTCCTCCGGTGTTCACGGGGTGCTCCGGCGAGGACGCCCGAGGTTTTCCGGATAAGTGCCGTCGGATGCTTCGTACGGCGGGGATATTGGAGTCCGGTGGGGTATCTTTTACTACCTTTCAGTTTCGGGGACCGGCCTTTGCTTGGTGGGAGGCTTATGAGCGCCGCGGGCCAGCCGGGGGAGCACCACTATCATGGCCGGAGTTCTCCACTATGTTCTTAGAGAAATGGGTGCCTCGATCTCAGAGAGAGGAGATGCGTAGGCAGTTTGAGGGTCTCCGTCGGGGGACATGTCAGTGTCAGAGTATGAGATCAGATTTACAGAGTTGTCCGGATATGCACCGTGGTTGGTTCATTCCGAAAGAGAGAGAGGATTGGGCGCTTTGTGGACGGCCTCATTTACTCCATTCGTATTCGATGACTCGGGAGAGGGTTTTGAGTCGTACATTTGAGGATGCTTGTGGATATTGCTCGCGACATTGAGACGGATCGTCGCAGGGGAGCGGGATGAGAGGGAGGCCGAGAGGCCTCGAGGAGCGGCTAGTTCCGGTGGCACACGGACCGGAGGCCGCGGTCGGCGGAGCCGAGGTCGCTCTTTCGGGTCTTCGCGGTCGAGACGCTCAGATCGTCGCGGATGGTCTCTCAGACGGGATTATCGGGGGTTCGCACCGAGCCGGCCCGGCTCTCGGTGCCATGCCGGCTCGAGTTCTTCACGGGCCCCGTCCGCTCGGGGTTCATCTCGGCCTAGTTCATCGGTTGGCCACTCCAGCGCCAGAGGTCCTTATCAGTCTCAGTACCCAGGACCGGGGAGTTGCTACGAGTGCGGAGAGTTTGGGCATCACCGTAGGGAGTGTCCCCGTCTTGTTTCCGGATCTTATCAGCAGAGAGGGCAGCCCTCGTCATCTGGTCCTTCTACTTCAGCACCCGCCCCGCCAGCTAGGGGTGAGGGTCAGACGGCTAGGGGTCGCCCTCGAGGGGGAGGCCGATCAGGCGGTCAGGCTAGATGCTATGCTTTTCGGGGCCGATCTGAGGCTGTTGCTTCTGATGATGTCATTACAGGTATTATTTCAGTCTGCCACAGAGATGCCTCGGTATTGTTTGATCCCGGTTCTACTTATTCTTATGTGTCTACATATTTTGCTCCTCATTTGGGCACGACCCGAGGGAGTCTTGAGCTGCCAGTGCATGTATCTACCCCGGTAGGGGATACTATTGTTGTGGACCACGTATACCGGTCCTGTTTGGTCACTATTGGAGGTCTGGAGACCCGAGTAGACCTGTTGCTTCTCAGCATGATTGATTTTGATGTTATATTGGGCATGGACTGGCTATCTCCATGTCATGCTATTATGGACTGTCATGCTAAGACGGTCACTTTGGCTATGCCGGGCATTCAGAGGATCGAGTGGCGAGGCACGACTGAGTATGTACTTAGCAGGGTAATATCTTTCCTTGAGGCCCAACGAATGGTTGGGAAGGGATGTCTCTCTTATTTAGCATTTGTGCGGGAGGTCGAGGCCCAGACTCCCAGTATTGATTCTGTTCCCATTGTGCGAGACTTTCCTGATGTGTTTCCCTCAGACCTGCCGGGCATGCCGCCGGACAGGGATATTGATTTTGGTATCGATTTGGTGCCGGGCACTCAGCCTATTTCTATTCCTCCGTATCGTATGGCACCGGCTGAGTTGAAGGAATTGAAGGAGCAGCTCCAGGAACTCCTAGATAAGGGGTTTATTCGGCCGAGTGTGTCGCCGTGGGGTGCACCGGTCCTGTTTGTTAAGAAGAAGGACGGATCTATGAGGATGTGTATTGACTATAGGCAGCTAAACAAAGTAACAGTGAAGAATAAGTATCCTCTTCCTCGTATTGATGATTTATTTGATCGGCTCCAGGGGGCTAGGGTATTCTCGAAGATTGATCTTCGTTCAGGCTACCATCAGCTGAAGATTAGAGAGTCTGACATTATGAAGACTGCATTCCGGACCGGATATGGTCACTATGAGTTCCTTGTGATGTCTTTTGGGCTGACCAACGCCCCAGCAGCATTTATGCATCTGATGAACAGTGTATTCGGGCCGTATCTTGATTCATTTGTGATCGTATTCATTGATGACATACTTGTCTACTCTCGTAGCCAGGAGGAGCATGCTCGGCACTTGAGTGTTGTGTTGCAGAGATTGAGAGAGGAGAAGCTGTATGCCAAGTTCTCCAAATGTGAGTTCTGGCTTGAGTCCGTGGCATTCTTAGGGCACGTGGTGTCCTGTGATGGTATTCAGGTAGATCCGAGGAAGGTCGAGGCAGTGCAGAGTTGGCCCAGACCGACCTCAGTTACTGAGATCCGTAGCTTTCTGGGATTGGCAGGGTATTATCGTCGATTCGTTCAGGGGTTCTCTTCTATTGCTTCACCCTTGACTAGATTGACTCGGAAGGGTGTTCCTTTCTTATGGTCCGAGGAGTGCGAGGAGAGCTTTCGGAAGCTCAAGACAGCACTGACCACAGCACCAGTCTTGATTCTACCGACAACGTCAAGTTCTTATACTGTATATTGTGATGCCTCAGGAGTGGGCATTGGTTGTGTGTTGATGCAGGAGGGTAGGGTCATTGCTTATGCCTCTCGTCGGTTGAAGCCCCACGAGAAGAACTACCCTGTTCATGATTTGGAGCTAGCAGCCATAGTTCATGCCTTGAAGATTTGGAGGCATTACCTGTGTGTCTCATGTGAGGTGTTCACGGATCATCGCAGCCTTCAGCACTTATTCAGACAGAAGGACCTTAATTTGAGACGGCGGAGGTGGTTGGAGTTGCTTAAGGACTATGATATCACTATTTTGTATCATCCGGGAAAGGCCAATGTGGTGGCCGATGCCTTGAGTCGGAAGGCGGTTAGCATGGGCAGGCTTAGCTTTCATCCCAGTTGGGGAGAGGCCTTTTGCTTATGATGTTCAGGCCCTAGCCAATCGGCTAGTGAGATTAGATATTTCGGAGCCGAGTCGAGTGTTGGCTTGTATTGCTTCTCGATCTTCCTTATATGATCGCATCAGAGAGCGACAGTATGATGACCCACATTTGCTTGTCCTTAAGGACAGAGTGCATCATAATGATGCCAGGGATGTGACTATCGACAGTGATGGTGTTTTGAGGATGCAGGGCCGTATATGTGTGCCCAATGTTGATGGTTTGCGGGAGTTGATACTTGAGGAGGCACACGGTTCGCGGTACTCTATTCACCCAGGTGCCGCAAAGATGTACCAAGACTTGAGACAGCACTACTGGTGGAGGAGAATGAAGATGGATATTGTTAGGCATGTAGCTAAGTGCCTCAATTGCCAGCAGGTCAAATATGAGCATCAGAGACCGGGCGGTGTTCTTCAGCGTATGGTTATTCCCGAGTGGAAATGGGAGAGGATCACCATGGATTTTGTTACTGGGCTACCTCGGACAGCGAGGAAGTTTGATTCTGTATGGGTGATTGTGGATCGGCTGACTAAGTCCGCACATTTCATCCCAGTTAGTACTACTTACTCATCGGAGCGGTTGGCGGTGATCTTTATTCGGGAGATTGTCAGGTTGCATGGGGTCCCAGTGTCTATTATATCTGACAGAGGCACTCAGTTCACTTCCCAGTTTTGGAGAGCATTTCAGCGAGAGATGGGTACGAGGGTTGAGTTGAGTACAGCATTTCACCCCCAGACAGACGGGCAGTCTGAGCGTACTATTCAGATCCTGGAGGATATGTTGCGGGCATGTGTGATTGATTTTGGTGGTTCGTGGGATGAATTCTTACCACTTGCTGAGTTTGCCTACAGCAACAGCTACCAGTCGAGTATTCAGATGGCCCCGTACGAGGCATTGTATGGCAGACGGTGTAGATCTCCCGTGGGATGGTTTGAGCCCGGTGAGGTTAGATTGATAGGGACTGAGTTAGTCCAGGATGCTCTGGATAGAGCAAAGTTAATCCAGGAGAGGCTTCGTACAGCACAGTCTCGTCAGAAGAGTTATGCGGACCGTAGAGTTCGAGAGTTGTCTTTCATGGTTGGTGATAGAGTATTGCTGAAGGTTTCACCCATGAAGGGTGTCATGAGGTTCGGGAGGAAAGGGAAGTTGAGTCCCAGGTATATTGGCCCTTTTGAGATACTCGGGAGAGTTGGAGAGGTGGCATATGAGTTAGCCTTGCCACCCAGTTTATCCAGCGTTCATCCGGTATTCCATGTGTCTATGCTCCGGAAGTACATTGGAGATCCGTCTCATGTATTAGACTTCGGTACCATCCAGCTTGATGGTGATCTGTCCTATGATGTGGAGCCTATTGCTATTTTGGGTCGTCAGGTGAGAAAATTGAGGTCCAAGGAGATTGCATCGGTTAAGGTTCAGTGGAGAGGTCGACCCGTGGAGGAGGCTACTTGGGAGGTTGAGCGGGAGATGCGGAGCAGATACCCTCAGCTATTTGAGACTTCAGGTATGTTTCTTGACCCGCTCGAGGACGAGCGTTTGCTTAAGAGGGGGAGAATGTGACGACCCGGCCCGTCGTCACGGGAATTACCACCCCGTTGTGTTGTAATTACATAATTCATGCTTTTATATAAGTGTTAGAGTCTATCGGGGGAGTTAGGAGTGAATTAAATTGGGAATGAGGCATATAGCCTTTGTGAAGGAAACTTGAATAAGAAAAGTCAACCCGGAGTTGACTATTTAGCTAGAGGGCTCGGAATCGGATTCTGATGATTCGGTTAGTTCCGGAAGGTGATTTGTGACTTAGGGGAGCGATCGGAATTGAATTTGGAGGCCCGGTGTAGAAATAGGCTTGAATTGGCTAAGGTTGAATTTTGGCGAAATCCGGACGATAGGTGAGATTTAGATCCGGGGGGTCGGAATGGAATTCCGACAGTTGGAGTAGCTTCGTTAGGTGATTTTGGATGTGCCTGCAAAATTTCAGGTCATTCGGACGTCGTTTGGTCGGGTTTTTGATCGAATGTGTAATTCGGAAAGTTTTAAGAAATTTAGGCTTGAATCCGTGTGTAATTGGTGATTTTGATGTTTAGGGTGGTGTTTTTATGATTGGAACAAGTTCGTATCGTGTTTTGGAGTATGTTGGTGGTTTTCGTTGGGGTCCCGGGGGCCTCGGGATGGATTCGGGGGTCCAAACGGACCAATTTGTGCCAAAAGGCACTGCTGTTCTGCTGCAATAATCGCAGAAAAATTTTGTTCTCCGCGATCGCGGAGATGGCCATGCGATCGCGTAAGGGAGAAATCCCGAGCTCTGCGATCGCGAAGCAAAGCCTGCGATCGCGTAAGTCTGAAGGTTGGAGCATTGCGATCGCGTGAGGTTTTCCGCGATCGCGGAGATGGCCATGCGATCGCGTAAGGGAGAAATCCCGAGCTCTGCGATCGCGAAGCAAAGCCTGCGATCGCGTAAGTCTGAAGGTTGGAGCATTGCGATCGCGTTAGTTCGTTTGCGATCGCGTAGGGTCACTGAATTGTTCACTGCGATCGCGTCAAGGATCACGCGATCGCGTAGAGGAAAATTAGACCGCCCAAAATTTGTGCATCGCGATCGCGTGCCAAAGGCTGCGATCGCGTAGGGTTAATTCGTCTGGCAGAGAATTTAATCACAGAACAGAGGGGCTACGGGTTTCATTCATGAAACCTCCATTTTTGAGTTCTAGAGAGAGAAACTCACGGGAATTGCTGGTAATTCATCGGGGATTCGTTGGAGGTAAGTTTTGTGGCTTAATTACATCATTTTAACATGAAATCCTTGGTTAAATCCCTGTAAATGGAAGATTTAAGGTGGGTTTGAGCCCTAGGCCTAAATTTAAGAAAAACACCGATTTGAGTGGGCAAATGGAGTCCGATTTTGGTAAATTTTATATGCCTAGACTCGTATCGAGATGAGGATTCCGAATATGTAATTTTTGTAATTTTTCGACAAGTGTACCAAAAGTCGGGTTTTGACAACTTGTGGGTTTTGATATAAATTGGGTTATTTCGAATGAATTTCGTGAAATTAGCGTATATTGATGCATTCTCTATGACTTTGAGCAGATTTGGCATCCGAGGAGATTGATTTGCGAGGCAAGCGCAAGGCGGATTGAAGCTTCTACCGGTTCGAGGTGAGTGGTGGTAGTAAATAATGTACTGAGGGTTTGAAACCCCGTACTAGCACTTTACAGTGCTATATTGAGATGAGACACGCGTTCTATGACGGGCGTGGTGACATTGTGATAGGGGGTTCGGACTAAGTCCTTCCCGGCTAATAGAATACTGTGTTGTACGACTGTTAATGAGGTTATAACTGTACAATTGGGCTAATAGCCATGTTTGGGGCCTTGTGCCGATCTGTAGAGCATTAGGGAACCTATAGAGCTAGGTGACCTTTATATCGTGTTGGAAATATACACTCAGCCATAGCTCTAGCTGTATAGCATAATATGAGCCCGTACTAGATGTGTACATTGAGAGAGATTATCTAGGGTGGAATTCCTTGTTCTAGCTGAGTGGGCCTGAAAGGCCAAGTCTATACCGATTGAGATGAGATAGGGTCAAGGACCCACTATGAGATGTTATATTGGGCCTGAAAGGCCAAGTCTATATTATCTGAGACAGGGTCAAGGACCCATTGTGATATATTATATTGGGCCTGAGAGGCCAAGTGCATACTGACTGGGATAGGGTCGAGGACCCATTATGAGGTATTATGTATATAGATACCTATATTGGATCGGACTGCACGCCGCGGTAATGTACATGTAATATACATGTAATATACATGTGGGACGGACTGCACGCCGCAGTATTATTGCGCTTGGGGCTGTAGGAGCCCCTTCGGAGTCTGAGTCTGCACACATTCCAGTGAGCGCCGGTATATTATGGGATCGGGCTGCACGCCGCAGCAGTATATATGTTGGATCGGACTGCACGCCGCAGTGATATATGGTGGACCTGGCTGCACGCCATAGCACCATAGCGCTTGGGCCTAGGGAGCCCCTCCGAAGTCCGTATACACCCCCAGTGAGCGCCGTCGACGTTAAATGGAGCGGGCTGCGCGCCGCAGCAGTATATGTATTGGAGCGGGCTGCACGCCGCAGGCATTATACTTAATCATATCCTACTATTTACTTAGATACTTATACATTATAGATATAAGTATGTGCATTTATATGTTGAGATGGCCGTACACCGTAGGGGTACGAGCGAGGGTTTGTTCAGTGTGGAGATCTTGTAGAGATAAACGTAGATTGGAGGTTAAAGTACTACTATAGTGATGACGTACTTGTGAAGATTGCCTTAGAACTGCTAAGTGATAGCACAGGAGTTCTTACTTTCAGTTATTATTTATTATTGTTACTCACTGAGTTGAAATATACTCACCCCACTCCCCTGCACTGTTTTGGTGCAGATCCGCAGGTGCCCGAGAGCAGTTGAGACATTTTAGCTGCTGATCCATATCTACTTTTGCGGAGATTACGAGGTAGCTGCCAGCGTCCGCAGAGCTTGTTTTTCTCCTTCTTTATCATCTTGTTGATTTCCTATTTGTCTAGACTTGGTTGTATTAGGATGCTATTCTGTAGAGGCTCAGTCTCGTGACACCACGATATGTTTGGGACCGTATTTTGTATGTTTTGACGTTTCGGTTATTACCGGTTATGACTAACTACTGTTTAAGTTTAATTTATTTAATAATTGGCTGGTTAAGAGGATATTTTGGTCGGGCTTGCCTAGCATTGTGTTGGGCGCCATCACGACCAGGGTTTGGGTCGTGACAAGTTGGTATCAGAGCCTAGGTTAATAGGTCTCGCGAGTCATGAGCCGGTTGGTAGAGTCTCGTCAGCATACCTTCCAATCTTAAAAGAGACCATGCATTGTTTATTCACCTTGACCTCTACACTATCATTAAACCATTGCAACCTATAAGGTCTAGGGTGCTTCATCCATTCCAGCCCTATCCTTTCCACCAAATATGCACTCACAACATTAGCACAACTCCCATTATCAATTATCATAGAACAAATTTTATCTTTAATTCCACACCGGGTATGGAACATATTTTCCCTTTGTTCTTCATTAGAGTGCCCCAGATTAATATGCATAAGCCTCCTAACCACAAAATTCAACCCACTATCCATGAACTCCATCTCTTCTCCTTCTTCATTCTCGACAAAGTTTTCTTCTTGTTCTTCACCTGGTGCACTATTTTCGCTCTCATATCCCCCATCCTCTTTGATTAGGATGTTTCTTCTACTTGGGCATTCATAAGCCTTGTGCCCTCTCCCTTGACACTTGAGACATTGAATAGAAGAAGTAGAAGTAGAAGTCTTAGGCATAAAAGGCTTACCCCCATCCTTGGATTCCAATTTGCTCTTGCCCTTGTCTTCATGTAATTTAGGAGTAGATGTCTCCTCAGATTTCGGCCATTGCTTCTTTTGAATAGTCGCCTTCTCCATGAACTACATTGCTATCTCCTTTTGTTTTGTCTTTCTACCTTTACGGCTAGTTCAACTAACTCCTCTAAAGTTATATATTGTTGCAATTCGACTACATCAGCAATTTCCCTATTTAAACCATTCAAAAACCTAGCCATTGTAGCCTCCTCTTCCTCCACACAATTAGCTTGGATCATAGCCATATCTATAGCCTTAAAGTACTAATCTACAGACAAGGACCCTTGCCTCAATGTTTGAAGACGTTGTTGAAGATCTCTTTGAAAGTGTGATGGCACAAATCTCTTCCTCATTACTCTCTTCATCTCAGCCCACGTAGCAACGAGTGCTTGTCCTTCTTGCAATCTATCCCTAGAAAGCTTTTTCCACCAGATTGTTGCGTAGTCAGAAAACTCAACAGCAGCAAGTTTAACCTTCTTGCCCTCCGAATAGTTGTGGCAGTCAAAGATAGCTTCCACTTTTCTCTCCCAATCAAGGTACAAGTCTGGATCCCTTGTTCCCTTGAAAGATGGCATCGTCATTTTTATACTATTTATATTATCATCTTCAAATCTTCCTCTTTGTCCCCTTCTATCTCTTCCTACCCGATCAAAATTAATATCATCATTAAAATCATCGATTGGGTTTTCTTGATTTTCAATGGCGGCGAGTATATTTCTCCTAGCTTGGGGTCTTGCATGATTTCCCCTCCTAAGTTCAGCTATTGTAATATTTTGCTCAGCAATAGTGTCCCTCATCTCTTGGAATTGCAAATTCCACCTTTCAAATTGTTGATGCATAGCTTTCAAGGTGAAATCAGTCCTTCCTTTAATTTTGGCTTCTTGAAGAATTCTTTGTTCATCATCACTACCAGTATGAGACATCTTGAACAAAGCAATATATATATATATATATATATCTTTCGTTGTCCCCTTTGTCACTCAATGCAACCCTTGTTGTCCCCTTTTTCACTAAATGCAACCCTTGGTCGTTAATCTTTAGATTTATTAATAAACCTTACTAGTCACAACCCTTTAGTGATAAGAATTTGAGTTAGAAAAAGAAAAGGAAAGTGGAAGACCAATCCTAGAAAGAATAGGAATTGGTTAGTAGAGAAAAAAAGGAAAGAATTTAAGAAACCCAAAACCCACAAGAATAAGGAAGAAGTTTCCTTAATTTTCAAGAACTAGGATCCCCTCTTGTTGTTTCCTTTTTTGACTTGGACCAAATAGTACAAGAATACTTTTTTTTGTAGGCTGAAATTCGATTTTTTACGTTTTTTTAATCAAGAACCTCCCAAGATTATCAACATTGAAATCTTGATTAGCCTAAGCTCTGATACCACTTGATAGCAACACGATAGGGATTCAAGAATTACTAAAGAAAAAATAAGAAACGTGCGGAAGCTAAAATAAAATAAAGAAACGAATAAAAGACAAAAATTAAAGATAGATTGAATTCAAGAAAGAGTTTCTTGAATTCAAGAAGTCTATTCTTGAAGTTGAATCCTAACAACAACAATTAGCTAACAAAGAACTAATCGCCTTTGATAGAAATTAATAACAAGAAATTAGATTGTGAAACCCGACCCTTTAGAATAACAAGAACAACAATAAGCCTAAACTTATCACCTTTCTTAAATACCTAGAAGTGATCTAAGATTTCGAAAAGGGTTTAATTCTTACCACCTTAAGTTGAGTCTTGAAGGTTGAAGAATAAATCCAAGAGTAGTCACACAAGAGTGCAAGAAAAATCTCACAAGTTTTATTGATAATAATCTGAATGATCTACCTAAAAACAAAGAAGATACCCCTTTATATTGAGGGTGATCCATGAAATTATCCTTAGATATTAGGAAATAAAGTCCTAAACTACTTTGAACAACAAGTCCAACTAAAATAGGAAAAGGTAAAACTCTAGGAAACCAAAACCAAGTCAATCTTGGAAAGTAATTCTACCAATCTTAGGAAAAAGTAAACTATTAACCTTAACTAACTAGGAAAGCAATAAATATGTCCTAACAAACTAGGAAAGTTTAGGTACCTAATTCAGGTGCCTTTATGACTGGTGCTCAAACCCCAATCAACCTCCTCTTGTACTTGGACTTGGACCACGAAATGAGTGTAGCACTTAGCTAAATCCTCTACACAATTTTGTAGATCTTGTTCCACCATTAGCGCCTTCTTGATCTCCCATTGAAGCCCAATAATCTTGTCTTGCTTCTCCTTAGCTTGAGACCTCGTGAATGGCCTTCTTGGAGCTTCTATAGCTTTATCCTTGTCCGTGAAGCTATCAGTGTGTCTCTCTAACCCCTTGAAAAAGAAATGAATACTCAAATGAGTCGGGAAAGTGAGCCAAAATGAATCAAGAAAGAAGTACTTAAGGAAGATTGAATCCACTTGAACAAAAATATACCCTTGCCCAAAAGCCTTTACAATGACTCCATAAAAGCCCTATATGATCTTGAGTTAAACGGAACCTACATTAGTGGATTCTTACATAAGGGTCAAACATATGGTACCTAGAGCCGAACTTATGACCTTCTTTGTGAGAGAAATTAGCGAAAAATCCATCAACATCGGTTTGTGTGTCATTACTCTAAAAGTTGAGGTTCGCTTAGGGAGAGTTGAGGATGTGTGAGTTTGGGTTCCACTGTGACCAAGGTATTTGAGAAAAGCTCTTTGATGAGACGAGTCAACCCTCGATGCTCTTGTGTCACATTTGATCCATAGTTCTTAAAAGCTTAAAATGTGTTAATGATGCATTCGTATTGAGGGCAATTGTTAGTCTTAATTGATACTTGTTGAAGTTACTTTAGGATAAGGTGGAATTACTTGGATGTTTCCCTTTGAGGGGTGGGTCTTATTTTATTTGCTTGAGGACAAGCAAAGGTTTAAGTTTGGGGGAGTTGATAAGTGTGATTTTAACACGTTTTATTCCCATACTTGCCTATGATTTATGTATGAATTGCCATAAATAGACCCAGAATGCTTACACGTTACGCTTGATTGTAGGTTTGAGAGACAAGATGACAAAAGTCAAAAGTCGACTCGAAACAGAGTGAAACCCACTCAAGTGCTAAAGATCATTAAGGTAAGGACATTTAGAACTTGGTGCAGACCACACCATTGTGTCATGTAGCCATACCATAGGAGTTCCGAGACTGTGAAACTACAAGTCAAACTCATGTGGCCTCGTCCCACTTTATACGGTCGATCCAAGAAGTTCAGAGAGTGTCATATTCCATAAGCAAACCATACGGCTGCGCTCTACTTTTTGCAGCATGCGACCCTCTCTATGCGGCCGCACTCTATGGTCACACGGTCCGCATTAGTGAAGTTCAGAGAAGCTGCCAAAACCATTCATGCGGTCGCACAATAACTTTGCGTAGTCCATGCCAGTCATCATGCGGCCGCCTTATAAGTTTTCATGTGAAAATCCGGCGGTGGATTTTGTATCCGTCGCATGAGATGGTTTAAGCGGAATTATAAAGGATTTAATTAGTTAATTGAATTAAATTTTTAGTGATGTAATTTAATTAATTGGTATTTGAAATCTTAACATGGGGAGTTAAAATAAGTGTTGATGGATTTTCGAAATTCATATTGAGGAGTTCAATTGCAGTTTTTTAGTGGAATAAATTGGCAATTAATTATAGTAAGATCTAATCCATGCCAATTTTGAATTAGTACTATAATTAGTAGCCTCTTATTATTTCTGTGGTCCGTGCTATACCTAGTAAAAACCTGGAGAGACTTGGGTAAAAAGTAGCTTGGGAGAAAAGTTACATTTTTTAGTCGTAGTAGGATTCTATAAATAGAATCCTAATCACACACTATAAAAGGTAGGAAAGTTTCACCTAATTAAAAACCCTATTGTATTGTTCTTGCCCACCCAAAAGCAAAACCGTCCAAGGATTTACCAGGCAAATAGCAAAAGACTACAACCCTGAATTTTTGCTGCTTGGAAGATTTGTGCAAACTACTTCAAGAGGTTAGTGTTCTTAATCTCGTTATTATTACATTGTCTAGTTCACATGTATTTAATGCATGGATATATGCTGCTTCCGCTGCGTATATTCTAAGAGCAACAAGCTATTTACCATTCTCCAAGTCATCAATCCTTAATCTTATTAAAAGGTGGAATACGTTAGATTGGAATAAAACTACTTTACCACCAAATATCTATGGTTGCTAGAACAAGGAAAACGTTCATGAATTTTAGTAGTTGTCAATCTTTCAAGTTATTCTTAAGAATGCACAATTTATTGTCTTTACATACTTAAATGTGAAAGAAAGAAAAATCCAACTGACACGGTGAATCATGTCTGTTAACAGTGGCAGATAGCCCTAAAGTGAGGAGTTGGCAATCAAAGTAGGTCTAATTTGGACTTAAAGAACATTTTTAGATTTTAAAAATAAAAAATAAAACTTTCTATATACAACGCTGCAATTCCTGGCGTTGTATATTGACGGTAACGGCTCGTTAATTAATGTACAACGCCAGGAATTGTGGCGTTGTATGTGTCAATATATGTTCAACGTCACAATTGCTGGCGTTGTACGCTTAATTGTTGCTAACTCAGTACTTACAGTATTGTACAATAATTGGACTGTACAACGCCAACCTTTTTGGCCTTGTATGGTAAAAAAATCCATCCCGGCTCTTCGTTTTCTATATAAAGAGGTTGCAATCGTATTCTATGCATTCAAAAATTTTATTAACTCTTCTTGCTCTATTATTCTTAAATTCTACAACATTTCTTCATTATGTCTGAAAAGCGTAGGATAAGAGCTTCTTTATATTGGGGTGGTGAGGTTATGATGGAGAATAAGTCCGTCGGCTACAATTTACCTACTAAGTATCATGTTAAATTGCCATTGACAATGAAGTACGATATATTGATATCGTTGTTATGCAAAAAATGAGTGTGAGGAAACGTTCCGTCATACTTAAAGTTACCGGAAGATATCCGTATTCCGTCACTCCGCAAGGGGTTGTTTTTTACTCGGAGTTTAACATCGACGATGATGAAACTTTGCGTGATTTTTTGAGGACTCCGGACGAATGTCGTGATTTTCTTGTAATCACAGTGTCACGACCCTAGTTCACCAATTGTGAACATGTCATGATGGCACCCAGTCCCCACGACTAGGTAAGCCTAACACGCTGCGAAATCTATAAATTATAATTACTTAAATAAGAAACAACGGAAAATAACATAAAAGATATGTAATCCGTGCCACTTGGCACATACATCCGTCACACAATAAATAAACACTACCAAGATCCGGAACCCCACGGTAACACGGACTAAAAGGGAAATACAACTGTGGCTCTATGTGTAAAGAGTATCTAACAACGAAATGAAGAAAATGTCAACTAGTAATACTAGAATAGAATGGAAGCCTCCGGATCCGCGGACGTAGCAGATCATACCTCGAAGTCTCCCAGAAAGCTGCAGAATCACCTAGTACGAGCCTGCTCTGATGTACCTGGATCTGCACAATAAAAGTGTGAAAAAGAGTAGTATGAGTACACTACGGTAGTACTCAGTAAGTGCCAAGCCTAACCTCGATGGAGTAGTGACGAGGAAGGTCGGAGCCCTACCGTGAGATAATAACAAAATGATAATAACAATATCGAGCAGTTCTAATAAGAATGAGACTGAAATAACAACAATAAAGTAAATACTGCAACCGTCTACAATTAAGCTAACAAAGAGTAACCAACACAAATAAACAAATCCAGGATCTGTGGGAATTGAACCCCCAGTCCCATTCTCAGTACCCCTGGGTCTCCGGGAATCGAACCCGCAGCCCATGTCTCAATAATATCACAATAACTCGGGATCTCCGGGAATCGAACCCGCAGTCCCTACCAATAAATAACTCAGGATCTCGGGAATCGAACCCGCAGTCCCTACCAATAAATAACTCGGGATCTCGGGAATCGAACCCGCAGTCCCTACCAATAAATAACTCAGGATCTCGGGAATCGAACCCGCAGTCCCTACCAATAAATAACTCAGGATCTCGGGAATCGAACCCGTAGTCCCTACCAATATCACGTCGGGTCTCTGGGAATCGAACCCACAGCCCTGGGTCTCCGGGAATCGAACCCGCAGTCCACAAACACAACCAATTAAGGAAATCCACAGAGAGAAATAATTATGCTCAACTATAACTTCACCGAAAAATAGTGCCAATAATTAACAAGGAATTCAAACAAGGCAGTTAGGCAACCAAACAGTTAAGTGCTACCTAATCATGCTCTTCTAACCATTACCGGGTAAAATATCAAATTAACAACCAAAGACAAGGATATCGCTCATCGAACATTTCTGAATAAAATACGTGTTCATCAACCAGGCGCATGTACACGCCCGTCACCTCGCGTACAAGGCATTTCAACTATCACATAATATCCTAGGGGTGAAAATTCCCCCACACGAGGTTAGACAAGCCACTTACCTCAATTCCGGTACAAAACCGCTAAGCAATAACCCTCTTGCCACGAATGTCGGCCTCCACAAGTGTAGAATCCGATAAAAATCAATAGAATCACATCAAAATAGGCCAATTGGGCATTACCCAATCAAATTAACTCAAAATTCACCAAAACTCACAAGTTGCCAAAACCCGACTTTCGATACGCTTATCGAAAAATCACGAAAAATATATATTCGGGTTCCTTATCTCAATACGAGTCTGAGCATATCAATTTTACCAAAATCGGACTCCATTTGCCCATTCAAAACCTTGATTTTCTAAAGTCCAAGACTAGGGCTAAACCCTCCATAATTACCCCAAATTCCTCCATTTTCATGATATAATTGCATAATATTACCAATACTAATCATAGTATGAGTTCATAGTTGATTACCTGATGTTTTCCCTTGATTTCCTCCTCAAAATCGCCCAAAATCGCCCTTAAGCCGAGACCCCCAAATGTTAAAATGTTCCGAAATTTTTCTAACTTCTGATACACTTACTTACAGCGATTTTCGCTTCTGCGGAACATTTTTCCGCTTCTACGCTCCCGTATCCGCGACCAAAGGGTCGCTTCTGCGGTTCCAGGCCTAGCCGGCCATTTCCGCTTCTGCGACATATGGACCGCCTCTGCGCGTCCGCTTCTGCGAAGCCTTGACCGCTCCTGCGGAAATTTCCGCTTCTGCGGCTAAGTGTCCGCTTCTGCGGACCCGCCTAAGCGGCTAGCCTTCCGCTTCTGCGATGCCAGCGCTTCTGCGCTCCCTTATCCGCTTCTGCGGACTCGCTCCTGCGACCACATTTCCGCAGGAGCGAAAATGACAGAACCAGAACTCTCAACCTGAAATTTCCATGATTTTTCTCCCGTTTAACCATCCGAAAACACCCCGAGGCCCCCGGGACCTCATCCAAACATACCAACACATCTTAATACCTCATTCGAACTTGCTCCAATCCTCAAAACACGTCTAACAACATCAAAATCCATAATTCGCATCGAATTCAAGCCTAAATTTCTTAAAACTTTCCGAATTGCACATTCGATCAAAAACCCGTCCCAAACGACGTCCGAATGACCTGAAAATTTGCGGACATATCCAAAATCACATAACGAAGCTACAGAAATTGTCGGAATTCCATTCCGACCCCGGATCAAAATCTCACCTATCGATCGGATTCGCCAAAATTTCAACCTTCGGCATTTCAAGCCTAATTGAGCTACGGACCTCCAAAATACATTCCGAACACGCTCCTAACCCCGAAATCACCTAACGGAGCTAATGGAACCATCGGATTTCCGTTCCGAGATCGTCTTAACACTGTTCCGGCTATGGACCGTTTTCTAGCTTCAAAGCTCTTATTTAGGGACTAAGTGTCCCAAAATGCTCAAATTTTCGGAACCGACTCTCCGGGCAACCCACAATAGCAGAAATGAACTTAGGGGAACAATTAAATTAGGGATTGGGGCGTAATTTTCTAAAACGACCGGTCGGGTCGTTACATCTTCCCACACTTAAAGATTCGTTCGTCCTCGAACGAGCATAGAAAACATACCTGGGGTAGTGAAAAGATGAGGGTACTGGCTGCGCATATCCTGCTCGGTCTCCCAAGTCGCCTCCTCGACCGGCTGGCCCCGCCACTGAACCTTTACCGAAGCGATGTTCTTTGACCTTAGCTTTCTGACTTGCCTGTCTAGAATGGCTACTGGCTCCTCAACATAAGAAAGATCCTTGTCTAGCTGAACAGATGTGAAATCCAACACGTGCGACGGGTCGCCATGGTATCTCCGGAGCATGGAGACATGAAATACGGAGTGAACTCCGGCTAAGCTGGGAGGTAAGGCCAACTCATAAGCAACCTCCCCAACACGCCTCAAAATCTCAAAAGGGCCAATAAATCTAGGACTCAACTTCCCTTTCTTCCCAAACCTCATAACGCCCTTCATGGGCGAGACTCGAAGCAGAACCCGCTCACCAACCATAAAAGCCACATCGCGAACCATCTTGTCCGCATAACTCTTCTGTCTAGACTGGGCTGCACGAAGTATGTTCCGAATCACCTTGACCTTGTCCATAGCATCCTGAACCATATCAGTACCTAGCAACCTGGCCTTGCCCGACTCAAACCAACCCACTGGAGACCTGCACCTCCTACCATATAGGGCCTCGTACGGTGCCATCTGAATACTGGACTGGTAGCTGTTGTTATAAGCAAACTCCGCCAGTGGCAAGAAGTGATCCCATGAACCTCCAAACTCAATCACGCACGCACGGAGCATATCCTCCAAAATCCGAATAGTGCGTTCGGACTGCCCATCAGTCTGGGGGTGAAATGATGTGCTCAGCTCTACCCGAGTACCTAACTCCTGCTGTACAGCTCTCCAGAACCGTGAAGTGAACTGAGTGCCTCTATCTGAAATGATGGAAACTGGAATACCATGCAGCCGAACTATCTCCTTGATATAGATCTCCGCCGGTCGCTCCGATGAATAAGTAGTGCTCACCGGTATAAAATGGGCGGACTTGGTCAGCCGATCCACAATAACCCAAATAGAATCAAACTTCCTAATAGTCCGTGGAAGCCCGGATACAAAGTCCATGGTGATGCGCTCCCATTTCCACTCGGGAATCTCAATCTGTTGCATCAATCCACCGGACGCTGATGCTCATACTTCACCTGTTGGTAGTTGAGGCATTTAGAAACATAATCAACTATATCCCTCTTCGTCCGCCTCCACCAGTAATGTTGTTTCAAGTCCTGATACATCTTCGCGGCACCGGATGGATGGAATACCGCGAACTATGGGCCTCTGCTAGAATCAGAGCTCTCGAAGATCATCTACATTGGGCACACAGGTACGGCCCTGCATCCTCATAATTCCATCATCCCCGATGGTAACATCCCGAGCATCGCCACGCCGAACACTATCCTGAAGGACAAGCAAATGAGGGTCGTCGAACCGACGCTCCCCGATGCGGTCAAATAGAAAGACGAGAAACCACGCAAGCTAGAACCGGCTGGAGCTCAGAAAGATCCGGTCTAACCAAGCTGCTTGGCCAAAGCACGAACATCCATCGCCATAGGCCACTCCGAAGCCGGTAGATATGCCAAACTCCCCAAACTCGTCGCCCGACGACTCGAGGCATCGACAACCACATTGGCTTGCCCGGATGAGAGAATAGTAATATCATAGTCCTCCATAGTTCCAACCATCTCCTCCGACGCATATTCAGGTCCTTCTGCGTAAGCAAGTGTTGCAAGCTCCGGTGATCGGTGTAGATCTCGGTGGTCCCCCATATAAATAATGACGCCAAATTTTCGAGGCGTGAACAATGGCGGCTAGCTCCAAATCATGAACAGGGTAATTCTTCTCGTGACCTCCAGTTGTCTCGACGCGTAGGCAATCACCCTACCGTCCTGCATCAATACCGCACCGAGTCCGACTCGTGAGGCATCACAATATACGGTATAGGACCCCGAACCTGTAGGCAACATCAATATAGGGGCCGAAGTCAAAGCTGTCTTGAGCTTCTGAAAGCTCGCCTCACACTCGTCTGTCCACTGAAAAGGGCACCCTTTTGGGTCAATCTAGTCATAGGTGCTGCAATCGAAGAGAACCCCTCTACGAAACGACGGTAATAGCCCGCCAAACCGAGGAAACTGCGAATCTCAATAGCGGAGGAGGGTCTGGGCCAACTCTGCACGGCCTCCACCTTCCTCGGATCTACTCGAATACCATCACTCGACACCACGTGGCCCAAAAATGCCACTGAACTCAACCAGAATTCACATTTAGAGAACTTGGCATAAAGCTGCTTCTCCCTCAGGATCTGAAGCACTATCCTCAAATGCTGCTCGTGCTCTTCCCGGCTCCGAGAATATACTAGAATATCATCAATGAAGACAATCACGAACGAGTCCGGATAAGGCCTGAACACACTGTGCATCAAATGCATAAATGCTGCTGGAGCATTAGTCAACCCAAAAGACATCACGAGGAACTCATAGTGACCATACCGGGTCCTGAAGGCAGTCTTCGGGATATCTGGCTCCCGAATCTTCAGCTGGTGATACCCAGAGCGCAAATCAATCTTAGAAAACACATGTGCGCCCCTGTAGCTGGTCAAATAAATCATCAATACGGGGCAAAGGATACCGGGTTCTTCACTGTAACCTTGTTGAGCTGACGATAGTCAATACACATACGCATAGAACCGTCCTTTTTCTTCACAAACAATACAGGAGCACCCCAAGGTGAAACACTGGGTCGAATAAAACCCTTGCCCAATAACTCCTGTAACTGATCCTTCAACTCCTTTAATTCAGGAGGAGCCATACGGTACGGTGGAATAGAAATGGGCTGAGTGCCCGGCAACAAGTCAATAGCAAAATCAATATCTCTGTCGGGCGGCATGCCCGGAAGATCGGCTGGAAATACATCGGCAAAGTCACGTACCACATGAACAGAATCAATAGAGGGAGTGTCAATACTGACGTCCCGCACATAGGCTAGATAAGCAGCACACCCCTTCTCAACCATACGCTGAGCTCTGAGAAAAGAAATAACACGGCTAGGGGTGTGATCTAGAGTACCACTCCACTCAATACGTGGAATGCATGGCATAGCCAGCGTCACGGTCTTGGCGTGACAATCAAGAATAGCATAATGGGGCGACAACCAGTCCATGCCCAGAATAATATCAAAATCGACCATCCCGAGCAGCAATAGATCCGCTCTGGTCTCAAAATCACAAATGGTAATCAAACACGACCGATATACGCGGTCCACGGCCAAAGAATCACCCACCGGAGTGGAAACATAAATGGGGGCACTCAAAGAATCCCGAGGCACACCCAGATGAGAAGCAAAGTAAGAAGACACATATGAAAAAGTGGAACCGGGGTCGAATAGAACCGATGCCTCCCTGTGACTAACCAGAATAATACCTGTGATAACAGAATCAGATGCAACAGCCGCAGCGCGATCAGGAATAGCATAGAATCTGGCCTGTCCCCCCTCTCGAGGGCGGCCTCTAGAACCCTGACCCCCGCCCCTGGCTGGCTGGGCAGGTGGAGTGGCAGCTGGGGCTGGAATGATAGCCTGCTGGCCCTGAGAACCACGCGGATGCTGTGATGACTGATGAGGGGCTCCTCTCCTGCGTCTGGGGCACTCCCTAACCAGGTGGCGAGTATCCCCGCACTCAAAACAAGCTCTGGGAGGACGCGGTGGCTGTGACTGACCAGCCTCACCCCCATTAGTCTGACCCCTGGACGGACCCCGCGCAGGAGGTGCACTGGAAACTGGGGGAGAATAATAAGGCTCCTGAGGTGCTGGAAGAGCTGGGGTACTACCGGCTGCGGGCAATGCTGAGTGAACTGGATGACCGGAATAACCCCTGCCAAAACGACCGACTGCTGAAGTACGGGCACCAGAGAAATGGCCCGACTCACGAGACCTCTTGGCCTCTCTATCTCCCCGCTCTCTAGGGAGCATACTCTCGATCCTCCCGGCAATGCTAACTGCCTGCTGATAAGATATATCTGTCTCCAACTCTCTGGCCATGCTGGACCGGATCGGCGGAATCAGGCCCTCGATAAATCTCCGTACTCTCTCCCGAACCGTGGCTACCAAGGCCGGTGCATGCCTGGCCAGACGGGTGAAACTGATGGCATACTCCGATACTGACATGGAGCCCTGTCGCAACCGCTCAAACTCCGAGCGCCTAGAATCCCTAAGGCTCTGGGAACAAACTCCCTCAAATACAGATCTGAAAATTGCATCCAGGTCAATGAAGTAGACTCCTACGGACTATCCAACTCATACGTGCGCCACCAATCATAAGCGGCCCCATGAAACTGAAAAGCAATGAAGGAAACCCCGCTGGTCTCCACAATCCCCATAGTACGAAGAATACGATGACACTCCTCTAGAAAACCCAATGCATCATCGGAAGCCAAACCACTGAACACTGGGGGGTCATATTTCTTGAACCTCTCCAATCTCTGTTGCTCGTCCTCAGAGGCAGCTGGTCCACCTCCAGGCTGTGCTGCTGGGGCGGCAGGAGGCATAACCAAAACATCTGGAACATGTCCCACCGGCACACGCTGCTCCGGTGTAACGGCTACGGGAGTCCGGGCCCCTCCCCCCCGAGATGTAGCTGCGACAAGAGGAAGCCGTCTGGCTGGGCTAAAGTGGTATACATGCTCGTGAGCCGAGCCGGGGTCTCCTGCAGTCGAGTACGCGTAGTCGGTGTACCGGTGCACTGCGCTCCAACTCGGTCTACCGGTGGCACCTCGGCGGCGGCGCGCGATGGTGCTTGTGGCTGCACCTCGGGCGCGTCCTCGTCCTCTACCTCGGCCCCGGCCTCGAACGGCGGCAACGGGGCGCGGGTACCCGATCATCGCGGTTAGCTCGTGTCCTCACCATACGCGAGAGAATAGAAAGCGATAGTTTAGATTTTTGATGCCAAAAATGTCGCACGACAAGGAATCCAAAAGAAATGAAGAGTTTCCTAAACGAGTTACATAGCCCCTCGTAGATAAATACGGACGTCTCCGTATCGATCGGCGAGACTCTAAGTAACCGGTACGTGTCCCGTGACTCCTATGAACCTAGAGCTCGATACCAACTTGTCACGACCCTAGTTCACCAATTGTGAACATGTCGTGATGGCACCCGGTCCCACGACTAGGTAAGCCTAACACGCTGCGAAATCTATAAATTATAATTACTTAAATAAGAAACGGCGGAAAATAACATAAAAGATATGTAATCCGTGCCACTTGGCACATACATCCGTCACACAATAAATAAACACTACCAAGATCCGGAACCCCACGGTAACACGGACTAAAAGGGAAATACAACTGTGGCTCTATGTGTAAAGAGTATCTAACAACGAAATGAAGAAAATGTCAACTAGTAATACTAGAATAGAATGGAAGCCTCCGGATCCGCGGACGTAGCAGATCATACCTCGAAGTCTCCCAGAAAGCTGCAGAATCACCTAGTACGAGCCTGCTCTGATGTACCTGGATCCGCACAACAAAAGTGTGCAGAAGAGTAGCATGAGTACACCACGGCGGTACTCAGTAAGTGCCAAGCCTAACCTCGATGGAGTAGTGACGAGGAAGGTCGGGGCCCTACTGAGAAACAATAATAATATGATGATAACAAAATAAACAGTTTAACAGATAATAACAATAATTTCCGAAATAACAACATTACGATGTTTACTGAACTGTCTACAATCAAGCTAATAACAAATAACCAACTCAAATAAACGAATCCAGGATCTGTGGGAATTGAACCCACAGTCCCATTCTCAGTACCTCTGGGTCTCCGGGAATCGAACCCGCAGCCCATGTCTCAATAATATCTCAATAACTCGGGATCTCCGGGAATCGAACCCGCAGTCCCTACCAATAATCTCAGGATCTCGGGAATCGAACCCGTAGACCATATTTCAATAAATCTCAGGATCTCGGGAATCGAACCTGTAGTCCACATTTCAATAAATAACTCGGGATCTCGGGAATCGAACCCGCAGTCCCTACCAATAAATAACTCAGGATCTCGGGAATCGAACCCGTAGTCCCTACCAATATCACGTCGGGTCTCTGGGAATCGAACCCACAGCCCTGGGTCTCCGGGAATCGAACCCGCAGTCCACAAACACAACCAATTAAGGAAATCCACAGAGAGAAATAATTATGCTCAACTATAACTTCACCGAAAAATAGTGCCAATAATTAACAAGGAATTCAAACAAGGCAGTTAGGCAACCAAACAGTTAAGTGCTACCTAATCATACTCTTCTAACCATTACCGGGTAAAATATCAAATTAACAACCAAAGACAGGGATATCGCTCATCGAACATTTCTGAATAAAATACGTGTTCATCAACCAGCGCATGTACACGCCCGTCACCTCGCGTACAAGGCATTTCAACTATCACATAATATCCTAGGGGTGAAAATTCCCCCACACGAGGTTAGACAAGCCACTTACCTCAATTCCGGTACAAAACCGCTAAGCAATAACCCTCTTGCCACGAATGTCGGCCTCCACAAGTGTAGAATCCGATAAAAATCAATAGAATCACATCAAAATAGGCCAATTGGGCATTACCCAATCAAATTAACTCAAAATTCACCAAAACCCACAAGTTGCCAAAACCCGACTTTCGGTACGCTTATCGAAAAATCACGAAAAATATATATTCGGGTTCCTTATCTCAATACGAGTCTGAGCATATCAATTTTACCAAAATCGGACTCCATTTGCCCATTCAAAACCTTGATTTTCTAAAGTCCAAGACTAGGGCTAAACCCTCCATAATTACCCCAAATTCCTCCATTTTCATGATATAATTGCATAATATTACCAATACTAATCATAGTATGAGTTCATAGTTGATTACCTGATGATTTCCCTTGATTTTCTCCTCAAAATCGCCCAAAATCGCCCTTAAGCCGAGACCCCAAATGTTAAAATGTTTCTGAAATTTTCTAACTTCTGATACACTTACTTACAGCGATTTTCGCTTCTGCGGAACATTTTCCGCTTCTACGCATCCGTATCCGCGACCAAAGGGTCGCTTCAGCGGTTCCAGGCCTGGCCGGCCATTTCCGCTTCTGCGAACAAGAGGGCCGCTTAAGCGGATCCGCTTCTGCGAAGAAGCATCCGCTTCTGCGGACACGTCCGCCTCTGCGGACACGTCCGCCTCTGCGCATAATTGACCGCTTCTGCGGTCTCGCCCAAACGGTAAGATGTCTGCTTCTGCGGACCATGTCCATTTCTCCCCGCCCGCTTCTGCGATCCAGAACTCTCAACCTGAAATTTCCATGATTTTTCTCCCGTTTAACCATCCGAAAACACCCCGAGGCCCCCGGGACCTCATCCAAACATACCAACACATCTTAATACCTCATTCGAACTTGCTCCAATCCTCAAAACACGTCTAACAACATCAAAATCCATAATTCGCATCGAATTCAAGCCTAAATTTCTTAAAACTTTCCGAATTGCACATTCGATCAAAAACCCGTCCAAACGACGTCCGAATGACCTGAAAATTTGCGGACATATCCAAAATCACATAACGAAGCTACAGAAATTGTCGGAATTCCATTCCAGACCCCCGGATCAAAATCTCACCTATCGATCGGATTCGCCAAAATTTCAACCTTCGGCATTTCAAGCCTAATTGAGCTACGGACCTCCAAAATACATTCCGAACACGCTCCTAACCCCGAAATCACCTAACGAAGCTAATGGAACCATCGGATTTCCGTTCCGAGATCGTCTTAACACTATTCCGGCTACGGACCGTTTTCTAGTTTCAAAGCTCTTATTTAGGGACTAAGTGTCCCAAAATGCTCAAATTTTCGGAACCGACTCTCCCGGCAACCCACAATAGCAGAAATCGACGATGATGAAACTTTGCGTGATTTTTTGAGGACTCCGGACGAATGTCGTGATTTTCTTGTAATCACAATGATGGAGATGTACGTGAAGGTCGAAGACGTTCCTAAAAATGAGGTTGTGCGTAGTAGAGATAACCCCCAGTCATCTAGTAGTTATTCTGGAACAGTTTTTGCCGGACAAGTTCCGGATGAAAGAGTTATCTTCGATTTAAACTTATCACCGCTTGCTTTCCATAACTCACAAGACAACTGGTAAATTTTAATTATTATTTGTGATAATTAAGTATATTTTTATTAAATTGATTTAATAGTAACACTCGCATATTTAATAGGGGTATCGACCAGATATGAATTTTACAAGTGGCCCATCTGGTAGTCATCACCTAATTGATAACGTCCAACATGGAATTTCATCACATTATGACTTGTAAGTTAAGTGGTTTACGTAAATTATGGAAATCATTTATTAATTTATTAGCTTATATTTTTGTCGATTGTGCAGTGAAAATGAGCAAGTTGAACTCACACAATTGCCCGAAAATGATGTATTACATCGGGACCTGGCAGATGCACAGAGCGAGGAAGAGAACAGTGACTACGACAATAATACGGATGATGAGACACCCTTTGATTGTGAGGATGGTGATGCTGAGGATGATGAGGAAGAACATGATTTGAAGAAAGACCCCCCAAGACGAAGAGTATATGAGTCTGAAGTGTCGTTTCATTCAAGAGAGATTACTTACATTGATAATTTGCCAACCATGCCGGATGTGGAAGCTCTCACATAGGATTTTGATGAAATTCGGACAGCGATGTGGGATGAATCTAGACCAACGGTGCTAGCAAAGGGGATGCTTTTTCCTGATAAAGTGCGCCTAACCGGGGCTTGTAAAATGCACAACGTAAAAGACTGTCATGAGATGCAGGTAGCGGAGTCAAGTCCAACGGTATACAAGGTTATCTGCCGCAGGTGGTTTTGGCCATGTAATTGGATGCTGCGTGCGACAAAGAAGAAGACAGGTATGTGAAAAGTGGGTAAATACATTCCCACCCACACATGCGAAATGGACACATTCAACGGGAATCACTTTAACTTAGATATTGACTTGATTTCTCTTGTTCTTATTCCACACGTTGAACAGTCCATAAGGTATAAAATCAAAGACTGCATTACATCTGCACAACAGGAATATGGCCATACCATAACTAATAGAAAGGCATTTCTCGGACTCAAACGAGCGTTTGAAATAGTGTATGGTAACTGGGATAAGTCATTTGCAGATCTGCCTAGGTATATGGCTGCATTGCAACATTTCAACCCCGGGACGGTTATTGAGTGGAAGGTTGAGCGAAGTGTAGGTATAGTAGAATATATATTCAATTATGTGTTCTGGGCGTTTAAACCAGCAATTGATGGTTTTTTGCATTGTCGCCCTATAATATCCATAGACGACACTCATGTCTATGAAAAGTACGATATCAAACTATTAATAGCCGTGGCAGTAGATGGACAGATATTTCCTCTAGCGTTTGCTATTTGTGCCAATGAAAGCCAAGAGAGGTGGACGTTATTTTTTATCCACTTGAAAGAGCACGTTGTGAAACAACATTCTGGTATCTGTCTAATCTCTGATCGGCACGGTGGTATCTTAAGTTATGTGGAGAACTTGTCTTGCATGGCATGAACCTTAAGCCTACCATCGTTACTGTATTAGGCATTTGAAAGCCAATTTCCAGAATGCATTTCCCAATAAGGATTTGCATGATTTGATGTGGCTGGCAGCAACAGATCACCAACAACATAAATTTCGGAGGCACATGGAATATATCAGGAAACAAGACAAGGCAGTCTATTGTTGGTTAATGCAACATGACCCTGAAAAGTGGACTTTGCATGCGGATGGTGGCAGACGATGGGGAACTCTGACTACAAATGTGTCAGAGTCTTTCAACGGGTTATTGAAGTCGGCAAGAGGATTGCCTGTCACAGCCATGGTGCGGATGTCGTTCAAGCAGATGGCAGAGAGGTTTGTTGAGAGATCTGCAGCTGCAACATCATTGATGGAAAGTGGTGTTGAATTTATGCATATGCCAATGGCGAGATTTTAAGAAATACAGACGATGAGCACATTGGAATTCATTTTTGTAGTATGATAATGACAGAAATATGTTTGAAGTGCGCACTGCTATCCATCAAAATTGGGGTAATAATGTGCATACTGTGAATGAAGCTGCAAGGTTATGCTCTTGTGGAAAATGGTCCATCTACCACGTGTCGTGCTCACATGCCATCAAGTGCTTTCAACATGTTGGTTTATGTGCAACAAACCATGTTGATCAACAATATAGCGTTTCCAAGTACGTAAACACATATAGTAGTCAGTTGCAACCACTGGGCGGTGAGCATTATTGGCCTCCTGCACCATTTAAAATGGTGTGTAACAAGTCCTATTTGCGTAAAATACAGGTGAAGAAGAGAGCGCGTATACGGAACCAAATGGATGTTAGTGATGCAATTTATACGGAAAAATGTGGTATATGTTCGCAAACTGGACACGACCGTAAAAATGTCCTTTGGGTGGCAACAGTAATCAAGCTCGGGGTGGGTGTTCTTCTAGTGTACCTAACAATCTATGAGTTGTAATAATTAGTTTTAATGTGTATGTTGGTTGATTTATGAAATAAAATTATGTTTCATTACTGTCTAGCCAATTACCAATCTTGTTTTTAATCTTTTTTTTTATTTTCTTTGCTTTTACTTATGTTCAGTATGTAAATTTAACACGAATTGCATTAAAGTAATTTGTGTGTTGTCTTGTCGAATTAAAAAATGTGACCGGATGACATATAGTAGACCTATTAATGGAATAATATTTAACATGCAAAATACAGTGCCATCATACCTGGCGTTGTGCATGTGATGTCTTGTTCAACTGAAAAAGCTGACCGTAAAATACAACACCATCAAAAATAGCGTTGTGCATGTGATGTCTTGTAAAATACAATGCCATCAAAACTGGCGTTGTGTGTGTATTCACTCACCTATAAATAACGGGCTCATTGTAGTCATTTTATGTGCTCAAAAATTTAGTAAACGCAAATATTTCTTCCAACTTGGATATTTTTTAAGTAAAAGTAAATGGCTCAACCTCGTACACCAGTGTGTTACTGTGCAAAAGCTTGTGCGCTGCAAACTTGTTGGGAAGGTCGTGATGTTGGACGTAACTACTGGATGTGTATGAACCAGTTGTACAAAAATCCGGATGAACCTATGTGTGAGTTTGATGAATAGGCTGAGGAAAAATGTCTCTAAGAATGCTATGGAGAACGAATGCTAAATCTTCATAATATGTGGTTAGGCCAAGCAGATCTAACAAGCCAACTCCATAGAACAATGGAAGAAATGAGGGAGGAGCTGATGGAAGTAAAAGATAAAAAATGGAGAGCAGAATGGAATTTTGCAGCAATGAAGGAACAAAGAAAAAAAATAAACAGGAAATTGCGGAGCTTAAGGCGAGAGTGAAAGAGTTAGAAGATGAAAAAGAACAATTGCTAGAACAATTTAAGTGATTAGAACGCAGAATAAATTGAAGTCGGGACTAAACAATTCCTACTATGTGTTTAGTTCATTTTTATGTTTGTCTTTCTGATTAACTCATGTTTAAGTGGCATTTAAGTTTAAGTTTAAGTTTAAGTGGAAGAGTATGTTTGTGTTTGTGTTGTACTAATTTAAGTTTAAGTGGAATATTATGTTTTTGTTTATATTGTACTATTTGAAGTTTCAGTGGCATTTAAGTTTTAACTCCTTGTGTTGTTATACGAAACAATAAAACAAATGGATAACTAAAAAAATTAATAAAGATATTCAACTAAATATTATTGTTACAAAAAAAAAATTATTTACAACAAATACACAAAAAAAATGAAGGCCGCCCAGTCAAGTCCCGCATTCGGTGTGTCTCAAAATGTGTCGTCTATCCCAAATTACCAGCTGAGTGTGAAGCCAGCCTAAAAAGGTGTCGTCTACCCTGGAACGATCATCCATCTCATAATGTATGGGATTCCATGCAAGACGGAGGCGGTATAGGCTGCAGCATGCCAAACTAAAGCAAATCCCACTCCGAGGCATGATGCTCCACGATATCCAGGCATGTAAGAGGGACAGAAGTCCTCCAAATATACCGGCCTAACGTATATTACGCTGGCAGGGTAGGTATTAAGTCCTCGCTATACGGCATCCAGATGAACTATCAAATAACAACACAAATTGTTAGTATGCATAATACTAAATTAAATAATAACTGGTACGTTTAGTTAGATATTCACTTGTGCCTCCTTGAGGAAGACTAACACATCCCTTATGCATGGGAGATTATAATGGGCATCATACGCCCGTGAAAGTCCACGCCGCATGACCCACCTAGAAGCTAAAGGCAGGTGTAGAATGGCGACGTCAGCTGGTAGCTATGGCAGAGGTGGCCTAAGCTCCACAAATCGCTCCCATACCCAAACCTAACATAGAGTTGATGATATTGTGAGATAAACTATAGCTAGGTAGATTTGTAACTAACGGATATTTTCATTGAATATGTTCTCACCTGTAGAAGAGGCAGGAAGCCACAAATATCTCTCTGTGTGCCCATAGAGGTCCGGCACATCTGCCTGTATAAAAATGCGAGGACAGTAGCACCCCAGTTGTATGTGGCTGTACCCTCGAAGCGTGTAATGTGATGTAGTAATCGGAGGCTGACTAAGTTACCCGAAGTGTTCGGGAACAAGACCCCCCAAATAGAAAGAGCAGCAACAGCCTTGTCACGACCCAAACCCCGGTCGTGTTGGCGCCCAACACATTGCTAGGCAAGCCCGACCATGTTATCCAATTTACCAGCCAGTTATTAATTAATGCTGATCAATTAATATTAACAGCTTATTTTCATATCAAAACAATAAGTGTGATAACCGAATCATACAAAATACAGCCCAACAATCGTGGCGTCACAAGTATGAGCCTCTACAGATGCAAAATATCCTACACAAATCCAGTCTAGGAAGAATAGAAATGACAAAATGATAGGGAGGAAGAGATCAGGTCCTGCAGACGCCGGCAGCTACCTCGAAGTCTCCTCAAAATAACAGTAATATAGCAGCTGCGATAGCTCAACTGCCCTCCTGAACACCTGCATCTGCACAAAAAGTGCAGGGGAGTGGGGTGAGTATATTTCAACTCAGTGAGTAATAATAATAAATAACAACTAAAAATAAGAACACATGTACTATTACTAAACAGTTCTAAGGTTAACCTCATAGGTAATTCATATCCCTAGTGATAAGCCCATTTTCAGTCCATAACTGTCTCACAATAATGCCACACTGACCTAGTCCTCTCATTTATTACCGATCATATATATATATATATATATATATATATATATATATATACACAACGGAAGATTATGCAAAATTATGTATTAAGGAGATAGTGCGACTACACGGAGTACCAGTATATATTATATTTGACTGAGGGGCCTAATTTATAGCATATTTTTTGAGTTTATCTTAGCAAGGTCTAAGGACTCAGGTGAATCTCATCATAGCTTTTCATCCACAAACTAATGGAAAAGCCGAGTGTAGAATTCATTCGCTCGAGGATATGTTACGAGCATGTTTACTTATATATATATATATATATATATATATATATATATATATATATATATATATATATATATATATATATATATATATATATATATATATATATATATATATATATATATATATATATATATATATATATATATATATATATATATATATATATATATATATATACGTGCAGCCCGATCCAACATATATGTATATATATGTATAATGTTGCGGCATGCAGCACGATCCGGTATGTATATCAATACCTCACAGCGGGTCCTCGACCCTATCTCAGTCAATATAGACTTGGCCTCTCAGGCCCACTCAGTTAGAACAGGGAATCCCACCCCAGGTAGTCTCTCTCATAGTACATATCTAGTACTGACTAATGATATGCTATACAGCTATGAAAACGGATGAGTGTATGTGTCCAACAAGATATAAGGGTTACTTAGCTCTACAAGCTTCCCTAATACTCTACAGATCGGCACAAGGCCCCAAACACGACTACAAGCCCAATTACACAGATATAAGCTCAATCTCAGTCATTATACACAGTAAACTATCGGTCGGGAAGGACCAAGTCCAAATCCACAGTCATAATACCACTACGCTCGTCACATGACGCGTGTTTCATCTCAGCATGGCATTGTATAGTGCAAGTACGGGGTTTCAAACCCTTAGTACATCATTTACTACCACCACTCACCTTGAATCGGTAGAAGTCCTAGCTCGCCTTGTGCTTGCCTCGCATATCAACCTCCTCGGATGCCAAATCTGATCAAAATCAATAAGAATACATCAAAATGGGCTAAATAGACATAACCCAATCGAAATAACTCGATTTACACCAAAATCTACGAAGTTGTCAAAATCCCACTTTTGGTACGCTTCTCGAAAAATTACAAAAGTCACTTTTTGGGAATCCTTATCTCAACACGAGTCCATACATATAAAGTTTATCAAAATCGGACTCCGTTTGCCCATTCAAATCGATGATTTACCATAGCCCAGGCTTAGGGCAAAAATCCCCCATTAATCCTTCCATTTTCAGTGAAATAGAGGAAGATTCTAAGATAAAAACATGTATTTAGACCATAAAACTTACCTCCAATGTTTTCCCGATGAAATCCCCGTCAATTCCCATCACTTTGCTCTCAAAGCTTACCCAAAATTGGTGAAATTATGAAAACCCTCGCGGATGAAATGTTACTTAACAGGTATGTCCGCCCAGGTAATTACACTATGCGATCGCATCCCATTATTGCGAACGCATAGAACAAAAATTTGCTCTCCATATTTAATGTTATGCGATCGCTCTCCCTCAATACGATCGCATAGAACAGTTGTCCAGGCTTCCAAAATTACTACTATGCAATCGCACACTCGCCCCGCGATCGCATAGAACAAATGACTTCCATGGACCTAGGGCCACATTACACTATGTGATCGTACCAATAGCCATGCGATCGCAGAGAACCAGATTCTAAACCTATGCGATCGTAGCACCGTCTAAGAGATTGCATAGAACAACTCGGGGGCTCAATTTCATTCTTCTATGCGATCGCATCGCCCCTATGCGATTGCATAGAGTATCTATCTGCAATAAAGACCAGCAGCCAACAGCAGTTCCAAAATGCAAGAAATTGTCCGATTGGACCCCCGGATTCATACCTAGGCCCCCGGGACCCCAACAAAAACCAAAACACCTATCCCAAAATACGATACGAACTTGCTATAATCATAAAAACATGCCCTTAAACACAGAAATCGTCGAACCAAAGCGAATTCAAGCCTAAGTTTCAACTAGAACTTCCGAAACCAACATCCAATCAAAAATCGGACCAAACGATGTCTGAATGACCTAAACATTTACAGGCATTTCCAAAATCACCTAACAGATCTACTGCAACTATCGGAATTCCATTACGACTCTCGGATAAAAATCTCACCTACCATTCGGATTTCGCCAAAATTCAACCTTAGCCAATTCAAGCCTAAAACTACATCGGACCTCCAAATTCAATTCTGATCGCTCACCTAAGCCACAAATGACCTCCCAGAGCTACCCGAATCATCAAAATTCAATTACGAGCTCTCTAACTCATATGTTAACATCCGATTGACTTTTCCCAACCATGCCTTCTAAGAGACCATTTGTCTCATTTCCAACCAAACTCATCCGAATTAACTCAAACTCACCAAACACACATATTGAAACATGAACAAGCATATAACGGGGAAAACGGGGTGGTAACTCACATGATGATGGGCCGGGTCATCACATTCTCCCCAACTTAAGCAAACACTCATCCTCGAGCGGGTCAAGAAACATACCTGGAGACTCAAATAAATGACGATATCTGCTCTGCATCTCCTACTCGATCTCCCAAGTAGCCTCCTCCACAGGCCGGCCTCTCCACTGCACCTTGACTGAAGCAATGTCCTTGGACCTCAACTTTCGAACCAATCTACCCAGAATAGCCACTTGCTCCACATCATAAGGTAGATCACCATCAAGCTGAATCGTACTGAAGTCCAACACATGAGATGGATCCCCGACATACTTCCGGAGCATAGACACATGTAATACTGGATGAACATTGGAAAAACTGGGTGGCAAGGCCAACTCATATGCCACCTCCCCAATCCTCCTGAGTATCTCAAAAGGACCAATGAACCTGGGACTCGGTTTCCCCTTCTTCCCAAATCGCATAACACCCTTCATGGGTGAAACCTTCAGCAATACTCTATCACCAACCATGAAAGACAACTCTCGAACCCTACGGTCCGCATAACTCTTCTGGCGTGACTGTGTTGTGCGAAGCCTCTCTTGAATCAACTTCACTCTATCCAGAGCATCCTGAACTAACTCAGTCCCTATCAATCTATCCTCACTGGGCTCAAACTATCCCACGGGAGATCTACAATGTCTACCATACAATGCCTCATACGGGGCCATCAGAATACTCTACTGATAACTGTTGTTGCAGGCAAACTCTGGAAGTGGCAAAAATTCATCCCATGAACCTCCAAAATCAATCACATATGCACACAACATATCATCCAAGATCTGAATACTGCGCTCAAACTGTCCGTCTGTCTAAGGATGAAATGCGGTGCTCAACTCAACCCGCGTACCTAGCTCCCGCCGAATGCCTTCCAGAACTGAGAAGTGAACTGAGTGCCTCTATCAGATATGATAGACATTGGGACCCCATGCAATCTGACAATCTCCCAAATAAAGATCACCGCTAACCTCTCCGATGAGTAAGTAGTACATACTGGAATGAAGTGCCTGGATTTGGTTAGCCGATCAACAATCATCCACACTGAATCAAACTTCCTCGAAGTCCGAAGGAGCCTAGTCACAAAATCCATGGTAATCCTCTCCCATTTCCACTCAAGAATAACCATACGCTGAAGAACGCCGCCCGGTCTCTGATGCTCATATTTGACTTGCTGGCAGTTAAGACATTTGGCCACATGACTAACAATATCTTGCTTTATCTTCCTCCACCAGTAATGCTGTCTCAAGTCTTGGTATATCATTGCGGCACCTGGATGAATGGAGTATCGCGAGCTGTGTGCCTCCTCTAGTATCAACTCTAGAAGGCCATCTACATTGTGCACGCAGATACAGCCCTGCATCCTCAGAACACCGTCACTATCAATAGTCACATCTCTAGCATCATTGTGTAGAACTCTGTCCTTACGGACAAGCAAATGTGGGTCATCATACTGACGCTCTCTGATGTGATCATATAAAAAAGACCGAGAAACAGCACAAGCCAACACTCGGCTCGGCTTAGAAACATCCAACCTCACTAGCCGATTGGCCAAAGCCTGAACATCATATGCAAAGGGCCTCTCCCTAACTGGAATATAAGCTAAGCTGCCCATACTGATCGCCTTTCGACTCAAAGCATCGGCCACAACATTGTCATTTCCCGGATGATACAATATAGTGATGTCATAGTCCTTAAGCAACTCCAGCCACCTCCGCTGTCTCAAATTAAGGTCCTTCTGTTTGAACAGATGTTGAAGGCTGCGATGATCGGTATACACCTCACAAGAAATACCATACAGGTAACGTCTCCAAATCTTCAGAACATGAACTATGGCTACTAGCTCCAAATCATGTACATGGTATTTCTTCTCATGGGGATTCAACTGGCGAGAAGCATAAGCAATGACTCTACCCTCCTGCATCAATACACAACCAATGCCAACTCCCGAGGCATCACAATACACAGTATAAGGATCCGAAGCTGACGGAAATATCAAGACTGGTGATGTGGTCAGTGTTGTCTTGAGCTTTTGAAAGCTCTCCTCGCACTCCTCGGACTATACGAAAGGAGCACCTTTATGAGTCAATCTAGTCAAAGGTGAAGCAATGGAAGAGAGTCCCTGAACAAATCGCCGTAATACCCTGCCAATCCCAGGAAACTATGAATCTCAGTAGCTGAGGTCAGTCTGGTCCAACTCTGCACTGCCTCTATCTTCTTCAGATCCACCTGAATACCATCACTGGACACCATGTGTCCTAAGAATGCCACGGACTCGAGCCAGAACTCACACTTGGAGAACTTGGTGTACAACTTCTCCTCCTGCAACCTCCGCAATACAACTCTAAGATGCTGAGCATGATCCTCTTGGCTACGAGAGTACACTAGGATATCATTTATGAACATAATCACGAAGGAGTCCAAATATGGCCGAAATACACTGTTCATCAGAGTATGAATGCGGCTGGGGCATTGGTTAGCCCAAAAGATATCACAAGAAACTCATAGTGCCCATACCTCGTCCTTGAAGGCTGTCTTCATAATATCAGAGTCTCTAATCTTCAACTGGTGATAGCCTGAACGAAGATCAATCTTCGAGAATACCCTAGCTCTTTGGAGCTGATCAAATAAATCATCAATGCGAGGCAGAGGATACTTATTCTTCACTGTTACTTTTTTCAGCTTCCTATAGTCAATACACATCCTCATTGAGCCATCTTTCTTCTTAACAAACAAGACTGGTTCACCCCACAGTGACACACTCAGCCGAATGAACCCCTTATCTAGGAGTTCCTGGAGCCGCTCCTTCAATTCTTTCAGCTCAGCTGGTGCCATATGATATGAAGGAAGAGAAATAGGCTGAGTGCCTGGCACCAAATCAATCCCAAAATCAATGTCCCTGTCCTGCGGCATGCCCGGCAGGTCTGAGGGAAATACATCAAGAAAGTTCCGCACAATGGGAGCAGAATCAATACTGGGAGTCTCAGCTCCGACCTCCCGCACGAATGCCAAATAAGAAAGACATCCTTTCCCAACCATCCGTTGGGCCTTGAGGAAAGATATTACCCTGCTGGGTACATAATCAATCGTGCCTCGCCACTCGATCCTCTGAATGCCCGGCATAGCCAAGACGACTGTCTTAGCATGATAGTCCAGAATAGCATGACATGGAGATAGCCAATCCATGCCCAAGATAACATCAAAATCAATCATGCTCAAAAGCAACAGGTCTACTCGGGTCTCCAGACCCCCAATAATGACCAGACAGGACCGGTACACATGGTCCACAATAATGGTATCACCTACCGGGGTAGATACATGTACGAGCAACGCAAGACACCCTCGGGTTGTGCCCAAATGAGGAGAAAAATATGTAGATACATAAGAATAAGTGGAACCAGGACCGAACAAAACTGAGGCATCTCTTTGGCAGACTGAAATAATACCTGTAATGATAGCATCAGAAGTGACTGCATCAGAACGGCCTTGAAGAGCATAGCATCTGGCCTGACCACCTTATCGGCCTCCCCCTCGGGGGTGACCCCTAGCTGACTGACCCTCACCCCCAGATGGTGGGGCGGGTGCTGAAGTAGAAGGACCAGGTGATAAGGGCTGCCCCCTCTACTGATGTGACCTGGAAATAAAACGGGGACACTCTTAGCGGATGTGCCAAAACTCTCCGCACTCGAAGCAACTCCCAGGTGTTGGGGACTGAGACTGATGAGGACCCCTAGCATTGGAGTGTCCAGCTGATGAACTAGGCCGAGAAGAACACTGGACAGATGGGGCATGTGAAGAACTCTATGCTGGAATAGCGCTAAGAGATGACTGGCTCTGGTGCAAACCCTGATAACCCTGGCTAGAAGACCACCTACGGCGATATGAGTGGCCCGACTGTGAAGACCAGAAAGAGCGACCTCGGCTCAGCTGACCCTGGCCTCTGGTCTGAGTGCCACTAGAACTAGCTGATCCTCGAGCCCTCTTGGCCTCCTTCTCCTCGCGCTCCCTACGACGATCCGTCTCTATGTCGCGAGCGATATCCACAGCATCCTCAAAAGAGTGGCTCAAAACCCTCTCTCAGGTCATCAGAATACGGATAGGATAAATAAGGACATCAACAAAACATCCAATCCTCTCTCGGTCAGTAGGGACCTGGGTTCCTTTATATCCCACGCAATTCCCCTGTGTTGTTTATTACTCAAAAACCAAAGATCTTACCAATTATAACTGATTTCACAATGTACAAACATAACCATACGATTGATTTACTAACAAGTTACAATTTACAGCGCCCGACATATACATATACATACATAGGCCATAGTCCCACAGTTTACTGTCTACGGAGCCTCTAGGATTACAAAGGAGGATACAATACTTGCTGGTAACAAGGCTCCGGCTATACCTTACACAAAATCAAAATAAAGTCTAAACAAGAGTGGCATGAGCCACGCAGGGCCCCGAAAGGAAAGGGGCTCACCAAAACGGGCAGTGGAAGATGAAGGATGCTACTGCCGATGAGCTGAAGTACCTGCTACTGATTCACCTACAATCATAATACGAATGTAGCGTCCCCGGCAAAAGGGACGTCAGTACACTAGAATTGTATTGGTATGTATGGACAAACTTTGTCCCAAGTAAACTCAAGCCATTAAATTACATCAAGAATTAATTAAGCCAGCCAACCATGTTTTCCACATTTTCCTCATTTCAGATAATTCTCAACACAAAGCAAGTTCTAAGATCAACAAATAGAACAATAACCAATCAGTCACGTAAAACACAAGTAGTCAAACAAAGGGGCAATCAGTGCCCCACAGGTTGCAAACTCTCCTGCTGTCTCCTTTCACAATTTCACATCATTGATTTTTGTATCAATTTTCAATAGCGATTTCGATCGCTTTCCATCCTTATTGCCCCTGACCACCCTTATTACCTCGGACACCCTTATCACCCCAACCCACACCTTATTTCCTCATGTTGCGGCGCGCAACCCGATCCCACCTTACAGTTTAAAACACAACAATTTCAAACAGCGGATAAGGCACTACACACAATTTCAACAAGTTCAAATAAGCAACTTGCACATTGTTTCATGTTCTCAATTACTTATCAAGCCAATATCACAACCAAGTTACAATATTTCCATAATCAAAAATATTCACACAAGTATGTTCAACAATTTTCCACAATTCAAGTGTTTCGTCTCTTTCCACAATAAACCAATTCTCAAGTGTTTCGTTTCTTTTCCACAAGGTGCCATATAGGCCATCATAACCATTATTCACAATTCTTTACCAATTCCAATTCCCTTGTTATCTTTCAATTCATATTTCATACCACACCACATGTACTTTAACATCAATTAGATACCCAACAACAAAATCAACAAATTACACACAATCTCTCAAATTAACACATGCCAAACGAATTGCACACATAAGGGCGATTTCACAAGAATCAAAGTTAGCCATACATACCTCGATTGAGCTTTCCTTAAGTTACTACAACACTCCAAAAACTCTAGCAATTCCAATCTACTATGAAACATAACAAATTTAAACACATATTAGAAAGATATTCATGAAACTAGCTCATTTGAACAATTTATCAAACACTAGTTGAGCATCTTGATTTCGAATCCCTTTTTTAAGACTTCCTTCATTCCCTAACCCAATCTTTAGTTATTTAAGTTAAACAATCTTCCCATAAACCTAAGTTGTACATGCATGTATACACAATACTAATAAACCCAAGAATCATACCTCAATAACTCATCTTATACACCAAACTCGAAATTAAACCCTAGGGTATAGAATCTTACCTCTTAGATGAAGAACTTGCTATTGGGTTCTTGATTCTTGAAGATTGATGCAAGATTTGGATGATTTGGATGTTGGGTTCCTCCTTCTATCTCTAAAATACTCTCACCTCTCTCTAAAATCAGTAAGAAATGACCCCAAAATGAACCCCAAAGCCTATATATTGAAATGGGGTCGGGTTATAAAAATAAAACAAATACCCCTGCGATGTCAATTCTGCTATCGCAGAATGCACCGCAGAATGGACATGCGGGCCGCAAAATACACCGCAAAATTGGCAGACAAAAATGAGCTACACTGGTTCAATCTGCGGTCAAAATGCGGACCGCAGAACGAACATACGGACCGCAAAGTAGAAATGCGGATCACAGATTTGACCTGACACACGATCGCATTTTCCAGCCTTTGGTAATTTGATCATAAGTTTGTGTAGGAATGTCCAAATGACGAACGGTTTGAAGCGTTGGAAACTAGATCAAAGGGCTTTCATTTGATATGCTATTCACCACATAAAACCTTATACATAATTATCTATGATCGTTTAAAGTGGAGCCTTGTGTGAATCCATTTGGAAATTTGGCCTATTTCGAAAATTTTCCTATTTGGCTTACACTTGGGCTTTCATTTGGACCTCATATCACTTACCATAAGACTCATACTCATATTTAGCAAGTCTAATTGATGTCCATAATGTTCATAGCACATAAAATATAATAATTAGCCTACGTGGCACCACAGAATCCTATATTACTTAGCGAAATTTTCTGGGGCCTTACATCTGTCCTTTGTTTTTCTGTTTTTGATTGATTAGCAACGATGCATATCTGGATAACTCTGTAAATCTGACCTCGTACTCCGACACAAAAATGTCTCCCTGGCTAAGATCCTCAAACAATCTACGCATCTCCTCTCTCTGGGATCGAGGTATCCACTTCTCCAAGAACATAATGGAGAACTCTCGCCAAGATAATGGTGCTTCCCCTGCCGGCCTACGGCGCTCATAAGCCTCCCACCAAGCGAAGGCTGGTCCCTGGAACTGGAAGGTAGTAAAGGATACACCGCTGGACTCCAAGATCCCTACCGTACGGAGCATCTGACGGAACTTGTCCAGAAAAACCTTGGGCGTCCTCGCCCGGAGCACCACTGAACATAGAAGGAGATAATTTACTGAACCTCTCAAGATGACCTTGCTCGTCGTCAGCCATAACTGGGACCCTGTCCCCCTAAACCTAAACAGTTGGCTGTACTGGGACCACTGGCTGGACCGGTGGAGCCTCAGGTGTCTGCAGGCCCTGCACTGCTGGCTCTAGAGTGCGTGTTGCGGGGGTCTGATGACCACCCCCGATCCCTGATGTAGCTGCTGCGGTGGTAACTGAAACTTCCTGTGCCAGGCCAGTGCAAACCGCTAATATCTGAGCTAGGGTCTCCTCTATAACCGGAATAACAATAGGCACGGCTGGTGCCTTAACTGGTACTGCTAGATCCTCAGCAACTAGAGGTTGTGGGTCAGCTGGCACTGCCTCAGCTGCCCTACTTCCGCCACGACCACGGCCGCGTCCACGGCCGCTAGCAGGTGGTAATGGTGGTCGTCCACCTCATCCGGAAGCTCGAGTTCTCGTCATTTGCGAGAGAATAAAATATCAAAGTTCAGTTTTGGATCAACAAAATTGCACGACAAGAATTTCAAGAATTGAAACTTTCCTAAAAGGTTTGCAGCCTCCCTAGAATAAGTATAGGCGTCCCCGTACCGATCCATGAGACTCTACTAAACCGGCACATATGTAAGTGTGAAGTTCTAGCCGCTTCAAAGAGAATTGTCATGACCCAAACCCCAGTCATGATGGCGCCCAACACATTGCTAGGCAAGCCCGACCATGTTATCCAATTTACCGGCCAGTTATTAATTAATACTGATTAATTAACATTAATAGCTTGTTTTCATATCAAAACAATAATTGTGGAAACACAAACATACAAAATACAGCCCAACAATCTCGGTGTCACAAGTCAGAGCCTCTACGGATGGAAATATCCTACACAAATCAAGTCTAGGCAGAATAGAAATGACAAAATGATAGAGAGGAAGAGATCAGGTCCTGCGGACGCCGGCAACTTCCTCGAAGTCTACTCGGAATAACAGTAATGAAGTAGCTGCGATAACATAACTGCCCTATATATATATATAATATTACGGCGTGCAGTCCGATCCAATACATATATATGTATATACTGCTACGGCGTGCAGCCCGATCCAATATATATATATCAATACCTCACCCTGGGTCCTCGACCCTTCTCGGTCAATATAGACTTGGCCTTTCAGGCCCACTTAGCTAGATCAGGGTATTCAACCCTAGGTATTCTCATTCAGAGTACATTTTTAGTACCGGTTCATATTATGCTATACGGCTAAGATATGTATATATTGCTGCGGCGTGCATCCCGATCCGGTATATATATATCAATACCTCACAGCGGGTCCTCGACCCTATCTCAGTCAATATAGACTTGACCTCTCGGGCCCACTCAGCTAGAATAGGGAATCCCACCCCAGGTAGTCTCTCTCAGAGTACACATCTAGTACTGACTCATGATATGCTATACAGCTATGAAAACAGCTGAGTGTTTGTGTCCAACAAGATATAAGGGTTACTTAGCTCTACAGGCTTCCCTAATACTCTACAGATCGGCACAAGGCCCCAAACACGGCTACTAGCCCAATTACACAGATATAAGCCCAGTCTCAGTCATTATACACAGTAATCTATCAATCGGGAAGGACCAAGTCCAAATCCCCGGTCACAATACCACCACGCTCGTCACATGACGCGTGTTCCATCTCAGCATAGCACTGTATAGGGCAAATACAGGGTTTCAGAACCTCAGTACATTATCTATTTCCACCACTCACCTCGAACCGGTAGAAGTCCTAGCTCTCCTTGCGCTTGCCTTGCAAATCAATCTCCTCGGATGCCAAATCTGCTCCAAATCAATAAGAATACATCAATATAGGCTAATTAGACATAACCCGATCGAAATAACTCGATTTACACCAAAACCCACGAAGTTGTCAAAATCCGACTTTCGGTACGCTTCTCGAAAATTTACAAAAGTTACATTTTCCGAATCCTTATCTCAACACGAGTTCATACATATAAAGTTTATCCAAATTGGACTCCATTTGCTCATTCAAATCGATGATTTACCATAGCCTAGGCTTAGAGCAAAAATCCCCCATAAATCCTTCCATTTACAGTGAAATAAATGAAGATTATAAGATAAAATCGTGTATTAAGACCATAAAACTTACCTCCAATGTTTTCCCGATGCAATCCCCGTTAATTCCCGTCACTTTGCTCTCAAAGCTTACCCAAAATTGGTGAAATTATGAAAACCTTCGCGGATGAAATGTTAATTAACAGGTCTGTCCGCCCAGGTAATTACACTATGCGATCGCATCCCATTATTGCGATCGCATAGAACAAAAATTTGCTCTCCATATTTAATGCTATGCGATCACACTCCCTCAATGCGATCACATAGAACAATTGTCCAGGCTCAAAAATTACTACTATGCGATTGCACACTTGCCCCGCGATCGCATAGAACAAATGACTTCCAGGGACCCAGGGCCACATTACACTATGCGATCGCACCAATAGCCATGCGATCGCAGAGAACCAGTTTCTAAACCTATGCGATCGTAGCCCCGTCTACGCGATTGCATAGAACAACTCGGGGATGCAATTTCATTCTTCTACGTGATCGCATCGCACCTATGCAATCGCATAGAGTATCTGTCTGCAACAAAAACCAGCAACCAACATCAGTTCCAAAATGCAAAAAATGGTCCGATTGGACACCCGAATTCATCCCAGGGCCCCCGGGACCCCAACGAAAACCACCAACATATCCCAAAATACAATACGAAATCCCCAGTCACAATACCACCACACTCATCACACAACGCGTGTTTCATCAAGCGAATTCAAGCCTAAGTTTCAACTAGAACTTCGAAAACCAATATCCAATCGACAACCCGACCAAACGATGTCCGAATGACCTGAAAATTTGCGGGCATATCCAAAATCACCTAACGGAGCTATTGCAACTGTCGGAATTCCATTCCGACTCCCGGATCAAAATCTCACCTACCGTTCGGATTTCGCTAAAATTCAACCTTAGCCAATTCAAGCCTAAAACTACATCGGACCTCCAAATTCAATTTTGGTCGCTCTCCTAAGCCAGAAATGACCTCCCGAAGCTGACTGAATCATCATAATTTGATTCCGAGCTCTCTAACTCACATGTCAACATCCGGTTGACCTTTCCCAACTATTCCTTCTTCTAAAAGACTATTTGTCTCATTTCCAACCAAACTCGATCCGAATTGACTCAAACTCACTAAACACACATATTGAAACATGAACAAGCATATAACGGGGAAAACGGGGTGATAACTCACATGATGATTAGAAGGAGCAGCAGCAGTTTAGTGTACTGAAGTACATCCTCCTCCTCTGACTGATAGTGACAGTAGGGTGGAGCTGCTCTAGGCGTTGTCTAATAGGGGATAACTATATCCGAATGATCCCAGCCCTGAGATCCTCGGCCTCCGGCCTCAAACCTGTGAGCATCTGAAGCAAATCCCAATACGCCTCGTGCAAAAAATTCCTCATGTTCGCAGCGAATAGAACAGACATCCCATCAGCTGACATGCCATATAAAATATCTATGTCCTGCAATGTAATAGTGGTCTCGCCAATGGGAAGGTGGAAGGTGTGCGTCTCCGGCCGCCACCGCTTAATCATGGCCTTGATCAAAGAATAATCAAGTTATATCCGGCCAATGCATATAATCCTGTAAAATCCCATCTCCTCTAGGTGATGGACGAATCTAGGATGTAGATCGCGCTCACTCAAAAACTCCCATAAAACATCTACTGGCCTAGCCTAGAATGTCTTTGTCAACAACTGGCCATCCCAGATATACTCTGATCGATGCTAGGGTTGTAGGCCTAACAGATCCGAGGTCCTAGGGCCAGGATGTATGGGCGTATCCATGTCGTCAACTGTAAAATTATAAATTTTAATAACTTAATTGTACAAATTATCATTAATAGCTATGTATTTTTTTTATAATTAAAAGTTATATTTATAATAATTTAATTGTCCAAATTACTAACATATAGGTCCCGGGCTCGATATTTTTTAGGTCCCTAGCGGCACCAAACTATTATTAATCGTTATGTATTTTTTTTATAATTTAAAGTTATATTTTAAATAATTTAATTGTACAAATTACTTATATATGGGTCCCGGGCTCGATATTTTTGAGGCCCAGCAACACCAAACTATTATTAATAGTTATGTATTTTTTTGTAATTTAAATTTACATTTTTAATAATTTAACTATACAAATTACTAACATATGGATCCCGGGCTCGATATATTTGAGGCCTAGCGGCACCAAAATATTATTAATTGTTATGTATTTTTTTTATAATTTAAAGTTATATTGTAAATAATTTAATTGTATAAATTACTTATATATAGGTCCTGGGCTCAATATTTTTGAGGCCCAACGACACCAAACTATTATTAATCGTTATGTATTTTTTTATAATTTAAAGTTATATTTTAAATAATTTAATTGTACAAATTACTTATATATGGGTCCCGGGCTCGATATTTTTGAGGCCCAGCAGCACCAAACTATTATTAATCGTTATGTATTTTTTTATAATTAAAAGTTATATTTTTAATAATTTAATTGTATAAATTACGAACATATGGGTCCCAAGCTCGATATTTTTGAGATCCAGCGGCACCAAACTATTATTAATTGTTATGTATTTTTTTATAATTTAAATTTATATTTTTAATAATTAATTGTATAAATTAATTACATATAGGTCCGGGCTCAATATTTTTTAATAACTTAATTGTATAATATTTAAAAGTTCTGCGCTCCATATTTTGAGGATCAACATTCCAAGCTAAATACTACACATTACTACGCTATAAGGCTCTAAATTTTACTAGCCTAAAAGAGTCTACGTTTTTCTACGCTAAAAAGGTATACATTTTACTACACTAAAAAACAATCTAAAATAAACAAATATATATAAACAAAATATTAACATGAAAGCACATATATTATCATACTAATCCGGATAAATTATACATACTAATTTCGAAAAATAACATAAACTAATTAAAACTAATATGCAATCTAAAATACAAACCAAATAATACTAATATGCAACATACCTCGAATTCGATTTTTCGCGGATGAAAAAGATGAATATTATCGCTTCAAACCCGTAAATCCACAACACCAACAACCTTTACTCGAGAGTGGGACCCACGTGTTACTACTACTATATGCCGGGGGGGCCCAAATTTTTTTTTTTTGAATCGGACCAGAATGTGGGGACGGGGGGATCAAGATTTTTAAAATATTGGGGTGTTTGTGTGAGGAAGACGAAGAGTTGAAGAAGGAGAGGGATTTTCATTAATAAATACAACGCCACTAATTGTGGCGTTGAACAGTCTCTGACATGTTCAACGCCACAATTCCTGGCGTTGTATTTAACGGTGCATTTACTGTTAAAATACAACGCAAGTAATAGTGGTGTTGTATATACTATTTTTTTTAAACGTAAAAAAGTTAAAATAAATCCAAAAGGACCTACTTTGGTTCCGGACTCCTAAAGTGAGGGCTCTGATTCAGAAATACATTTTTCTGAATATTCAATGGACATGACAATCATACTGCTTGACCAAGTCTTGGCACTACCAATTTGATCTCCAAGCGAAAAATATATATAAAAGAGAACTTTCACGAGAGAAGGACTGGCTTTTATGTCCTTTTCTATTCGCTTGAAACATACTCGTTGTTGTTTTCGTACTTTATGGCTTCTGAATATTATTAAAGTAAGTTTTAAAAAGCGCAAATATAGAATATGTTGTAGAGGACTAGGTGGGCGTTTGAACATAAAAATTGTAAAATTTCAAGTGAGAAAATAGTATTTGAAATTTAGAGTTGTATAGTTTGAACATAAATATAATTTTGAATTGTTTTTAAGTTTTGCGAGTGATTTGAGTGAAATTTTGAAAAACGACTTTTTTTGAGTTTTTCAAAATTTTGAAAAGTTCCAAAATGCATTTGCAAGCGAAAATTAAAAATTTTATGAACAAATGAAAAGTGAAATTTCTTTTTTTTTTAAAAAGGTAAAAAAAATTTATGTCCAAACGGTATCTAATTTTAATCATTTTTCTCCTCTAGTGATCTTAAATTTAGACTCGTAATATTATAATTCAATTATTGCTGCAGTATTAAATTGACTGGCGTATAAAAACTCATAAACGTCAAATTCTAAATTCACCTCGAAATACTCTTCTTAAATCGGTAGGATTATGGCTGTATATTTGGTGATGCAACGAAAAAGAGGAATCAGATGTTATGAATTTAAGATTCTAAATTAAGATATTCTTTGTTTCTTTAGGCTCAAAAATAGTAAAATATTTAGGATTTCCTACAAGAACTCTATCCCTTTTGTATTTTTTTCTTTTATATAAATATGCAGAAGTAATGGAAAGGTTTAATCATTCAACAAAACAGATTTGGAAACATCTCTCTTTCTCTCTCCATTATTCATAAATATTTCTCCTAAAATATTCTTCTTTTACATTTTGATATTTCAGAGGAAAACGGAAAAAAGAAAAGGAATATATATACCAATTACCATGAAAGGAGCAACAGTTATAGCCACTGTCACCTCAACAACAACAATCATGACGATATTGTTTTTCTTCGTGATCGAAGTCTCAATTGTCGCAGAAGGATTTCCAGATACAAAGACTGTTGTAGTAACCAACAACCACACAAATTACCTAAGCATCCGATGCTTCTCCTTCAACGGCGATGGTGAAGTTAGGCATCTGAATAAAATGGGAAGTTTCAACATCAGTGTCGAACTTAGGAAATTCTTCCCTTCTTCCATCATGTACAATTGCTCCACAAATATGGGAACTTTCGTTGCCTTTCGATCCGACTACGAATGCATTAGTCATTCAACACCTTGTGAATGGAGGTTTGATGAGGAGTTCACATATCTCTACAATCCCAAGGATGAAGAGTGGGTTATTCATGAATATAGTCCCAATTACGAGTCCCTTAAAAGAGGAGGAGTCATCAAGGGGTATTACGTTAACTAACATTACAGAAACATACAAGCTTAAATGGAACAACATAGACAGTGAAGATTCAGATAGTCGACTCTAACTTGCTTCGACACCAAAAAGCTTCACCAAACTCCACGACTAAAGAATGTACCTAGAAAATGTCTTATAGATAGGGTAGGGAGAAAATTAAAGTTGGTTATGACATGTAAGATAACTAGAATATTTAGTGAAAGATTGTAGAAGAGTGTAGCTGAAGCCGAGGAAGGGGAGCTTCAGCGTAACTTGTAAAGTTGTTGCCATGTGACCAGGAGGCCATAGGTTCGAGCCATGGAAATAACCTCTTACACAAATGCAGGGTAAGACTGCGTACAATAAGACTCTTGTGGTTAGGCTCTTTCCCGTACCCCGCGCATAGCAGTAGTTTAGTGCACCGGGCTGCCCTTTTTTATAGCTGAAGCTGAGGTCCCTTTAGGAATTCAACTTGGGACACCGCAAAGCTTCGTGGATAGCTTCGCTTCCTCGTAAGCGAGCTATGTTTAGTATGTCATAGTTGTATCCTATCATGTATTCATCAAGTGATAAATAAATTTATCGTTTAATCTACATTTTGGTAGCCACATAGAGAATTGGTACAAACCCTTAACCAAAACCAAGATGTGGCAATTAATTGATACCTCATGCCGATTTGGGACCCCTTTTCCATCAGTTATTGTTAGGAATGTCTTCTAAAACCATTAATATACTTGTGAAAAAGGAGCAAAGAAGTACCACAATGTCAACATCTCGTTGGAGTATGTGGTTATATCTCGACCTCCCTTCTTGTTGTGTCATAGTTGTGTTTTGAGTTCAAAGATTTAAGATGAATAGGACTAACTATGCACTGAAGTGAATCCAAACTTAAGCTTTCTACCACTTCGTTGGCGCAGTGAAACGCGTGTTCTATCTTCGTCTAGACAGCAGAAATATTGTCTTTCCATGTTCTGATTCCTTCCAACGACTCAACTTAGGACGATTCTTCCTTTAAACTTGCAGCAATCTCTATAGGCCAGCTCTGTGACATGTCTTAGTATTTACCAGCTTATAACTCACAAATTACGACCAGAGAATTTCATACTTAGTATTTGGATCACAGTGCATTTGTTATGGTTGTTCTCAAGAGAATTCATCAGCAGGTTGCGCATCAGGAACATACTCTTCCAATTTAGAGAGCAATATAATCTCATCGAGCATTCTATATATTGCCTGAGATTGGGGGTGTGAGTCATCAGCAACCACAAATTCGTAGAAATTACCATCGACCTCTATCAAACTATATCCTGGATTCTTCTTGACGCCTTTAGCTCTCATCAAAGTTCTAACCATTCTAACATCAGCCCATTTCCTCTCATCTGCGCACAGACTTGCAAGAAGCACATAAATACCACTATCTTGAGGATCTAATTCTATAAGTTTCTCTGCAGCGACCTTGGCCAGCTCAACATTTCCGTGCATCCGACAACCATTAAGCAGAGCACCCCAAACAGCTTTATCAGGTTCCATTGGCATTTGTTTTATAAGATTATAAGCTTCTTTCAGATGCCCAGATCTACTCAGTAAATCAACCATGCAAGCGTAGTGTATCACCTCGGCCAACAATCCATTTAATTCCATGCTCCTAAAGTATTCCCAGCCTTGATTGACCAATCCACCATGAGCGCATGCCGATAAAACACCCACAAATGTGATGCTATCGGGCTTGAATCCCGTACATTTCATTTGTTCGAAAAGAGTGAGGGCCTTCTCAGCGAGCCCATGAGAAGCACATCCTACGATTACTGAATTCCAAGAGACCAAATCTCTTTCTGGCATTTCGTGAAAGATCTCGCGAGCAACATCCATGCTTCCACATTTGCCATACATGTCTATTAATGTGTTTGCTAAGATCAGGCTGTATTTAACCCGTTTTTGCTTAATATAGTAATCATGAATTCGTCGAGCAAAATCCAAAGAACCAGATTGAGCACAAGCAGAGAGCACAGAAACCAAAGTGCTCTCTATGGGAACCAAACCTTGTTTCTCCATTTCATGAAAGAGTTCAAGGGCCTCCCAAGGTCTATTATTTTGCGAGTAGCACGCAATCATCGCAGTCCAAGAAACTATATTTCTCTCAGGCATATCACTAAAACACTTTTTTGCCATGTCTACCTCCCCATTTTTGGCATAGCCGTGGATCATACTTGTCCAAGAAAAGACATCCTTTATTTCCATCTTATCGAAAATCTCTTTAGCCATAGGCAAACAACCACACTTCACATACATATCCAATACAGCATTCATCAAATTAAGACTGCATTTCACACCTCTTTTCTCCACGAGTTCATGAACCAATTTCCCCAAACTCAAATCCCCCTTCAACGAACACGCAGAAAACACCGTTATCATCGTAACATCATTAAACTCAACACTATTTGAACACATCAACTCAAACAACCCCAATGCCTCATCAACCATATTCCTCTTCACATACCCATCAATCAAGCTAGTCCATGTAACCACATCCCTCACAGAACTTTCATCAAACACCTTCTGGGCATCGACAACTTTCCCGTTCTCTCCATAAAAATGAATCAAGCCATTCCTCACAATCAAATCATTCAAGAACCCAACTTTCCAAATCCTACAATGCACTGAATCCCCCACCCCCTCCAAAACCCTACACCCTTTCAACACAAAAACATAACTCCTCTTATCCATTTCAACACTTTCCCTTACCATTCTCCTAAAAAAACAAAAACCCTTTTCAAAGAGCTGATTTTTAACATAACCCCTAATCATAGTATTCCAAATATACACATTGGGTTCATTAATTTCAGAAAACAGAGCATTTGCATAGTGTATATCACCATTAACATCCAAAGCACAAAAGGATATGAGTCTACTGATTGGGAAAATGTGAGAAATTATGCCAGTGTGTATCATTTTGGCTTGAATTTTCTTTACTTGTGACATTGAATTGCAATATTCTATGAGGATAAGAGTTGGGTGGGTGATTACAAGATTTGGGTTTTGGTTTGAATTCCATTTTGGTTGTGAGGAAAATAATAGCCTGTGAAAATGAGTGAAAGATTGGATTTTTTTTATGAATGGAAAGTGTGGGAATTTCATAAGAAGGAAAGAGGTGAGTGCTGTTCATTGATTCTGTAACAGCTCTTTTGTGAGAGCTCAACAAACTGTTTTTGGCTGGTCAAATTTTTAGGAGGCAAGAACGAAGTGTGTACCTCTTTTGCATAGTTGAAAACTTAGGGACTAAGAGCCCCTTTGGGTTCCCTTAATTTAAGTAGCTTTTAAGCATTAAGTACTTAAAAGCACTTTTTAAGTGCTGGAACTTAATTTATAATTAAGCAGTTATGTGTTTGGATAAAATTCAAAATAAATAATTTTTCCTTATTTTTACAATTTGTGTATTAATTAGTTGCATGAAAATTAGAAAATATAAAAATACAAAAGAAAAACAAAAATAACTAAGAATAATTACAAAATAAGTAAAATAAGTGGGTTGTCTTAGTAAGAAACCCGAATTGGGCCATTTTTCCTTAATTTTCCCAGGCCCAAACGCATCCAAAATAACCTCAGCCCAAGAGAATTAATTCCCTTCTCATACCCAAGCCCAACAACTACTGAACCCGACCGATTTTAAAAAACCCGACCCGTTTTATTTTTAAAAAAACATCAGATCCTTCATATTAGGGACACGTAAATTGTGTGTCTCTATCTTCTTCTTCCTCATCTCAGCAAGGCTTCGGGAGCTCCTGGGCAGAGAATCAGAGATTTGGAGAGAATTTTTGGCTGCTTCTTCTTCATTTCACATCCATACTCTCATCCCTCATAAACGCACACACTCACTAATACACACAACCATATACAGAGAACCAAGGGTCTAAAATGGAATAGAGGCTGAAGTTCTATCGATTTTTAAGATAGGAGAGATTTGATAAAAATTGAGGGGATGTTCGAACAAAAATTCTCGTCTCCTCTTTCAAATTCTATTTCCAGTTGTAAAAATGGAATTCAAGTGAAATTGTTGATTATTATTCAAATGAACTCAAGGCATTAGTGTCGAGTTGAGTTCTCAGCTTTTATTCGAGGTTCCGTCGATTAGCATTTCCAGATTAATCTCTTGAAACTTGAAGAAGTACGAATTTGTTTGAATCTCTAGTTATGCTTTCGTTGAATCTCTGGTAGCTCGTACATTTCGTCGCTACTATAGATTCTGTTTTGTTTTTCTTAATGATGTTCTATACTCTTGTTTGCTGGAATCTCTTGCTGAGCTTCATCCTCACTGTTCTTCGAGCCTCGATTTGGCTCGATTCATTTGTTTCCTTCGCTAAGAATTTGCTATGGATTGAGGATATAAGCTGATTTGTGCTACTTTTATTTGACTGCTGCACTTCTCAGTTCCAAAGGTCTATTTTATGCTCTTATTTGGCTTTGTGTGAAGAGGTCAGTTCCAATTTTCATACACGCGTGCTCTATATGAATGGAAATTTTGACTTCTGCTTCAGTTTATTGAACATCTGTGGTCATCACTTATTTTATTAATTATTTCGAGCTTCTGAGGCCTTGAAAACCTCATTCTATGTTGTCTCGATTTACGTACATAATCCGAGCATGTAGCCGGAAAGATTTTGTGATAGAAAATATGAATTCTATGAGAAATTTGGATAAAAATGATATTAATATTGATATGGTTGACTTCGGTCAACATTTTTGGTAAACGGACCCGGACCCGAGATTGGATGGTCCCGAGAGGTCCGTAGGAAAATATGGGACTTGGACATGCGTCCGGAGTCGAATTCTGAGGCCTAGAGCCCAAGTTATGAATTTTTATGTGAAATTATTTTTGATGTAATTGTTAAAGGAAATAAATTAATTGACCTTGGTATCGGGCTCGTATTTTGGTTCCGACGCCCGGTACAAGTCTTAAATATTATATATGTGATTTCTGTAAAGTTTGGTGACATTTGGATGTCGTTTGAGATGTTTTGGACCTCGAGTCCCAAGTTTGAAAGTTTTGAAAACTAAAGGTATGAAAATCATGCATTTGAGGCTTGATTTGATGAAAACGAGGTGATATTGGCGATGTGATCGCACGAACAAGTTCATAATGTGTTTTTGATGTTGTGTACATGTTTGGTTTGGAGCCCGGGGGGCTCGGGTAAAGATTTGATAGGCCGTTGGATTAAATTCTGAATTTTTGCACTGCTGGTTTTTCACCCAGCTGTTGGCTTCGCAATTGCGAAGAATTTCTCGCAATTGCGAAGGGGACAGTGTAAGGCAAGGCTCGCAAATGCGAACCTTGATCGCAAATGCGAAGCCAGCCTAGTTCGCAAATGCGAACAATTGTTCGCATTTGCGAAGGTCCCCAGTGCTGCCTATGTTCGCAAATGCGAACAATAGTTCGCAAATGCGAACATTTCCCATACTGCCTTGGTTCGCAAATGCGAACCATTGTTCGCAAATGCGAACACTGCGAACAATAGTTCGCAAATGCGAACTTCCCAGTTTTGCCTTGGCTTCGCAAATACGAACAAAAGTTCACAAATGCGAACTTCCCAGCCTTAGCTTATTTTTCAAACTCCAGAAATTGGTCGGGGTTCGCAATTGCGAACCCATGTTCGCAAATGCGAACACAGAGACCTGTAAAACACGATTTTAAGTTCATTTCTTCACTTTTTACAAAACAAAAACACCCATTTGCGATTCTTCACGGATTTCTTCTTCATCAAAACGATTGTAAGTCACTTTTTACTTAATTCTTTCAATTCCTAACATCATTAAACATGTTTTTCATAAGAAATCAATGATTTTCATGGTAGAATTCTTGTTTTTGTTAGAAAATAGGGTTTTTCATAAATTGGGAATTTGACCTCGAATTGAGGTCCGATTTTGAAACAAATTATATACATGAACTCGTGGGGGATGGGTAACCGGATTTTGGTCCTAACCCCGAGTTCCGACCATGTGGGCCCGGGGTTGAAATTCACTATTCCGGGCAGAATGTTGTAAAAGTTGTATTTGGTCTTAAGAATTAGTTTGTTGAGTAGTATTAATGATATTAAATCAATTATGTATAGATACGATTGGATTGGAGCCAAAGTTGAAAGAAAAAGACATTTCCACGGATTGAATTGTTCATAAGCATTCGAGGTAAGTGTTTGTTCTATCCTAGCTTGAGGGAATATGATTATGTGTTATGTGTTATGTGATCGAGTGCGGTGTATGGGCTGTGGTGACGAGCATCCATACACTGGCGTCTAGTATGACCGTGAGTCGTTGGAAAATGATTATTTTGAGATATATTACGGATGAATTGTTATTGTTCTCCCTTGTTGGGACTTGTTGTGAAGATAATTATTGATTGCCCTTGATGGGACGGTTTATGAATTACTGTTTCTTTCTTTGCCCTTAACCGTGATTGTTATTTGGGTGAGGAAGAGTGATAATGCACGAAGGGTGATGCCGTGCCATGTTTATTTATTTATGCACGAAGGTTAATGCCGCGTGCCATGTTTATTTATTGATTATGCACGAAGGATCATGTCGTGCCCTGTTATTGAACCATGTACGAAGGATCATGCCGTACTATGGATGTGAGGATGAGAGTAAAAGCACGAAGGGTGATGCCGTGTACTTTATTTATTTATTTGGTGAGGATGAGAGTAAAAGCACGAAGGGTGATGCCGTGTAACTGCTTGCTATTTCTTGAATTGATATTACTTGTGTTTACATTATACTTTGTTTTTCCTTGTGAATTTATTAACTGTGGTTAATTGTTGAATTCTTTGAGATATTCTTTATTGTGTTAATACTTGGTTATTTCTTGTTATTCTGTGGTATACATATATATTGAATTGTACAGGTTTATGTGGGTGTCTGGTCCTAGGCTTGTCACTACTTCGCCGGGATAGGCCAGGCACTTACCAGCACATGGGGTCGGTTGTGCTGATACTACACTTCTGTGCGTTTTTGCACAGGTCCAGGTTACGATCAGGAGCAGCAGCAGCAATAAATCGATTGCGTGGGAGTTGATCATATTTGAGACCGAGGTAGCTTGCAGACGCCCGCAGGCCCGGCGTCTCTCTCTTTATTTATGTTATTAGCTGTAGTCTCTTTGTTCCGAGACAAACAGAATTATGTTATATTTCCTTCATACTTTTATGTGTAGTATTCCATAGTAGTTCGTGAGTTGGTGACTCCACGTCTTGGGTAGAGGATTTCAGTATGATTTTCACCTTGTGATTTATTATTTCCATTTCGATAAAGTATTCCGCATTTATTTAATTAAAATTGTGTTAAAAACAGGATAGTATGAATACAATGGCTTGCCTAGCTACCACGAGTAGGCGCCATCACGATCCCGATGTTGGGGGAAAATCCGGGTCGTGACAAGTTGGTATCCGAGCTCTAGGTTACATAGGTCTCACCACTCACGAACAAGCTTAGTAGAATTTGAGAGGTAGGTACGGAGACATCTGTACTTGTCCTCCGGAGTCTATTGAGTTAGGAAAGAGTCTCTCATTTGTTCTTTCTTGTCGTGCGACTTGTTCCTCAAATACCGATTGAATTTCTATTCTGTCCTTTCGCGGATGGTGAGGACACGCGCTTCTTCGTCCGCCGACCAGCGGCCCGAGCCCCGTGCGGCTCCTCGCGAGGGCGGGGGCCGGGCCGTATCGCAGGCCGTGGTAGGGGCAGTAGCTCAGCCCCGGGCAGCTACCCCGGAGGTGGAGCCTCATATTGAGATCGACGAGGAGGTTCCGGTCCCAGCAGCTCCAGTGGGCCCAGCTCGGGTCCCGGGAGAGGCTTTATTTACCCCGGATCTCCGGGATGCTTTGGTCGAATAGCGGGATTCATGGACAGCATTGCCGGAGCGGGTTTATTATCGGTAGCACCAGCCACTTCTCGAGCTGGAGGAGGGGCCCGACCCCTATTGCTCATACTCCGGAGCCGGTAGCTCCTCGGCCTCAGGCACCGGTAATTCAGCCAGCTGTGGCCACTCGGTCAGGTACCACGGCTCATGCCGGAGATGGAGCGGCCATGACTTCTGATTCGCTATGGAGGCTTGATCGGTTCTCCAAGTTATTTACCACTACATTCAGGTGGAGCCGCATCAGAGGATCCTCAGGACTTTTTATTCAGCTGCCATGAGATTCTCAAGACTATGGGGATCGTGGAGACAAACGGAGTTGATTTCTGTACCTTCAGACTTGCAGGATCCGCCAAGACTTGGTGGAGAGATTATTGCCTGACTCGACCAGCAGGGTCCCCAGCTTTATCATGGGACCAGTTTGCGGAACTATTTATGGAGAAGTTTCTCCCTGCTACTCAGCGGGATGTACTTCGGAGGCAGTTTGAGCGCCTCCATCAGGGCACTATAACAGTTACACAGTATGAGACGAGATTTGTCGATTTGGCTCGCCGTGCAGTGGTGATACTTCCCACAGAGCGGGAGAGGGTCCGCAGGTTTATAGATGGGCTTAATCAGCCAATTAGACTCCAGATGGCTATGGGCGTGGGGAGTGACATATCATTTCAGGAGGCAGCCAATGCAGCACGCAGAGTTGAGATGGCTCTTGCTAGGGGAGGCGGTTATTCTTCGGATAAGAGGCCTCGTCATTCAGGCAGGTTTGGTGGTTCTTCCTCTGGTGGCAGAGAATCCTTTGATAGAGGCCAGTCCTCCAGGCCTTTTCATTCCGCTCTTCAGGCTTCACAGGGTGGACCAGGTGATCGCGGTTTTCGGGGGCATTATTCAGACCAGCCTACTATTAATGCTCAGCCTCTTCAGAGTGTTCGTGGAGGCCATTCAGGTCGTCAGGGCCAGCAGCCCTATCAGTCTAAGAGTTGCTACGGTTGTGGTGACCCAGGGTCATTTTATCAGGAATTGCCCTCTAGCAGCGGGCAACTCTCAGCAGCGAGGTCCTCGTCCTATGATTCAGGCCCCAGCTGACCCTCAGCCTGCCCAGCCAGCCAAAGGCGGGGGTAGAGATTATAGAGGTGGAGGTCGAGACCGTAGAGGTGGAGACCATCCAGCCAGAGGTAGAGGTCAGCCAGTTGATGGTCGTCCTAGAGACGCAGCTCAGAGGGGAGGTGCACATCCCCGATTCTATGCTTTACCAGCCAGGCCAGAGGCAGAGGCATCAGATGCCGTGATTACAGGTACTATTCTCGTGTGTGGCAGAGGTGCTTCAGTATTATTTGACCCTGGATCTACATATTCCTATGTGTCTTCCTACTTCGCACCGTATTTGGCCGTGCCCAGCTATGCTCTGGATATTCCAGCTTATGTGGCTACACCAGTGGGTGACTCCATTGTAGTCGATCGGGTTCATCGTTCGTGCGTAGTTATATTTGGGGGTCTTGAGACCCGTGTTGATCTGTTGCTTTTGGACATGGTGGATTTTGATGTCATATTGGAGATGGACTGGTTGTCCCCATACCATGCTACTCTAGATTGTCATGCCAAGACTGTGACATTAGCCTTGCCAGAATCAACCCGACTAGAGTGGAAAGGTACCTCAAGCCACTCCGTTCGCACCGTTATTTCTTATGTTAAGGCTCGACACATAGTCGAGAAGGGGTGTCTAGCTTATTTGGCTTATGTTCGTGATTCCAGCGCAGAGGTTCCTTCCATTGAGTCGGTCCCTATTGCACGAGAGTTTCCGGAGGTTTTTCCTTCAGACCTGCCGGGCATGCCACCCGACAGGGACATTGATTTCTGTATTGATCTGGCACCGGGTACTCAGCCCATCTCTATTCCACCCTATCGTATGGCCCCGCCGGAGTTAAAGGAGTTGAAAGATCAGTTGCAGGACCTTCTTGAGAAGGGTTTTATCAGGCCCAGTGTTTCCCCCTGGGGAGCACCCGTATTATTTGTAAAGAAGAAGGATGGCTCGATGCGGATGTGTATTGATTACCGGCAGTTAAACAAAGTGACTATCAAAAATAAATATCCACTGCCGAGGATTGATGATTTGTTTGACCAGCTCCAGGGAGCGAGGGTATTCTCTAAGATAGACTTGAGGTCGGGCTACCATCAGCTGAAGATCAGGGCGGCTGACATTCCTAAGACAGCCTTTCGCACTAGATACGGGCATTATGAGTTCTTGGTCATGTCCTTCGGGTTGACCAATGCCTAGCAGCATACATGGAATTGATGAATCGGGTATTCAGGCCTTACTTAGATCCGTTCGTGATAGTCTTCATAGATGACATCCTGGTGTACTCCCGCAGCCGGGAAGAGCACGAGCAGCACCTCAAAGTGGTTCTTCAGACTCTGAAAGATAACCGACTATATGCCAAATTTTCTAAATGTGAGTTCTGGTGAGTTCGGTAGCATTTTTGGGTCACATTGTATCGGTGGAAGGTATTCAGGTAGACCCAAAGAAGATCGAGGCGTCCAGAATTGGCCTCGACCAGCTTCGGTGACCGAGATCCGGAGTTTCTTGGGATTAGCAGGGTTACTACCGTCGATTTGTAGAGGGGTTTTCTTCTATTGCGGCCCCGATGACCAGGTTGACCCAGAAGGGTGTCCAGTTTCAGTGGTCGGAGGAGTGTGAGGCGAGCTTTCAGAAGCTCAAGACAGCCTTGACCACCGCACCGGTGTTGGTACTACCTACGGGTGCAGGGCCTTATACAGTTTATTGTGACGCATCTCGTACATGGCTTGGAGCGGTATTGATGCAGGATGGTAAGGTTATCGCTTATGCTTCGAGGCAGTTTAAAGATACATGAGAAGAATTATCCAGTTCATGATCTTGAATTAGCGGCAGTGGTTCATGCCTTAAAGATCTGGAGGCATTATCTATATGGTGTGACATGTGAGGTGTACACCGATCACAAAAGCCTACGGTACTTGTTCAAACAGAAGGAGTTGAATCTACGACAGCGGAGATGGTTAGAGTTGCTAAAAGACTATGATGTTACTATATTATATCACCCAGGTAATGCCAATGTGGTGGCCGATGCATTGAGTAGAAAGTATGCCAGCATGGGTAGTCTTGCATATATTCCGGTCAATCGGAGACCATTAGCTCTAGATGTCCAGGCCTTAGCCAACCGGTTCGTGAGATTAGACATTTCTGAGCCTAGCAGGGTGTTAGCCTGCACGGTCGCTCGTTCTTCATTATTAGAGCGTATCCGTGAGAGGCAATTTGATGATCCTCATTTGCGCGAGTTGAGAGATACAGTACAGCGGGGAGGTGCCACACAGGTAAACCTAGATGATGATGGGGTATTGAAATTGCAGGGTCGAGTTTGTGTACCCAATGTCAAAGGGATTCGAGAGTTGATCTTAGCAGAGGCCCACAGTTCGCGGTATTCTATTCACCCATGCACCGCGAAGATGTACCAGGACTTACGGCAACACTATTGGTGGCGCAGAATGAAGAAAGATATCGTTGCGTATGTCGCTCGGTGTCTAAATTGTCGGCAGGTGAAATATGAGCACCAGAGACCTGGTGGTGTATTCCAGAGGATTGAAATTCCCGAGTGGAAATGGGAGCGGATCACTATGGACTTCGTTACTGGACTTCCTTTGACTCGGAGGAAATTTGATGCTATTTGGGTCATTGTTGATAGGCTGACCAAGTCAGCACACTTTATTCCAGTATCTGTCTCCCACTCGTCGGAGAGGTTAGCGGAGGTTTACATTAGGGAGATTGTTCGTCTCCATGGGGTGCCAGTATCTATTATCTCTGATCGGGGAACGCAGTTTACCTCGCGGTTCCGGAGAGCGGTCCAGCGGGAGTTAGGCACCCAGGTTCAGTTGAGTACAGCATTTCATCCTCAGACGGATGGCCAGTCAGAGAGGACCATTCAGATTCTTGAGGACATGCTTCGAGCCTGTGTTATTGATTTCGGAGGCTCGTGGGACCAGTTTCTACCATTAGCAGAGTTCGCCTACAATAACAGTTACCAATCTAGCATCCGGATGGCTCCGTATGAGGCGTTGTATGGTAGGCGATGTCGATCACCAGTTGGATGGTTTGAACCGGGAGAGGCTCGGTTGTTGGGTACAGACTTAGTTCAAGAGGCCTTAGATAAGGTCAAGACTATTCAAGAGAGATTGCGTTCAGCTCAGTCTAGGCAAAAGACTTATGCGGATCGTAAGGTTCGAGATGTAGATTTCATGGTTGGTGAACGAGTATTGCTCCGAGTATCGCCTATGAAGGGCGTGATGAGGTTCGGAAAGAAGGGCAAGCTCGGCCCTAGGTATATTGGTCCATTTGAGATTTTAGACAGAGTGGGAGGGGTGGCTTACAGATTAGCTTTGCCGCCTAGCTTATCAGTCGTGCATCCAGTTTTCACGTATCTATGCTTCGGAGATACCACGGCGATCCCACACATGTGTTAGACTTCAGTACTGTCCAATTGGACAATGATCTATCTTACGAGGAGGAGCCGGTGGCTATTCTAGACCGGCAGGTTCGACAGTTGAGGTCGAAGAGTTATCCTTCTGTGCGTGTTCAATGGAGAGGTCAGCCTCCTGAGGCATCGACCTGGGAGTCCGAGTCTGATATGCAGAGCCGCTACCCACACTTGTTTCCTGACTCCGGTACTTCTTTCTTTTGTCCGTTCGAGGACGAACGATTGTTTTAGAGGTGGAGATTGTGACGACCCAAAGGGTCATCACTTATTTTATTAATCATTTCGAGCTTCTGAGGCCTTGAAAACCTCATTCTATGTTGCCTCAATTTACGTGCGCAATCCGGGCATGTAGCCGGAAAGATTTTGTGATAGAAAATATGAATTCTATGAGAAATTTGGACAAAAATGATATTAATATTGATATGGTTGACTTCGGTCAACATTTTTGGTAAACGGACCCGGACCCGAGATTGGATGGTCCCGAGAGGTCCGTAGGAAAATATGGGACTTGGACATGCGTCCGGAGTCGAATTCTGAGGCCTAGAGCCCAAGTTATGAATTTTTATGTGAAATTGTTTTTGATGTAATTGTTAAAGGAAATAAATTAATTGACCTTGGTATCGGGCTCGTATTTTGGTTCCGACGCCCGGTACAAGTCTTAAATATTATATATGTGATTTCTGTAAAGTTTGGTGACATTTGGATGTCGTTTAGGATGTTTTGGACCTTGAGTCCCAAGTTTGAAAGTTTTGAAAACTAAAGGTATGAAAATCATGCATTTGAGGCTTGATTTGATGAAAACGAGGTGATATTGGCGATGTGATCGCACGAACAAGTTCATAATGTGTTTTTGAGGTTATGTATATGTTTGGTTTGGAGCCCGGGGGGCTCGGGTAAAGATTTGATAGGCCGTTGGATGAAATCCTGAATTTTTGAACTGCTGGTTTTTCACCCAGCTGTTGGCTTCGCAATTGCGAAGGGGACAGGCTTGCAAATGCGAACCTTTATCGCAAATGCAAAGCCCCCTTTGGCCCAGCCTTGTTCGCAAATGCGAACAATTGTTCGCATTTGCGAAGGTCCCCAGAGTCTGCCTATGTTCGCAAATGCGAACAAATGTTCGCAAATGCGAACATTCCCCATATTGCCTTGGTTCGCAAATGCGAACCATTGTTCGCAAATGCGAACAATGCCTTATTCAGCCTGTGTTCGCAAATGCGAACATATGTTCGCAAATGCGAAGCCCCCAGTTTTGCCTTGGCTTCGCAAATGCGAACAAAAGTTCGCAAATGCGAACTTCCCAGCCTTAGCTTATTTTTCAAACTCCGGAAATTGGTCGGGGTTTGCAATTGCGAACCCATGTTCGCAAATGCGAACACAGAGACCTGTAAAACACGATTTTCAGTCATTTCTTCACTTTTTAGAAAACAAAAACACCCATTTGCGATTCTTCACGGATTTCTTCTTCATCAAAACGATTGTAAGTCACTTTTTACTTAATTCTTTCAATTCCTAACATCATTAAACATGTTTTTCATAAGAAATCAATGATTTTCATGGTAGAATTCTTGTTTTTGTTAGAAAATAGGGTTTTTCATAAATTGGGAATTTGACCTCGAATTGAGGTCCGATTTTGAAACAAATCATATACATGAACTCGTGGGGGGATGGGTAACCGGATTTTGGTCCTAACCCCGAGTTCCGACCATGTGGGCCCGGGGTTGAAATTCACTATTTCGGGCAGAATGTTGTAAAAGATGTATTTGGTCTTAAGAATTAGTTTGTTGAGTAGTATTGATGATATTAAATCAATTATGTATAGATACGATTGGATTGGAGCCAAAGTTGAAAGAAAAAGACATTTCCACGGATTGAATTGTTCATAAACACTCGAGGTAAGTGTTTGTTCTATCCTAGCTTGAGGGAATATGATTATGTGCTATGTGTTATGTGATCGAGTGTGGTGTATGGGCTGTGGTGACGAGCATCCATACACCGGCGTCTAGTATGACCGTGAGTCATTGAAAAATGATTATTTTGAGATACATTACAGATGAATTGTTATTGTCCTCCCTTGTTGGGACTTGTTGTGAAGATAATTATTGATTGCCCTTGATGGGACGGTTTATGAATTACTGTTTCTTTCTTTGCCCTTAACCGTGATTGTTATTTGGGTGAGGAAGAGTGATAATGCACGAAGGGTGATGCCGTGCCATGTTTATTTATTTATGCACGAAGGTTAATGCCGTGCCATGTTTATTTATTGATTATGCACGAAGGATCATGCCGTGCCCTTGTTATTGAACCATGTACGAAGGATCATGCCGTACTATGGATGTGAGGATGAGAGTAAAAGCACGAAGGGTGATGCCGTGTACTTTATTTGTTTATTTGGTGAGGATGAGAGTAAAAGCACGAAGTGTGATGCCGTGCAACTGCTTGCTATTTCTTGAATTGATATTACTTGTGGTTACATTATACTTTGTTTTTCCTTGTGAATTTATTAACTGTGGTTAATTGTTGAATTCTTTGAGATATTCTTTATTGTGTTAATACTTGGTTATTTCTTGTTATTCTGTGGTATACATATATATTGAATTGTACAGGTTTATGTGGGTGTCTGGTCCTTGGCTTGTCACTACTTCGCCGGGATAGGCCAGGCACTTACCAGCACATGGGGTCGGTTGTGCTGATATTACACTTCGTGCATTTTTGCACAGGTCCAGGTTACGATCAGGAGCAGCAGCAGCAGTAAATCGATTTCGTGGGAGTTGATCATATTGAGACCGAGGTAGCGTGCAGACGTCCGCAGGCCCGGCGTCTCTCTCTTTATTTATGTTATTAGTTGTAGTCTCTTTGTTCCGAGACAAACAGAATTATGTTATATTTCTTTCAGACTTTTATGTGTAGTATTCCATAGTAGTTCGTGAGTTGGTGACTCCAAGTCTTGGGTAGAGGATTTCAGTATGATTTTTACCGTGTGATTTATTATTTCCATTTCGATAAAGTATTCCGCATTTATTTAATTAAAATTGTGTTAAAAACAGGATATTATGAATACAGTGGCTTGCCTAGCTACCACGAGTAGGCACCATCACTGCTTCAGTTTATTGAACATCTGTGTTAGCATAGCAATATGATTTAATTCATTGTTCTTGTTTGATATGTTACCACATGCACTATGTCCAAAAGTGTATTGTCCAAAATAGAGTTTGTGAACTTGTGTTAACAGATTCATAGCTTTGAAGTACAATGAATTAACTAAAGACGTAAGAATAACAGAGGAATTTGTAAATTAAAGAAGCTAGTTATCAGAATTGGTCCTCTCTATTGCATGCTTGAATATTGCAGATTATGTATAACAATGAGAAAGTGACGAAGAAGAGGCCTATTGCCGTGTTGGCATACAAATGAAGCAGTAGCAACTATTTTGAGTTAAAACTTAATCTGTACTTAAGACCTCTCCTAGTTTTTAACCTACTAGTAATGCTTGGTAATCAACAAACACAAATGTATAATGTTGTGCATGATCCAACATTTGTATATCTTGCTTTAGAAGAACAATTTACGAACTGTAAACTACATTATTCTTAGCTACCATTCTATACTGTCCTTTTTTGGCCTGTCATATTTATCAAATTGATCCTCAGTATGGCTTTGGTTTTATGCTGTAAATTGAACTCAATACACAATTGCGGGGCCCTCAAATAAATTGTTATAAAAAACTTAGACTCGGGAAGACCGTTTAGCGAATTTCACGGTCTTTCCCAAAGTTAACAACACGATAGACCTTTAGGCACGACTTTAATAAAATTACTTTCCTAAATACGGGTGCGCATTTATGTGACCCAAATCTATCTCCCGGCGAAACTGAAATACGTTAAAGTCACAGGCGTACTGGTTGCGGTGTGACTCGAAATGTATTTTCGTGACGTCGCAATTCTTCTAAAATTAAAAAATGGAACATTAAAAGCACATAATTGAAATATATAAAGAAATCAGATAAAAACAAAAAATTGCAGTTGAGCGACCGTGCTAAAACCACGAAATCCGGGAGTGCCTAACACCTTCTCCCAGGTTAATAGAATTCCTTATCCAGGTTTTTAGTTTCGCAGACTGTATACAGAGTCATAAATTTCCTCGGTTCGGGATTAAACCGGTGACTTGGGACACCTTTATTTTCCCAAGTGGCGACTCTGAAAAATTAAATAAATTGATCTCGTTCCGACTGTCCTTTAAGTGGAAAAACTCCTTCCCTGATTATTATTATATCCCTTCTCGGGGTGTAGTATTAAACAGTGGCACATTTACGTTACGTGAGTGTGAAAAAAGGAGGTGTGACAGCTCTGGCGACTCTGCTGGGGATAAGTAACCCAGAACTTCGGTTCAGAGTTTAAGAATTATCATCATGGCAGCCCTTTACATTCAAACTTCTATTTACATTAGTATTTGTACTATTACTTAGCAAACTTTTCACCAATAGGCTTGGTTGAGTTCCTTGCAATCCAGCCTTATCAAACTCAAAATTTAGCTTAACAAAATCAGGAACATTATAAAAAGTTGTTGGCCGGCATGCTTTCCCAAAGTTGTGACCTTCCTTAGCTAATCGATCTGCTATCATATTTTGCTCTATGTACGCATGTTTGATCACCGGTTTATCTAACTTGTCCAGATAGTACCTGCAATCTGTAATTAGGTTAGAAAAACTAATATTTTTGGAGTTAAATGGTAATAGCAGACTCTTTGCATCCACCTCTACCTCTAGAGTTTTAATATTAAGTTCATAAGCAATTTTTAGCCACAGATCGTACCAAGCCTTAATATTTGATAAAATAGAAGATATTTGTGGAACTGGTCCAGTAAATCCTATGATACCTTCAGCATTAGAGTTTCATATTACCCCTCCTATTCCAGCTGATGCACTAGAAAAACTCCATCCGTTTTGAGCTTAAAGCTCTTATTAGCTGGGGGATACCATTTAAAGTCTTTGTGCTCCCTTTTCTTCCTGTATTTCCTTGGATGGAAAGACGTTAGATAGGTGAACTCCGCCGTTTGTTTCCTAATTTTATCAAAAGCAATACTGTTTTTGGTTTTATGAAAGAGATTATCGTTACGTGTTAACCAAATATTCCATAAACTATAGGGTAAATAAGTTAGAGGGTTAATATTTAAAGGAAGTATTATTTTTGTATTAAAAATGAGATGATGTAGCCAAGTAATATTATCAAACTGATGTCCAAGAGAACTAACTAATAAATCCAAAACTAAATTTTTCCAATAATTCTGAGCATTAACACATTCCATGAAAATGTGTTGCGAGGTTTTCTCTTGTGCCTTGCAAAATTGACAAGTTGCATATTCAGTAATCTTGATATGTCTTAAGAAGTTATTTGTTGGTAACATTTTATGGCAGAGAATACAAAGGAAACCTTTAAGCTTTGTATGCATAGGTAAAGTCCAAATCCAAGTAAAATTAAAGTCGCAATTGAGCTGTAATATCTTCGTCTTTAAGGCAATTGTACAATGATTTGATTGTGAATTTATTTGTATTAGTATAGTCCCAATATGTAAAGTGATGTGTTTGATTAAAAAGGGAGACATAAATAGTATCCATTAATTGATTGATATTATTAGTTAACTCAAATGTGAGATGATTCTTATTCCAACCCAAAAGAGTGAGTAGTTGAGCAACCGTTAACTTGGATTCCTGAAGTGTTAGAGGGACTTGTATTACTAAAAGTTCATAAGCAATTTTTAGCCACAGATCGTACCAAGCCTTAATATTTTTTTCCATCCCCTGTTTTCCATTGAATACCCTTTTGGCAAGAGTTCCAACCATTTAGGACATTATCCCAAGTTCTTAAATTGTTTGAATAAGAGGCTTTGTGTAAATACTTATTAATAAGAACTTTTGCCCATATAGCTTGAGTATTTTTGAATATTCTCCAAGCAAGACCAGCTAGTAAAGCTTTATTTTTAGTAACCAACTTTTGTATGCCAAGTCCTCCATTAATCTTAGAGTTAGTCATCAAATCCCAATTAAGCACATATAATTTCTTTTTTCCATGGTGGAGCCCCAGATTAAATTTCTTTGGTATTGATCTAATTTTTTAATAATTTGTTTAGGAAGTAATATATATTGCACAATATGGTTTGGAAGATTATTGAGGATGAATTTTATAAGAGTCGAACGATCTGACAACATTAAGAAATTAGATTTCCAACCTGCTAGTCTGTTCTTAAAATTGTCCAAAAGGAATTGGAAATCTTCCTTTTTTGGTCTACCTATAGAAAACCCTAGATATTTACCAAACGAGGATCCTTCCTTAATACAAATTGTATCTTTAATATAATTTTTATTAAATTTGTGAGCAGTTTTTAGAGAAAAAAGCCTTTGATTTTTCAAAATTTATTTTATGTCCTGAGCAAGAGGTAAAGTGATTCAGTACATCGACTATTGCATGACAACTTTTAGTAGTATTCTTGGATAATAACACAATGTCGTCAGGAAATAGAAGATGGGAAAGTTCGGGCCCTTTTTTTGTTAAATTAAGAGGTGCCTTGTCACAACCCAATTTCCATGCCATGAGAGAGCATTTTCATACACATTATAAATAATAAGGTGATAGAGGACCACCCTGACGAATACCTCTTGTTGGGCTAAAGTAAGGGGTGCTAGAACCATTAATCAGTATGGAAATTGAAGACGATGAAACACATGACATAATTAAACTAATCATTTGAGGGGAAATATTAAAAAAATTAGAGTTCTTCTTATCAAAGGCCATTCTATTCTATCAAAAGCCTTTTCTAGATCTAGTTTTAGTAGCATATACTATGTCTTACCTTTCGTAAGTCTAAAATAGTTTAATATTTCATGTACTATGATAGCATTGTCAGAGGCTCGTATACCTTGCTGAAAACTAGATTGTGTTGGACCTATTATTTTAGTAATGATTGGTTTAATCTATTAGATGTTGCCTCGATTTACGTGCACGATCCGAGCATGTAGCCGGAAAGATTTTGTGATAGAAAATATGAATTCTATGAGAAATTTGGATAAAAATGATATTAATATTGATATGGTTGACTTCGGTCAATATTTTTGGTAAACGGACCCGGAACCGAGATTGGATGGTCCCGAGAGGTCCGTAGGAAAATATGGAACTTGGACATGCGTCCGGAGTCGAATTCTGATGCCTAGAGCCCAAGTTATGAATTTTTCTGTGAAATTGTTTTTGATGTAATTATTAAAGGAAAATGAATTAATTGACCTTGGTATTAGGCTCGTATTTTGGTTCCGACGCTCGGTACAAGTCTTAAATATCATATATGTGCTTTCTGCAAAGTTTGGTGACATTCGGATGTCGTTTGATATGTTTTGGACCTTGAGTTCCAAGTTTGAAAGTTTTGAAAACCAAAAGTATGAAAATCATGAACTTGAGGCTTGATTTGATGAAAATGATGTGATATTGGCGATGTGATCGCACGAACAAGTTCGTAATGTGTTTTTGATGTTGTGTACATGTTTGGTTTGGAGCCCGGGGCTCGGGTAAAGATTTGATAGGCCGTTGGATCAATTTCTGAATTTTTGCACTGCTGGTTTTTCATCCAGCTGTTGGCTTCGCATTTGCAAAGCATTTCTCGCAATTGCGAAGCTGGCAGATCAAGGCAGGGTTCGCAAATGCGAACCCTTGATCGCAAATGCGAAGGGGTGTCCAGGACTGCTTGGTTCGCAATTGCGAACATAACCTCGCAATTGCGAGGCCCTCCCTTAACCGCTTGGCTTCGCAATTGCGAAGCCCCTGTCGCAAATGCGAACATCCCTTGAAATCCAGCCTTGTTCGCAAATGCGAACATTATGTCGCAAATGCGAACCTCCCAGCATTTGCCTTGGCTTCGCAAATGCGAACAAAAGTTCGCAAATGCGAACTTCCCATCCTTAGCTTATTTTTCAAACTCCAGAATTTGGTCGGGGTTCGCAATTGCGAACCCCTGTTCGCAAATGCGAACATAGAGACCTGTAAATCACGATTTCCAGCTTCATTTTTCACATTTCACAACCCAAAAACACCCATTGACAATTTTTCACGAACTCCCTCTTCTTCAAAACAATTGTAAGTCACTTTTAACTTAATTCTTTCAATTCCTAACAACATTAAACATGTTTTTCAATAGAAATCAAAGGTTTTCATGGTAGAATTTCTTGTTTTTGGTAGAGTATAGAGTTTTTCATCAATTAAGAAATTGGACCTCGAATTGAGGTCCGATTTTGAAACAAATCATATACTTGAACTCGTGGGGGAATGGGTAACCGGATTTTGGTCCGAACCCCGAGTTTCGACCATGTAGGCCCGGGGTCGATATTCACTATTCCGGGCAGAATGTTGTAAAAATTGTAATTGGCCTTATAAATTAGTTTGTTGAGTAGTATTGATGATATTAAATCAATTGTGTATAGATACGATTGGATTGGAGCCAAATTTGAAAGGAAAAGGCATTGCCACGAATTGAATTGTTCGTAAACATTCGAGGTAAGTGTTTGTTCTATCCTAGCTTGAGGGAATAGGATTATGTGCTATGTGCTAATGTGATCGAGTGCGGTGTATGGGTTGTGGTGACGAGCATCCATACTCTGGCGTCTAGAATGACCGTGAGTCGTTGTTAATACTTGTTGTGAGACATATTTGAAGATAAATTGTTGAACCCTTGCCGGGTTGTAGAATTGCTATTGATCTCCCTTGTCGGGACTTGTTGCAAAATAAGATATTGATTTCCCTTGCCGGGACTTTGTTGAAATGATTATTGTGTCCCTTGCGGGGATGGTTCATGATTTGTTGTTTTCATTCCTTGCCCTTAACTGTGATTGTTATTTGGGTGAGGAAGAGTGATAATGCACGAAGGGTGATGCCGTGCCTTGATTTATTGTTTATGCACGAAGGTTAATGCCGTGCCTTGTTATTGATTATGCACGAAGGTTAATGCCGTGCCATGTTTTATTGATTATGCACGAAGGATCATGACGTTCCTTGTTATTGAACCATGTACGAAGGATTATGCCGTACCATGGATGTGAGGATGAGAGTAAAAGCACGAAGGGTGATGCCGTGCACTTTATTTGCTATTTGGTGAGGATGAGAGTAAAAGCACGTATGGTGATGCCGTGCACTTTATTTGCTGTTTCATTGACTTGACATTTCATGTTTTCAGTATACTTGTTTTTCCTTGTTGATTTAATGACTATTGTTAACTGTTGAGTTATTCTGTGATATTCCATATTGCGTTGTTACTTGGTTATTTCTCGTTATCTTGTGGTATACATATATATAGAACTGCACAGGTTTATGTGGGTGTCTGGTCCTAGGCTTGTCACTACTTCGCCGGGATAGGCCATGCACTTACCAGCACATGGGGTCGGTTGTGCTGAGACTTCACTTCTGTGCATTTTTGCACAGGTCCAGGTTTCGATCAGGAGCAGCAGCAGTAGATCTTTTGCATGGGAGTTGATCATATTTGAGACCGAGGTAGCTTGCAGACGTCCGCAGGCCCGGCGTCTCTCCCTTTACTTATGTTACTAGTCGTAGTCTCTTTATTCCGAGACAAACAGATTATGTTATATTTCTTTCAAACTTTTATGTGTAGTATTCAGTAGTAGTTCGTGAGTTGGTGACTCCACGTCTTGGGTAGAGGATTTTAGTATCAGTTACCTTGAAACTGCTTATTTTTATTTTTATAAAGTCTTCCGCACTTGTTTAACTAAGATTATGATTTTGATTGTTAAATTGAGTATGAAATATTATTAGAAATAGGATAGTGTGAGTAAAGTGGCTTGCCTAGCTATCACGAGTAGGCGCCATCACGATCCCGATGTTGGGGGAAAAATCCGTGTCATGACAAGTTGGTATCAGAGCTCTAGGTTACATAGGTCTCGCCACTCACGAACAAGCTTAGTAGAGTTTGAGAGGTAGGTACGGAGACGTCTGTACTTGTCCTCCAGAGTCTATTGAGTTAGGAAAGAGTCTCTCATTTGTTCCTTCTTCTCGTGCGATTTGTTCCTCAAATACTGATTGAATTTCTACTCTGTCCTTTCGTAGATGGTGAGGACACGCGCTTCTTCGTCCGTTGACCAGCAGCCCGAGCCCCAGGCAGCTCCCGCAAGGGGCAGGGGCCGAGGCCGTATCAAAGGCCGTGGTAGGGGCAGAGCTCAGCCCCCGGCAGCTACTCCAGAGGTGGAGCCTCATATTGAGATTAGCGAGGAGGTTCCAGTCCCAGCAGCTCCGGTGGGCCCAGCTCAGGTACCAGGAGAGGCTTTATTTACCCCGGATCTTCGGGATGCTTTGGTCAGAATAGCGGGATTTATGGACAGCATTGCTAGAGCGGGCTTATTATCAGTTGCACCAGCCGCTTCTCAGGCTGGAGGAGGGGCCCAGACTCCTATTGCTCGTACTCCGGAGCCAGTAGCTCCTCAGCCTCAGGCACCAGGTGGTTCAGCCAGCTGTGGCCACTCAGTCAGGTACCACAGCTCAGGCCGGAGATGGAGCGGCCATGACTTCTGATTCTTTATGGAGACTTGATCGGTTCTCCAAGCTGTTTACCACTACTTTCAGCGGTGCCACATCAGAGGATCCTCAGGATTTCTTATTCAGTTGCCATGAGATTCTCAAGACTGTGGGGATCGTGGAGTCCAATGGAGTTGACTTCTGTACATTCATGCTTTCAGGATCCGCCAAGACTTGGTGGAGGGATTATTGTTTGACTCGACCAGCGGGGTCCCCGGCTTTATCATGGGATCAGTTTGCAGAGTTATTTCTGGAGAAGTTTCTCCCTAGTACTCAGCGAGATGCACTTCGGAGGCAGTTTGAGCGCCTCCAGCAGGGCACTATGACTGTCACTCAGTATGAGACGAGATTTGTTGATTTGGCTCGTCATGCAGTGGTGATACTTCCCACAGAGCGGGAGAGGGTCCGCAGGTTCATAGATGGGCTTAACCAGCCAATTAGACTTCAGATGGCTCTGGGAGTAGGGAGTGATATATCATTTTAGGAGGCAGCTAATGCAGCACGTAGAGTTGAGATGGCTCTTGCTCGGGGAGGTAGTTATTTTTCAGACAAGAGGCCTTGTCATTCAGGCAAGTTTAGTGGTTCTTTTTCTGGTGGCAGGGAATCTTTTGATAGGGGCCAGTCTTCCAGGCCTTTCCATTCCGCCCTTCAGGCTTCACAAGGTGGACCAGGTGATCGTGGGTTTCGTGGGCAGTATTCAGATCAGCCTCCTATTAATGCTCAACCTCTTCAGAGTGTTCGTGGAGGCCATTCAAGTCGTCAGGGCCAGCAGCCCCATCAGCCTAGGAGTTGCTACGGTTGTGGTGACCCAGGTCATTTTGTCAGGTTCTGCCCTCGAGCGACGGGCAACACTCAGCAGCGGGGCCCTCATCCCATGATTCAGGCCCCAGCTGACCCTCAGCCTGCCCAGCCAGCCAGAGGCGGGGGTAGAGATCATAGAGGTGGAGGTCGAGACCGTAGAGGTGGAGGCCGTCCAGCCAGAGGTAGAGGTCAGCCAGTTGATGACCGTCCTAGGGATGTAGCTCAGAGGGGAGGTGTTTCAGTATTATTTGACCCTAGGTCTACATATTCATATGTGTCTTCCTACTTTGCACCATATTTGGCGGTGCCCAGCTATGCTCTGTATTTTCCCGTTTATGTGTCTACACTGGTGGGTGACTCCATTGTAGTCGACCGGGTGCATCGTTCGTGCGTAGTTATCTTTGGGGGTCTTGAGACCCGTGTTGATCTGTTGCTTTTGGATATGGTGGATTTTGATGTCATATTGGGGATGGACTGGTTGTCCCCATACCATGCTATTCTAGATTGTCATGCTAAGACCGTGACCTTGGCCTTGCCAGAATCACCCCGACTAGAGTGGAAAGGTACCTCAAGCCACTCCGTTCGCACTGTTATTTCCTATGTTAAGGCTCGACGCATGGTCGAGAAGGGGTGTCTAACTTATCTGGCTTATGTTCGTGATTCCAGCGCAGAGGTTCCTTCTATTGATTCAGTCCCTATTGTACGGGAGTTTCCTGAGGTTTTCCCTTCAGACCTGTCGGGCATAGGGATATTGATTTCTGTATTGATCTGGCACCGGGCACTCAGCCCATCTCTATTCCACCCTATCGCATGGCCCCGCCGAAGTTAAAACAGTTGAAAGATCAGTTGCAAGACCTTCTTGAGAAGGGCTTTATCAGGCCCAGTGTTTCCCCCTGGGGAGCACCTGTGTTGTTTGTAAAGAAGAAAGATGGCTCGATGCGGATGTGTATTGATTACCGACAATTGAATAAAGTGACAATAAAGAATAAGTATCCACTACCGAGGATTGATGATTTGTTTGACCAGCTCCAGGGAGCGAGGGTGTTCTCAAAGATAGACTTGAGGTCAGGCTACCATCAGCTGAAGATCAGGGCGGCTGACATTCCTAAGACAGCCTTTCACACTAGATATGGGCATTTTGAGTTCTTGGTCATGTCCTTCGGGTTGACCAATGCCCCAGCAACATTCATGGAGTTGATGAATCGGGTGTTCAGGCCTTACTTAGATCTGTTCGTGATAGTCTTTATAGATGACATCCTGGTATACTCCCGGAAAAGCACGAGCAGCACCTCAGAGTGGTTCTTCAGACTCTGAAGGATAACCAGCTATATGCCAAATTTTCGAAATGTGAGTTCTGGTTGAGTTCGGTAGCATTTATGGGTCACATTGTATCAGTGGAAGGTATTCAGGTGGACCCAAAGAAGATTGAGGCAGTCCAGAATTGGCCTCAACCAGCTTCAGTGACTGAGATCCGGAGTTTCTTGGGATTAGCAGGTTACTACCGTCGATTTGTAAAGGGGTTTTCTTCTATTGCAGCCCCGATGACTAGGTTGACCCAGAAGGGTGTCCAGTTCCAGTGGTCACAGGAGTGTGAGGCGAGCTTTCAAAAGCTCAAGACAGCCTTGACCACCGCACCAGTGTTGATACTAGCTACAGGTGCAGGGCCTTATACAGTTTATTGTGACGCATCTCGTACAGGGCTTGGAGCGGTATTGATGCAGGATGGTAAGGTTATCGCTTATGCTTCGAGGCAGTTAAAAATACATGAGAAGAATTATCCAGTACATAATCTTGAGTTAGCAGCAGTGGTGCAGGCCTTGAAAATTTGGAGGCATTATCTATATGGTGTGACGTGTGAGGTATACACTGATCACAAAAGCCTACAATACTTGTTCAAGCAAAAGGAGTTGAATCTACGACAGCGGAGATGGTTAGAGTTGCTAAAAGACTATGATGTTACTATCTTATATCACCCAGGTAAGGCCAATGTGGTGGTCGATGCATTGAGTAGAAAGTCTGCCAGCTTGGGTAGTCTTGCATTCATTCCGGTCAGTCAGACACCATTTGCTCTAGATGTCCAGGCCTTAGCCAACCGGTTCGTGAGATTAGACATTTCTGAGCCTAGCAGGGTCTTAGCCCGCACGGTCGCTCGTTCTTCTCTATTAGAGCGTATCCGTGAGAGGCAATTTGATGATCCTCATTTGCGTGATTTGAGAGATACAATATAGCGGGGAGGTGCCACAAAGGTAAATCTAGATGAGGATGGGGTATTGAGACTGCAGGGTCGAGTTTGTATGCCCAATGTCGAAGGGATTCGAGAGTTGTTATTAGCGGAGGCCCACAGTTCGCGGTATTCTATTCACCCAGGCGCCGCGAAGATGTACCAGGACTTACGGCAGCACTATTGGTGGCGCAGAATGAAGAAATATATCGTTGCGTATGTCGCTCGGTGTCTAAATTGTCGGCAGGTGAAATATGAGCACCAGAGACCTGGTGGTGTATTCCAGAGGATTGAGATTCCCGAGTGGAAATGGGAGCGGATCACTATGGACTTTGTTACGGGACTTCCTTTGACTCGGAGGAAATTTGATGCTATTTGGGTCATTGTTGATAGGCTGACCAAGTCAGCACACTTCATTCCAGTATCTGTCTCCTACTCGTCGGAGAGGTTAGCGGAGATTTACATTAGGGAAATTGTTCGACTTCATGGGGTGCCGGTATCTATTATCTCTAATCGGGGTACCCAGTTTACCTCGCGGTTCTGGAGAGCGGTCCAGCAGGAGTTAGGCACCCAGGTTCAACTGAGTACAGCTTTTCATCCTCAGACAGATGGTCAGTCCGAGAGGACTATTCATATTCTAGAGGACATGCTTCGAGCCTGTGTCAATGATTTCGGAGGCTCGTGGGACCAGTTTCTGCCATTAGCAGAGTTCGCCTACAATAACAGCTACCAGTCCAGCATCCAGATGGCCCCGTATGAGGCATTGTATGGTAGGCGATGTCGATCTCTAGTCGGATGGTTTGAGCCGGGAGAGGCTCGGTTGTTGGGTACAGATTTAGTTCAGGAGGCCTTGGATAAGGTCAAGACTATCTAGGCGATATTGCGTTTAGCTCAGTCCAGACAGAAGACTTATGTGGATCGTAAGGTTCGAGATGTAGATTTTATGGTTGGTGAGCGAGTATTGCTCCGAGTGTCACCTATGAAGGGCGTGATGAGGTTCGGGAAGAAGGGCAAGCTCAGCCCTAGGTATATTGGTCCATTTGAGATTCTAGACCGAGTGGGAGAGGTGGCTTACAGACTAGCTCTGCCACCTAGCTTATCAGCCGTGCATCCAGTTTTCATGTATCTATGCTTCCGAGGTACCACGGCGATCCCACACATGTGTTAGACTTCAGTACTGTCCAATTGGACAATGATCTATCCTATGAGGAGGAGCCGGTGGCCATTCTAAACCGGCAGGTTCGACAGTTAAGGTCGAAGAGTTATACTTTTGTGCGTGTTCAGTGGAGAGGTCAGCCTCCTGAGGCATCGACCCGGGAGTCCGAGTCCGATATGCGGAGCCGCTACCCTCATTTGTTCCCCAACTCAGGTACTTCCTTCTTTTGTCCGTTCGAGGACGAACGGTTGTTTTAGAGGTGGAGAATGTGACGATCCAAAGGGTCATCACTTGTTTTATTAATCATTTCGAGCTTCTGAGGCCTTGAAAACCTCATTCTATGTTGCCTCGATTTACGTGCACGATCCGGGCATGTGGCCGGAAAGTTTTTGTGATAGAAAATATGAATTCTATGAGAAATTTGGATAAAAATGATATTAATATTGATATGGTTGACTTCGGTCAATATTTTTGGTAAACGGACCCGGACCCGAGAACGGACGGTCCCGGAAGGTCCGTACGAAAATAGGGGACTTGGACATGCGTCCGGAGTCGAATTCGGAGGCCTAGAGCCCAAGTTATGAATTTTTCTGTGAAATTATTTTTGATGTAATTATTAAAGGAAAATGAATTAATTGACCTTGGTATCGGGCTCGTATTTTGGTTCCGACGCCCGGTACAAGGTTGAAACCATAGCATATATGTGCTTTCTGCAAAGTTTGGTGACATTCGGATGTCGTTCGATATGTTTTGGACCTTGAGTTCCAAGTTTGAAAGTTTTGAAAACCAAAAGTATGAAAATCATGAACTTGAGGCTTGATTTGATAAAAACGATGTGATATTGGCGATGTGATCGCACGAACAAGTTTGTAATGTGTTTTTGATATTGTGTACATGTTTGGTTTGGCGCTCGGGGGGGGGGGGGTAAAGATTTGATAGGCCGTTAGATCAATTTCTGAATTTTTGCACTGCTGGATTTTCACCCAGCTGTTGGCTTCGCAAATGCGAAGAATTCCTCGCAAATGCGAAGGTGACAGGTCAAGGCTGGGTTCGCAAATGCGAACCCATGATCGCAAATGCGAAGGGGTGTCCAGGACTGCTTGGTTCGCAATTGCGAACATAACCTCGCAATTGCGAGGCCCTCAATTAACCGCCTGGCTTCGCAAATGCGAAGATCATGTCGCAATTGCGAACATCCCTTGTCCCAGACAGGTTCACAAATGCGAAGCCTGTCTCACAAATGCGAGAACAGCATGCCCCAGACCTGTAGCGTTCGCAATTGCGATACAAAAGTTCGCAAATGCGAACTTCCCATCCTTAGCTTATTTTTCAAACTCCAGAATTTGGTCGGGGTTCGCAATTGCGAACCCCTGTTCGCAAATGCGAACACAGAGACCTGTAAATCACGATTTCCAGCTTCATTTTTCACATTTCACAACCCAAAAACATCCATTGGCGATTTTTCACGAACTCCCTCTTCTTCAAAGCAATTGTAAGTCACTTTCTACTTAATTCTTTCAATTCCTAACAACATTAAACATGTTTTTCAATAGAAATCAAAGGTTTTCATGGTAGAATTTCTTGTTTTTGGTAGAATATAGGGTTTTTCATGAATTGGGTAATTGGACCTCGAATTGAGGTCCGATTTTGAAACAAATCATATACTTGAACTCGTGGGGGAATGGGTAACCAGATTTTGATCCGAACCCCGAGTTCCGACCATGTGGGCCCGGGGTCGATATTCACTATTCCGAGCAGAATGTTGTAAAAATTGTAATTGGCCTTATGAATTAGTTTGTTGAGTAGTATTGATGATATTAAATCAATTGTGTATAGATACGATTGGATTGGAGCCAAATTTGAAAGGAAAAGGCATTGCCACGGATTGAATTGTTCGTAAGCATTCGAGGTAAGTGTTTGTTCTATCCTAGCTTGAGGGAATAGGGTTGTGTGTTATGTGCTATGTGATCGAGTGCGGTGTATGGGCTGTGGTGACGAGCATCCATACACTGGCGTCTAGCATGACCGTGAGTCGTTGTTAATACTTGTTGTGAGACATATTTGAAGATAAATTGTTGAACCCTTGTCGGTTTGTAGAATTGCTATTGTTCTCCCTTGCCAGGACTTGTTGTGAATGAGATATTGATTTCCCTTGCCGGGACTTTGTTGAAATGATTATCGTGTCCCTTGCAGGGATGGTTCACGATTTGTTGTTTTCATTCTTTGCCCTTAACTGTGATTGTTATTTGCCTTGTTTTACTGTTATTGCACGAAGGTTAATGTCGTGCCTTATTTTTGATTATGCACGAAGGTTAATGTCGTGCCTTGTTATTGATTATGCATGAAGGTTAATGTCGTGCCTTGTTATTGATTATGCACGAAGGATCATGCCGTGCTTTGTGATATTGATTATGCACGAAGGATAATGTCGTGCCTTGTTATTGAACCATGCACGAAGGATGTTTCATTGACTTGACATTACTTGTTTTCATTATACTTATTTTCCTTGTTGATTTAATGACTATTGTTAACTGTTGAGTTATTCTGTGATATTCCATATTGCGTTGTTACTTGGTTATTTCTCGTTATCTTGTGGTATACATATATATAGAACTGCACAGGTTTATGTGGGTGTCTGGTCCTAGGCTTGTCACTACTTCGCCGGGATAGGCCAGGCACTTACCAGAACATGGGGTCGGTTGTGCTGATACTGCACTTCTGTGCGTTTTTGCACAGGTCCAGGTTTCGATCAGGAGCAGCAGCAGTAGATCTTTTGCGTGGAAGTTGATCATATTTGAGACCGAGGTAGCTTGCGGGCGTCCGCAGGCCCGACGTCTCTTCCTTTTATTTATGTTATTAGTTGTACTCTCCTTGTTCCGAGACAAACAGATTATGTTATATTTCTTTCAGACTTTTATGTGTAGTATTCAGTAGTAGTTCGTGAGTTGGTGACTCCACGTCTTGGGTAGAGGATTTTAGTATCAGTTACCTTGAAACTGCTTATTTTTATTTTTATAAAGTCTTCCGCACTTGTTTAACTAAGATTATGATTTTGATTGTTAAATTGAGTATGAAATATTATTAGAAACAGGATAGTGTGAGTAAAGTGGCTTGCCTAGCTATCACGAGTAGGCGCCATCACGATCCCGATGTTGGGGGAAAAATCCGGGTCTTGTCAGAGGCTCGTATACCTTGCTGAAAACTAGATTGTGTTGGACCTATTATTTTAGTAATGATTGGTTTAATCTATTAGCAATTATTTTTGTAATTAACTTATACAAAGTATTACATAAACTAATTGGACGATATTGATGTATAGTTGTAGGATGTTGAACTTTGGGATAAGACATATAAAAGTTTTGTTTAACTCCTGAGGCATTACCTTAGTATTGAAAATTTCCTGACAAAAAGAAGTTACTTTACTTCCCACATCTGCCTAGAATTTTTTATAGAAAAAATGATATAAACCATCTGGGCCTGGTGCTTTGTGAGGTTGAAAACTAAATAAAGCATCTTTAATTTCTTGATTTGTTACAGGCTTATTCAGTAGGTACTGTTCTGGCATGGATATATTAATTTTGGCAGATTCATGGTAGTTATTGGGAGAGCTGAGATGATCAGTAGTGAAAAGCATTTTGTAAAAATCAGTAATATGTTCTTCTAAAGCATCCTGCTTGGAAATCCAGCTACCTACCATATCACGAAGACTAAAGATTTTATTCCTTCTACGCCTATGCAATATAGTCATATGAAAAAACTTTGCATTAGTAGCTCCCTGATTTAACTAATTAACCCTTGATTTTAATTTCCAAAAATTCTCTTCTAAAAGTAATATTATATTGTATTGCATTGTAAGCTCTATTTCTAATTCTTGTAATAACTTACTAGTAGGGTAATGCATTGATGGTTGAATTCCTGCTAAGCTTGCTAGTAGTTTTCTTTTTTCTTTAAAAATGTTCCCAAAATGATGTTTGTTCCAATGAATGGAAGCTTGTTGAAATATTTTAGTGGTGTAAGGTAAAGTATGATCCCCCGACCAAACATTACGCACTAAATTTTGAAATTGAGGATGAGTTGCCCATATTATCTCAAAACGAAAAATTCTATTTGTAATCCTAACAGTGGGATGAAGAGTTATTAAAATTGGTCAGTGGTCCGAGTATGTTCTAGGAAGATGATGCACTTCTGCTTCAGGGTACATAATCATCCATTCATAATTAGCTAAAAATCTATCAAGCATCTCTAATATTGTATTACTTCCTCTATGTTTATTAGTCCAAGTAAATATACTTCCATGAAAGCCTTGATCCACAAGTTTACAATAATTTAAGCAAGTCACAAACTTATCAACCCTACCATTGTTAACCGGCAAACCACCAAATTTTTCTCTATAATTTGTAACTTCATTAAAATCACCTCCTAATAACCAAGGTATATTTCTATTATCATGCAAATCTTTTAAATTGTCCCAAAGTAAAGATATTGAAAAATCATTATTACTAGCATATATGGCACACAACAACCAAGGGGAGTTAGTAGAACTAACCTAGACCATGCAGTGTATTTCTTGGTCGGAAAGCCTCATTTGAGTTACCCTAATACCCTCCTCCTTCCAAAGAACCATTAAACCCCCTATAAGATCATTTACAGGAACTTGTGACATGTGAGTAAAATTAAAATCGTCCCTGAGCCTAGAGTGATCTGTCATGTATGTTTCAACTAAGATAACCAACACTGGCCTATGATTGTCTAACAAAGACCTAAAGTGTCTCCAGAATTCTGGATTGTGTGATCCCCTACAATTCCAAAGTATAAAATTCATAAAAGAGTTAGGGTTGTACATCTGGTCTACTTGAACTGGTGTCCTCGGAGAGACTGATGTTGTAGTCTGCTCCTGGGTCATCATCTAAGTGGTCTGACTTAGAGTGAGAATAATTACCATTGAATACTTCCCTACCAGTGGATTTAGAGGCTGGTAAAAGTTTAAGTTGCATGACAATATATCAGGTGGACATTTTAGAACAAACTTTTTTCCGTACTGCTCATTTAGGTCGCACACAAGAATCCCCTTGAGCCACCAATACTCTGTCTTTGTTTCCCTCATTTCTGCTAGAATTTTTGCTACCTCATGCCCTGTTGGACTTTATAGTGCGTGTGGTAAGGGAGGTGGTGTATGAGGTGGAGATTCTATTGGACTAAAATTGTCCATTAGACTGAGTGGGCTGGCATAGGGTGAGAGTGGGTTGAATGATTTGAGAGCCTAGAGCCATGGAGCAAACAGTTGACCCATGTGGTGAGGAGGATAAAAAGGCATTAGATTGATCATTGGGTTCCCATGCAGATTGGAAGGATTCATGGGGTAGCTCCAGTGATGGGGTGACGATAGTGGTTGAGACTCTACAGGGAGATGAGTGAGTGTTGTGAACCAATTGTTCTGTGTATAAGCCTCCATCCCCAGACGCATTCCCTCTGTCACTATTTCTGCTAAGTGGGATGGGATCTGGATGAGGAGAACCACTTCTTGTCCATTTAGTTCCATCGTGAACGTCAGAGCATACCCTTGTAATCCCATCTCCAACTAGGATTCCAGAGGGAGATCGATAGAGATGATTTGAGATGTGTAAACCATCGGAGAAAAGATGTGGGGGTAACTGAGGCCCCTATATGATCAGTCTGGGTAAATTGAAAAGTTGGTTGTTCTCTATTATATTCTCCTGCATGGTCATGTAGTGACTGGTGTTTGGAAAAGATGGGCGATACATCACTTAAGTCTATAGTTGGAATTTGTGTGAGCAACTGTGTTTGAGAAGAACATTGATCCATTATTAATTTATCTTGAGGGACATTATAGATGGGTTAAGAGTCGATGTAGAGGGAGATTGAGTGAAGTAATGGCGTACATCACGTGTAATGTAATAATTATGTTTAGGGTTAGAAATATTTGGTTGGGTAAATTGAGCGGCTACATGTATTGTAGCATGCAAGGATGGAGGGTTTGGGTTATCTGAGTTAATGATGTGTCACTAAGGGACAAGTTAGAGGATGAGATGTGAATGTTTGGTTGGAGAGGGTTGTGCTTATGTGGCTGAACTTGGAGAGGAGGTGGTAAATTATTTTTGACACCTGGAATAGTCAGTAAGATATCTTGTGTAGGGGTAGTTTTATTAGAAGCTTCTCTCGGATTAGTGGAAGGAGGTGGCAAGTCTGTGGTGTCTAATAAAGGGCTATCCTGAGGAAATGTAACTGGTTGAGATGTCATTGGGCTATATTCTACACTTTGGTTAACAAGACGAGTGGTCATAGTAGATGGACCCTCATTATTATTGACCAAATGGGCTAGCCAACTAAAGCTATTCAAGCTTTTAATGTTAGCCTTAATATGCAGGTAGGTATTATTGTTGGGCCAGCCCATGAAAGGCCTGCTTTCGTTTGAATACTTACCTGGTCCAAATCGCTGTGGAGGTGATGCAACTGCTACCGCCTCCTTGTTCATTGAGGGTTTAGAATTACTTGTTGTGTAATTTTATTTTTGGGGAATTCTACAGTAGTCCACTCTTTTGGTTTTTGAATAGCTTTAGTAGTCTGCTGAGAAGAAGAAGTTCTATCCATGCTTGAATAGGCATGTTCTGAACAAAGTTGTTTTTCATGTCCAAAACGCCCACGAATAGTGCAGAGTAGGTTAAGCCCCTCATACTGTATAAGTTGCTTATGGTGGTCTAAGTTAACATGTATCTTTAGAGGCTTTTCCAATAGTACCTCAAATTCTTGCATATCTTCCCCTTGTTATCGACGATGTGCATGAATCAACCTTAAGTAGTGTTCCTAGCTTTGCTCCTACTCGTTAGGCAGTTCTGGTAGTCTTACCCATAAAGCAGAATAGGTAAGTTGAGTGGCTGAAGCGACAAACTTTGGCTCCCAACGTTGAAGAGATAAAAAGTTGCTTAGGACAAACCATGGTCCTCCATGAAGAGCTTTTATCATATTCTCCTCTTTTTGATATTTGATAAGATAGAAGTCTAAACCCAAGTCAATAAGAGGAAGTTCTTCAACAGGCTTCCAAATGTCTATAAGCTTATTTTTTAGAATATGATGAGCAATCTTCCTACCAAATAACTTAATGGTAATTGAATATTTCCAAGGCTCATATAACCGATTTTTATCCGACACAGTGATAGGGATAAAGTTATCCTCGTCTTCAGTTATGCATGTTATTTCATCTGTTAGGGCGAGAGCAGGAGTTAAATATTTTTGAGTAGTTATGGTAGGATCAAGGTTTTTATCTAATTAGAGGGTTTGAAGGAGGGTAGCAGGCTTATGAATATTTATATTATCATCTATTTGCATAGACCCAATACCTGGTGGTTCGATACAATGGTTAAGTTCAGAGGTTTCGGGTTAAGGGGAATTCATCTTTGTTTTGATTGAATAGGTGTGGAGGAGGAGAAAAAGAAGTAGCTGCAAAGTAGGGATGCTTTACATGTTGAGAGAGATTTTTTCACATATTCATTTTTCGATCTTCCACAATTGCTAATTCTTGTATTTGTTGTAGTATCACATTGGAATGGTAGTTTACTGATATTCACTTTGTTGAAATTGAAATGGTAACTAAACGCTGTAAAAATCAATACATATCTATACTAGGGCGGTTGAAAACCCAACGGTAATCATTACTCGAATTGTAAAAGTGGCTTATTGGCTTATTTGTATCAGGTTATCGAATTAACAGTTCGGAGCGGATTATTCTAAAATTATTGGCTTATTTATTATCACCGTTAATCCATTAAAATTATTATATTTATATTTTAACTAGTTAGGAAGCAACTTCTTAGCGGCTTGAGCTTCACCGTCATCATAACTTATTTTTGGGCTATGGCTAGGCAGAGCTAGATGCTTCTTGACACTTTTTCTGCTGAAATGAATCATTTAACTTGGTAACTGAAGCAAAATTATATCAAGAATTTATGTCCATTGAATTTCTATTACTGGATAAGGATCTCTAATTTTTATTTCAGCTTGCTTATTGTAAAAGAATTAAGAAAAGTAACTATCATTAACAAGGAGAGCTTCATTAGCGTATTGAAGTGTGATTTTGATTGAATCCTCTATCTATTATTTATTGTCTTGATTACTTATGTGATTTTTATTGTCTATTTGATTTAGCCGATAAATCGCCTGATAATTATTGGATTGTCACTATTTGATATCAATCTGCTCGATAACTTATCAGGTTGCTAGCAAATTAGTACATCACAAACCGCTAACCGAATCGTCAAAAATAAATATCTGCTCAGTAAGCATCCCTAATCAATATACATGGGTTACTTGCCTTAATGAACTCATAGATGCCGTTTGACTCAAGAGATTAGGCGGGTATCTCGGTAAAATATTATATTCAATTTATCTCGTGTTTCGTTTGAGGTATTAGATAAAACTAGTGCCATTTTATACCAAAGTCTTGGTATAACTTATCGTATATTGAAGATGGGATAAGTTATCATCATTTTAAAATTATAATCCTAATTTAATGTTAGGATTATATATCTTGGTATAACTTATCGCATATTGAAGATGGGATAAGTTATCACCATTTTAAAATTATAATCCTAATTTAATGTTAGGATTATAATCGTGGGATATATTTGATTTTGAACCAAATAACCCCTCGTCTAGTTATTGGGACAAGGATAAATTCAATATAATTTCAGGATAATTTTTGTCCCATATTTTATCGTGGGTATTAGTGTCACGATCCGGATTTTTCACCTTCGGAAATCGTGATGGAGCATACTATTATGAGCTAGGCAAGCAAATCAATCATTAACGTTTTAGGCAAACATCGGCAATATTATGGCAATACATTTAATATAAAAGCGAAAGTCTTAAATATAAATAAACTGAAAACAAGTGCGGAAATTCACTTACAACCTCTACCCAAGACCGTAGTCACTAACTCACGAACGTCTACAGAATACTAAATACAGAGTCTGAACAAAATACAATATTGTTTGTTCTGGTACAAGGACAACAAACGAAATAAAGATAGAAGAGACTCCAGTCTATGCGGACATCAGCAAGGATACCTCGGGATCTCTGAACTAAAGTCAGCTGCTGTCACGACCCGGATTTTCCCCCAACATCGGGATCGTGATGGCGCCTACTCGTGGTAGCTAGGCAAGCCACTGTATACATACTATCTTGTTTCTAGCACAATTTTAATTAAATAAATGCGAAATACTTTATCAGATAGAAATAACTAATTACAAAGTGAAAATCATACTGAATTCTTCTACCCAAGACGTGGAGTCACCAACTCACGAACTACTATGGAATACTACACATAAAAGTCTGAAGGAAATATAACATAATTCTGTTTGTCTCGGAACAAAGAGACTACAGCTAATAACATAAATAAAGAGAGAGACGCCGGGCCTGCGGACGTCTGCAAGCTACCTCGGTCTCAAATATGATCAACTCCCATGCAATCGATTTACTGCTGCTGCTGCTCCTGATCGTAACCTGGACCTGTGCAAAAACGCACGAAGTGTAGCATCAGCACACCCGGCCCCATGTTCTGGTAAGTGCCTGGCCTATCCCGGTGAAGTAGTGACAAGCCTAGGACAGACACTCACATAAACCTATGCAATTCAATATATATATATATATATGTGTGTACCACAAAATAACAAGAAATAATCAAGTATTAACAAAATAAGGAATACCTTAAAGAATTCAACAATTAATCACAGTTAATAATTTCACAAGGAAAAATAAAGTATAATGTAAACACAAGTAATATCACTTCAAGAAATAGCAAGCAGTTGCACGGCATCACCCGTCGTGCTTTTACTCTCATCCTCACATCCATAGTACGGCATGATCCTTCGTACATGGTTCAATAACAGAGCACGGCATGATCCTTCGTGCATAATCAATAATAGGGCACGGCATGATCCTTCGTGCATAATCAATAATAGGGCACGGCATGATCCTTCGTGCATAATCAATAATAAGGCACGGCATGATCCTTCGTGCATAATCAATAATAAACATGGCACGGCATTAACCTTCGTGCATAAATAAATAAACATGGCACGGCATTACCCTTCGTGCATTATCACTCTTCCTCACCCAAATAACAATCACAGTTAAGGGCAAAGAAAGAAACAGTAATTCATAAACCGTCCCATCAAGGGCAATCAATACTTATCTTCACAACAAGTCCCAACAAGGGAGAACAATAACAATTCATCTGTAATATATATCAAAATAATCATTTTCCCAACGACTCACAGTCATACTAGACGCCAGTGTATGGATGCTCGTCACCACAGCCCATACACCGTACTCGATCACATAACACATAACACATAATCCTATTCCCTCAAGCTAGGATAGAACAAACACTTACCTCGAATGCTTATGAACAATTCAATCCGTGGGAATGTCTTTTCTTTCAATTTGGCTCCAATCCAACCGTATCTATACACAATTGATTTAGTATCATCAATTCAACTCAACAAACTACTTCTTAATACCAAATACAACTTTTACAACATTCTGCGCCATGAATAGTGAATTTCAACCCCGGGCCCACATGGTCGGAATTCGGGGTTAGGACCAAAATCCGGTTACCCATTCCCCCACGAGTTCATATATATAATTTGTTTCAAAATCGGACCTCAATTCGAGGTCAAATTCCCCAATTTATGAAAAACCCTATTTTCTAACAAAAACAAGAATTTTACCATGAAAATCTTTGATTTCTTATGAAAAACATGTTTAATGATGTTAGGATTTGAAAGAATTAAGTAAAAAGTGACTTACAATCGTTTTGATGAAGAAGAAATCCTTGAAGAATCGCAAATGGGTGTTTTGGTTTTGTAAAATGTGAAGAAATGACTGAAATTCGTGTTTTTCAGGTCTCTGTGTTCGCATTTGCGAACATGGGTTCGCAATTGCGAACCCCGACCAATTTCTGGAGTTTGAAAAATAAGCTAAGGGTGGGAAGTTCGCATTTGCGAACATTTGTTCGCATTTGCGAACAGCTCGCATTTGCGAACTAATGTTCGCATTTGCGAACACATGCTGTATAAGGCAGTGTTCGCATTTGCGAACAATGGTTCGCATTTGCGAACCAAGGCATAATGGGAAATGTTCGCATTTGCGAACTTTTGTTCGCATTTGCGAACATAGGCTGGCACCGGGGACCTTCGCAAATGCGAACAATTGTTCGCATTTGCGAACATAGGCTGGCACTGGGGACCTTCGCATTTGCGATGAATGTTCGCATTTGCGAGCCCGTCCCCCTTCGCAATTGCGAGAAAACTTCGCAATTGCGAAGCCAACAGCTGGGTGAAAAACCAGCAGTTCAAAAATTCAGAGTTTCATCCAACGGCCTATCAAATCTTTATCCGAGCCCCCCGGGCTCCAAACCAAACATGTACATAACCTCAAAAACACATTATGAACTTGTTCGTGCAATCACATCGCCAATATCACCTCGTTTTCATCAAATCAAGCCTCAAATGCATGATTTTTATACCTTTAGTTTTCAAAACTTTCAAACTTGGGACTCAAGGTCCAAAACATCTCAAACGACATCCAAATGTCACCAAACTTTACATAAATCACATATATAATATTTAAGACTTGTACCGGGCGTCGGAACCAAAATACGAGCCCGATACCAAGGTCAATTAATTTATTCCCTTTAATAATTACATCAAAAACAATTTCACATAAAAATTCATAACTTGGGCTCTAGGCCTCAGAATTCGACTCCGGACACATGTCCAAGTCCCATATTTTCCTACGGACCTCCCGGGACCATCCAAATCTCGGGTCCGGATCCGTTTACCAAAAATGTTGACCGAAGTCAACCATATCAATATTAATATCATTTTTATCCAAATTTCTCATAGAATTCATATTTTCTATCATAAAATCTTTCCGGCTACATGCTCGGATCGTGCACGTAAATCGAGGCAACATAGAATGAGGTTTTCAAGGCCTCAAAAGCTCGAAATGATTAATTAAATAAGTGAAGACCCTTTGGGTCGTCACAATCTCCACCTCTAAAACAACCATTCGTCCTCGAACGGACAAAATAAAGAAGTACCTGAGTCAGGAAACAAGTGTGGGTAGCGGCTCCGCATATCAGACTCGGACTCCCAGGTCGATGCCTCAGGAGGCTGACCTCTCCACTGAACACGCACAGAAGGATAACTCTTCGACCTCAACTGTCGAACCCGCCGGTCTAGAATAGCCACCGGCTCCTCCTCGTAAGATAGATCATTGTCCAATTGGACAGTACTGAAGTCTAACACATGTGTGCGATCGCCGTGGTATCTCCGAAGCATAGATACATGAAAAACTGGATGCACGGCTGATAAGCTATGCGGCAAAGCTAATCTGTAAGCCACCCCTCCCACTCTGTCTAAAATCTCAAATGGACCAATATACCTAGGGCCGAGCTTGCCCTTCTTCCCAAACCTCATCACGCCCTTCATAGGCGACACTCGGAGCAATACTCGTTCACCAACCATGAAATCTACATCTCGAACCTTACGATCCGCATAAGTCTTTTGCCTAGACTGAGCTGAACGCAATCTCTCCTGAATAGTCTTGACCTTATCTAAGGCCTCCTGAACTAAGTCTGTACCCAACAACCGAGCCTCTCCCGGTTCAAACCATCCAACCGGTGATCGACATCGCCTACCATACAACGCCTCATACGGGGCCATCTGGATGCTAGATTGGTAACTGTTATTGTAGGCGAACTCTGCCAATGGTAGAAACTGGTCCCACGAGCCTCCGAAATCAATAACACAGGCTCGAAGCATGTCCTCAAGAATCTGAATAGTCCTCTCTGACTGGCCATCCGTCTGAGGATGAAATGCTGTACTCAACTGAACCTGGGTGCCTAACTCCTGCCGAACCGCTCTCCAGAACCGCGAGGTAAACTGCGTACCCCGATCAGAGATAATAGATACTGGCACCCCATGGAGACGATTAATCTCCCTAATGTAAACCTCCGCTAACCTCTCCGACGAGTAGGAGACAGATACTGGAATGAAGTGTGCTGACTTGGTCAGCCTATCAATAATGACCCAAATAGCATCAAATTTTCTCCGAGTCAAAGGATGTCCAGTAACGAAGTCCATAGTGATCCGCTCCCATTTCCACTCGGGAATTTTGATTCTCTGGAATACCCCACCGGGTCTCTGGTGCTCATATTTCACCTGCTGACAATTTAGACACCGAGCGACATACGTAACGATATCTTTCTTCATTCCGCGCCACCAATAATGTTGCCGTAAGTCCTGATACATCTTCGCGGCGCCTGGGTGAATAGAATATCGCGAACTGTGGGCCTCTGCTAAGATAAACTCTCGAATTCCTTCGACATTGGGTACACAAACTCTACCCTGCAATTTTTAATACCCCATCATCATCTAGGTTTACCTGTGTGGCACCTCCCCGCTGTACTGTATCTCTCAACTCACGCAAATGAGGATCATCAAATTGCCTCTCACGGATACGCTCTAATAAAGAAGAACGAGCGACCGTGCAGGCTAACACTCTGCTAGGCTCAGAAATGTCTAATCTCACGAACCGGTTGGCTAAGGCCTGGACATCTAGAGCTAATGGTCTCTGATTGACCGGAATATATGCAAGACTACCCATGCTGGCATACTTTCTACTCAATGCATCGGCCACCACATTGGCCTTACCCGGGTGATATAATATAGTAACATCATAGTCTTTTAGCAACTCTAACCATCTCCGCTGTCGTAGATTCAACTCCTTCTGTTTGAACAAGTACTGTAGGCTTTTGTGATCGGTGTACACCTCACATGTCACACCATATAGATAATGCCTCCAGATCTTTAAGGCATGAACCACTGCTGCCAACTCGAGATCATGAACTGGATAATTCTTCTCATGTATCTTTAACTGCCTCGAAGCATAAGCGATAACCTTACCATCCCGCATCAATACCGCTCCAAGCCCTGTACGAGATGCGTCACAATAAACTGTATAAGGCCCTGTACCTGTAGGTAGTATCAACACTGGTGCGGTGGTCAAGGCTGTCTTGAGCTTCTGAAAGCTCGCCTCACACTCCTCCGACCACCGAAACTGAACACCCTTCTGGGTCAACCTGGTCATCGGGGCTGCAATAGAAGAAAACCCTCTACAAATCAACGGTAGTAACCTGCTAATCCCAAGAAACTCCGGATCTCGGTCACCGAAGCTGGTCGAGGCCAATTCTGGACTGCCTCAATCTTCTTTGGGTCCACTTGAATACCTTCCACTGATACAATGTGACCCAGAAATGCTACCGAACTCAACCAGAACTCACATTTAGAAAATTTGGCATATAGCTGGTTATCTTTCAGAGTCCGAAGAACCACTCTGAGGTGCTGCTCGTGCTCTTCCTGGCTGCGGGAGTATACCAGGATGTCATCTATGAATACTATCACGAACAGATCTAAGTAAGGCCCGAATACCCGATTCATCAACTCCATGAATGCTGCTGGGGCATTGGTCAACCCGAAGGACATGACCAAGAACTCATAATGCCCATATCTAGAGCGAAAGGCTGTCTTAGGAATGTCAGCCGCCCTGATCTTCAGCTGATGGTAGCCTGACCTCGAGTCTATCTTAGAGAATACCCTCGCTCCCTGGAGCTGGTCAAACAAATCATCAATCCTCGGCAGTGGATATTTATTTTTGATAGTCACCTTGTTTAACCGCCGGTAATCAATACACATCCGCATCGAGCCATCCTTCTTCTTTACAAATAACACAGGTGCTCCCCAGGGGGAAACACTGGGCCTGATAAAGCCCTTCTCAAGAAGGTCCTGCAACCGATCTTTCAACTCTTTTAGTTCCGGCGGGGCCATACGATAGGGTGGAATAGAGATGGGCTGAGTACCCGGTGCCAGATCAATACAGAAATCAATATCCCTGTCGGGTGGCATGCCCGGCGGGTCTGAAGGAAAAACCTCAGGAAACTCCCGTGCAATAGGGACTGAATCAATGGAAGGAACTTCTGCGCTGGAATCACGAACATAAGCCAAATAAGCTAGACACCCCTTCTCGACCATACGTCGAGCCTTAACATAAGAAATAACGGTGCGAACGGAGTGGCTTGAGGTACCCTTCCACTCTAATCGGGGTAATTCTGGCAAGGCTAAGGTGAGAGTCTTAGCATGACAATCAAGAATAGCATGGTATGGGGACAACCAGTCCATCCCCAATATGACATCAAAATCTACCATATCCAAAAGCAACAGATCGACACGGGTCTCAAGACCCCCAAATATAACTACGTACGAACGATGCACCCGATCGACTACAATGGAGTCGCCCACCGGTGTAGCCACATAAGCTGGAATATCCAGAGCATAGCCGGGCACGACCAAATACGGTGCGAAGTAGGAAGACACATAGGAATATGTATATCCGGGGTCAAATAATACCGAAGCACCTCGCCACACACGAGAATAGTACCCGTAATCACGACATCTGATGCCTCTCGCCTCCGGCTCCGGCCGGTAAAGCATAGAATCGGGGATCCGCACCTCCCCTCCGAGCCTGCGTCTCTGGGACGACCATCAACTGGCTGACCTCTACCTCTGGCCGGACGGTCTCCACCTCTACGGTCTCGACCTCCACCTCTATAATCTCTACCCCCGCCTCGCTGGCTGGGCAGGCTGCTGAGGGTCTGCTGGGACCCGAATCATAGGACGAGGACCTCGCCGCCGAGAGTTGCCCGCCGCTATAGGGCAATTCCCGATAAAATGACCCGGGTCGCCACAACCGTACCAACTCTTGGACCGATAGGGCTGCTGGCCCCGACGACCCGAATGGCCTCCACGAACACTCCGAAGAGGCCGAGCATTAATAGGAGACCGGTCCGAATAATTCCCCGAAAACCACGATCACCCGATCCACCCCGCGAGGCCCGAAGGGCGGAATGAAAAGGCCCGGAGGATCGGCCTCTATCAAAGGATTCTCTGCTACCGGAGGAAGAACCACCAAACCTGCCTGAATGACGAGGCCTCTTATCCGAAGAATAACCGCCTCCCCTAGCAAGAGCCATCTCAACTCTGCGTGTTGCATTGGCTGCCTCCTGAAATGATATGTCACTCCCCACGCCCATAGCCATCTGGAGTCTAATTGGCTGATTAAGCCCATCTATAAATCTGCGGACCCTCTCCCGCTCCGTGGGAAGTATCACCACTGCATGACGAGCCAAGTCGATAAATCTCGTCTCATATTGTGTAACTGTCATAGTGCCCTGATGGAGGCGCTCAAACTGCCTCCGAAGTACATCCCTCTGAGTAGCAGGGAGAAACTTCTCCATAAATAGTTCCGCAAACTGGTCCCATGATAAAGCTGGGGACCCTGCTGGTCGAGTCAGGCAATAATCTCTCCACCAAGTCTTGGCGGATCCTGCAAGTCTGAAGGTACAGAAGTCAACTCCGTTTGTCTCCACAATCCCGATAGTCTTGAGAATCTCATGGCAACTGAATAAAAAGTCCTGAGGATCCTCTGATGCGGCTCCACCGAATGTAGTGGTAAATAGCTTGGAGAACCGATCAAGCCTCCATAACGAATCAGAAGTCATGGCCGTTCCATCACCGGCATGAGCTGTGGTACCTGACTGAGTGGCCACAGCTGGCTGAACCACTAGTGCCTGAGGCTGGGGAACCACTGGCTCCGGAGTACGTGCAACAAGAGTCTGGGCCCCTCCTCCAGCCTGAGAAGTGGCTGGTGCAGCTGGTAATAAGCCTGCTCTGGCAACGCTGTCCATAAAACCTGCTATCCTGACCAGAGCCTCCCGAAGATCCGGGGTAAATAAGGCCTCCCCTGGGACATGAGCTGGGCCCACAAGAGCTGCTGGAACTGGAGCCTCCTCACCAATCTCAACATGAGGCTCCACCTCTAGGATAGCTGCCTGGGCAGAGCTCTGCCCCTACCACGGCCTCCGATACGGCCTTGGCCCCTGCCCCTCACGGGAGCCGCCTGGGGCTCAAGCTGCTGATCAGCGGACGAAGAAGCGCGTGTCCTTACCATCTGCGAAAGGACATAATAGAAATTCAATCAGTAATTGAGGAACAAGTCGCACGACAAGAAAGAACAAATGAGAGACTTTTTCCTAACTCAATAGACTCTGGAGGACAAGTACGGACGTCTCCGTACCTACCTCTCAAACTCTACTAAGCTTGTTCGTGAGTGGTGAGACCTATGTAACCTAGAGCTCTGATACCAACTTGTCACGACCCGGATTTTCCCCCAACATCGGGATCGTGATGGCGCCTACTCGTGGTAGCTAGGCAAGCCACTTTATTCATACTATCCTGTTTTTAACACAATTTTAATTAAATAAATGCGAAATACTTTATCGAAATAGAAATAACTAATTACAAAGTGAAAATCATACTGAAATCCTCTACCCAAGACGTGGAGTCACCAACTCACGAACTACTATGGAATACTACACATAAAAGTCCGAAGGAAATATAACATAATTCTGTTTGTCTCGGAACAAAGAGACTACAGCTAATAACATAAATAAAGAGAGAGACGCCGGGCCTGCGGACGTCTGCAAGCTACCTCGGTCTCAAATGTGATCAACTCCCACGCAATCTATTTACTGCTGCTGCTGCTCCTGATCGTAACCTGGACCTGTGCAAAAACGCACAGAAGTGTAGCATCAGCACAACCGACCCCATGTGCTGGTAAGTGCCTGGCCTATCCCGTCGAAGTAGTGACAAGCCTAGGACCAGACACTCACATAAACCTCTGTGCAATTCAATATATATATATATGTGTACCCCAAAATAACAAGAAATAATCAAGTATTAACACCATAAGGAATACCTTAAAGAATTCAACAATTAATCACAGTTAATAATTTCACAAGGAAGAACAAAGTATAATGTAAACACAAGTAATATCACTTCAAGAAATAGCAAGCAGTTGCACGGCATCACCCTTCGTGCTTTTACTCTCATCCTCACATCCATAGTACGGCATGATCCTTCGTACATGGTTCAATAACGGGGCACGGCATGATCCTTCGTGCATAATCAATAATAGGGCACGGCATGATCCTTCGTGCATAATCAATAATAGGGCACGGCATGATCCTTCGTGCATAATCAATAATAGGGCACGGCATGATCCTTCGTGCATAATCAATAATAAACATGGCACGGCATTAACCTTCGTGCATAAATAAATAAACATGGCACGGCATTACCCTTCGTGCATTATCACTCTTCCTCACCCAAATAACAATCACAGTTAAGGGCAAAGAAAGAAACAGTAATTCATAAACCGTCCCATCAAGGGCAATCAATACTTATCTTCACAACAAGTCCCAACAAGGGAGAACAATAACAATTCATCTGTAATATATATCAAAATAATCATTTTCCCAACGACTCACAGTCATACTAGACGCCAGTGTATGGATGCTCGTCACCACAGCCCATACACCGTACTCGATCACATAACACATAACACATAATCCTATTCCCTCAAGCTAGGATAGAACAAACACTTACCTCGAATGCTTATGAACAATTCAATCCGTGGGAATGTCTTTTCTTTCAATTTGGCTCCAATCCAACCGTATCTATACACAATTGATTTAGTATCATCAATTCAACTCAACAAACTACTTCTTAATACCAAATACAACTTTTACAACATTCTGCCATGAATAGTGAATTTCAACCCCGGGCCCACATGGTCGGAATTCGGGGTTAGGACCAAAATCCGGTTACCCATTCCCCCACGAGTTCATATATATAATTTGTTTCAAAATCGGACCTCAATTCGAGGTCAAATTCCCCAATTTATGAAAAACCCTATTTTCTAACAAAAACAAGAATTTTACCATGAAAATCTTTGATTTCTTATGAAAAACATGTTTAATGATGTTAGGAATTGAAAGAATTAAGTAAAAAGTGACTTACAATCGTTTTGATGAAGAAGAAATCCTTGAAGAATCGCAAATGGGTGTTTTGGTTTTGTAAAATGTGAAGAAATGAGTGAAATTCGTGTTTTTCAGGTCTCTGTGTTCGCATTTGCGAACATGGGTTCGCAATTGCGAACCCCGACCAATTTCTGGAGTTTGAAAAATAAGCTAAGGGTGGGAAGTTCGCATTTGCGAACATTTGTTCGCATTTGCGAACAGTTCGCATTTGCGAACTAATGTTCGCATTTGCGAACACATGCTGTATAAGGCGGTGTTCGCATTTGCGAACAATGGTTCGCATTTGCGAACCAAGGCAGTCACTGGGGAATGTTCGCATTTGCGAACTTTTGTTCGCATTTGCGAACATAGGCTGGCACTGGGGACCTTCGCAAATGCAAACAATTGTTCGCATTTGCGAACAAGGCTGGGCCAAAGGGGGCTTCGCATTTGCGATGAATGTTCGCATTTGCGAGCCCGTCCCCCTTCGCAATTGCGAGAAAACTTCGCAATTGCGAAGCCAACAGCTGGGTGAAAAACCAGCAGTTCAAAAATTCAGAGTTTCATCCAACGGCCTATCAAATCTTTACCCGAGCCCCCGGGCTCCAAACCAAACATGTACATAACCTCAAAAACACATTATGAACTTGTTCGTGCGATCACATCGCCAATATCACCTCGTTTTCATCAAATCAAGCCTCAAATGCATGATTTTTATACCTTTAGTTTTCAAAACTTTCAAACTTGGGACTCAAGGTCCAAAACATCTCAAACGACATCCAAATGTCACCAAACTTTACATAAATCACATATATAATATTTAAGACTTGTACCGGGCGTCGGAACCAAAATACGAGCCCGATACCAAGGTCTATTAATTTATTTCCTTTAATAATTGCATCAAAAACAATTTCACATAAAAATTCATAACTTGGGCTCTAGGCCTCAGAATTCGACTCCGGACACATGTCCAAGTCCCATATTTTCCTACGGACCTCTCGGGACCATCAAATCTCGAGTCCGGATCCGTTTACCAAAAATGTTGACCGAAGTCAACCATATCAATATTAATATCATTTTTATCCAAATTTCTCATAGAATTCATATTTTCTATCATAAAATCTTTCCGGCTACATGCTCGGATCGTGCACGTAAATCGAGGCAACATAGAATGAGGTTTTCAAGGCCTCAGAAGCTCGAAATGATTAATTAAATAAGTGAAGGTCCAAAGGCTGCTCCAGCTTTGTGATTTGTGCAAAAGAGCACAAAAGTGTAGCATCAGCACAACCTACCCAATGTGCTGGTAAGTGTTTGGCCTAACCCCGGCGAAGTAGTGATGAGGCTACACCAGACTACCAAACAAACATGTGCAGTTCAACTGTATATATATATATATATGCAATAGAAGAGAATACAGAAATTTAACAAGTCAAGAGGAAGTGGAGCATGTTGTAGGGGCTATAGCAGTTTAGAATACAAAATCAAAAATAAGGAATGAAACGGTACAACTACAAAGTCAACGAGAGTAATAATCAAAACATGGTACGAAATGTTCCTTCGTGTATTAATAAGCAAAACATGGCATGAAATGTCCCTTCGTGCATTAATAATCAAATTATGGCACGGAATGTTCCTTCGTGCATTAATAGTCAAAACATGGCGCGGTATGTCCCTTCGTACATTAATAATCAAAACATGGCACAGAATATTCCTTCGTGCATTAATAATCAAAATATGACACAGAATGTTCCTTCGTACATTAACATATCCTCAACACAAACCATGCACGACATCAACCTTCGTGTTTTATCACTCTTCCTCACCCAAGCAACAATCATAACAAATGGGGCGAGGGGAAAAGACAAACAGTAATAGAAGTCACGGCAAGGGAACACAAGTAAACAGTTAAATCTCGGCAAGGGAACAACAACAATAACCTTCACATCCCGGCAAGGGAGATAATCATAATACTTTATCTTCCTTTCATTTCTTACCCAACAATTACTTTATCATTTTAGCCAACGTTCCAAAGAGTTCACAAACCATAATTATTTCTCTTACTTGTCACATTATATAGAAATCATCGACTCCACAAGGAAGAATCACAACAAAATTAGAATAAGTAAAAATAAGAACTCACGGTCATGTTAGACACCACTGTATAGATACTCGTCACCATGTCTATACACCATACTCGACAATTAAAAATTAGCAAACAATATTTTAATCATATTTCCTCAAGCCAAAGTTAGACCAAACACTTACCTCAACTTCTACGGCTAAATCAATCCACAACGACCACTTTCCCTTTTGAATTCGGCTCCAACTCAATCAAATCTATGAAATAACGACTTTATAGTATTAATAATAGCTAAACAAATCAAATCCAATGCCTAAATATAGATTCCCAACCTTTCTTCCAAAGATTCCAAAATTGACCCCGGGCCCGCTTGGTCAAAATACGAGGTTTGAATCAATTCCATATCACGTATTCAGCCACGAGCCCGAATACACAATTTGTTTTCAAATTTGGCCCCAAAACGAGGTCTAAATCGAAGAAAATTGAAAAGACCTAACTCTACCCATTTTCCCCAAATTTAACCCTATATTACATGTTTTAGGCCTAGGATTTCAATGGACGATGATAGAAAATGAAGAAAATGAGTTAGATAATACTTACCCAAGAATATTTGAAGAACAATCACTCTACAAGTCGCATAGGAGCTGAAGAGAAGAAGAGTTCGTGTTAAATTTGGAATAATCCTGTCACTGTTCTGTTTTTAGGCTTTTAAAATAGCTGGCAAAAAATGCCCTATGCGATCACAGAAGAAGGATTGCGATAGCATAGGGTCAGGTTGGATGAGTTCTGCGATCACAGAAGTATGGTTGCGAACGCATAGAAGAAAATAAAGGTGGGCTGAGCTTCGTACAATGCGATCGCGAAGACTATAATGCGATCGCATAGAAGGATTTCTGAACCTTAGCAATTTGGTCTATGTGATCGCGGCCTATCCTATGCGATCGCATAGAAGGAAAAATTGGACCACTAGCAACAGCAAGTCTGCGCTATTTCCTAAGTTCAAAACACCCTGAACCACCTCTAAATCACTTTCGAACCCTTGGGGCTCCTAACCAAACACACACACTAACTCAACAACTTCCTACGAACTTACCATAACGATCAAATCGACAAAATAACATCATATACATAGAATCAAGCCTCAAATCACATGACTACTTCCAACTTTTCATAAAACACAAATTTTCCATTTTTAAGTCCGAAACACATCAAATGACGACCGTTTTCAACTAAATTTCACAAAAGGCACTTAAACCATATATAATACTTGTACCGGGTGTCGGAACCAAAATACGATCTGGATACCATAGTCTTCTAATCAAATTTCTATATAAATTTTAGAAAAATAATTTCTTTTAAAATTATTCATTTCTCGGGCTCGGGGCCTCGGATTTTGATTCCGGGCATAAGCCCGAGTCCCATATTTTTTTACGGATCCTTCGGGATGGTCAAATCACGGGTTCGGGTCGGTTTACCCAAAATATTGACCAAAGTCAACTTTAATCATATTAATATCAAAATTCATTAATTTTTATACAAAATCCATATTTAAGCTTTCCGGCTACGCGCCCGTAGTGTGCACGCAAATTGAAGCAACTAAAAGTAAGGTTTTTAAGGCCTCTGAGCGAATAAAGTAGAGAAAACAGGTGAAGACCCTTTGGGTCGTCACAATTAGCTAATACAACATAAATTTTATAGGAATTTTTATATTCCTATGCCACATATGAAGCCTTATTACGCTTATTGTTTAAGGTTTTAATTACACTTAGTATACCAAATTACCAATTCAATATCATCTCCCTAATAAGGTCACAATCCTCTCCCTTCTCTCTAGGAAGACCGTGAATAGTGATTTCGTCACTATTCATCGTCCATAACTCCGGCATCCTGCAAGGTAAGATCACAATATTAGTCCCAAAAGAACACCCTTTTCATTGTGAATAATCTTCGCTTTATTTCTTCCTAAAATCTATAATAATTATCAACATATCTTAAAATTATTTTTAAGAGCTACTATAGCATCGAACTCTCTTTAGCCAATTTTAACGTTTACTGCCCTTGCAAGTTTCTACTTATTGTAACGTGACGTTGGATGATTGAAGTTTAACTTGGATGGTTTGTTTTTAAGCGTGATTCATAGGTTTGAAGCTAAAATCAAAATCAAATTTTAAAAAGTTTTTTGGAACTACTTTAGCAACGAATTAGCATAAGCTTATGCATTTCTTATCATAGTTTTTAAGGTGCTAAAGAATTATCTTTGGTACAGAGAGTGCTGTCGTGAAAACCTGGGTTGATCTATGTTTTTCAAGATTCCTGAAGAAAAATATTAGAGTTGATAAATCACTACTCCTTTACGTAGTGCAACCATGGACACTATGGCCAGTGGCCAGCTACCCTCACTCGTTGAGCCTCCTCCCCAACCTCCCCCTAACATCACCCAGCCATGCACGACAACCCTTATGGATTATGCAAAGACTGTAAAACCTACGACCAACACTTCGGCATTGCAAGATCGAGTAGCAATAGATGCTACAATTGAATGAGACTTGGGATAATACAAATAACCTATAATTTATCTACAAACAATCTACAAACTGGGTACAATTGAATTTTTATATCCCAAATCTCATTCAATTGTAGCATAATTTGTACTTTTGACATAATTGTATTTTTCAGAAGATTTGTAGAAGTTTTAGCCGTTTTATATTTTGAAAACAGAAATAAAGCATCTACAATCAGAATATAAATAATCTATAATTTTTGCAATATGTCTTCTTCTTCTACAATTTCTGAAATCACTATTCATCGGCCATAATTCCGGCATCCGGCAAGGTAACATCTCAAAATTGGTACCAAAAGAACACCTTTCTCATTGTTAACAATCTCCTTTTGTTTTTTTTTTCCTAAAATATACACTTATTATGCTACAATTGAATGACAATTGGGATATAAAAATTTAATGTACCAATTTTGTAGATAAATTATAGATTATTTGTATTATCCCAATTCTCATTCAATTGTAGCATAATAGGTATTATTGACATAATTGACTTAATTGCTTAATTGCTCAACTGTTTTATTTGGACAATGTGCAGCATGCTAGGTGGTAACGTCCAAATCGACTGCTAAAAAGCAATAGATACGGTCGCAACAATATAATTTACCCAACTAAGAGTCGGGGTCGAATCCCACAGAGAACAATATGTAGGCGATTAGGTATATAAGAAAATTATTGCTAATTATGCAACGCCAAACACTAAGAATGGTGATTGAAAAAGTATTTAAACTTAAATGCGAAAATATAAACTAAACTAGAAAGCAAGTAAAATGATCAATGGCTACACGTATGATTGCTTCGGGAATTACACTGAAGTGGTCATGAAATTGCTAGTAATCATGCTTCTTTTCATACTCATAATTGATTTATTGAACTATTCGGATTGTTGATTATAAGGTTAATAATATTCATAAGAATCTTTCGAGTTCTTATGAATCTATCCAAGTTAAATCAATACCTATATGTCTATGGTATTAATATTAACAAGAATGCATTTACCACTCTTATGATTCAACCAAACAAGACAACTAAGTATATGTCTATCTTAATTGCAAATTCTCCACCCGATGCCCGGGATTCAAATCTTGTTCTATTTGATTTTATATGCAACCAAGAATTTCCTCTGTCAAGTTTAATTCAAGGTTCGTAAATAATATTTCACTATTGGCCGTGCAAATAAATACCTATATGTCTATGGTATTAATATTAACAAGAATGCATTTACCACTCTTATGATTCAACCAAACAAGGCAACTAAGTATATGTCTATCTTAATTGCAAATTCTCCACCCGATGCCCGGGATTCAAATCTTGTTCTATTTGATTTTATATGCAACCAAGAATTTCCTCTGTCAAGTTTAATTCAAGGTTCGTAAATAATATTTCACTGTTGGCCGAGCAGTAAAATAATTAAGATCAAAATCAAATAAACAACCCACAACAATAATTTCAATATATTCAATCTAAGATTCAAATAACAAGATCATCTAACAAATACATAAGCACAACAAGTTATTTAATCCACACTTTAAACATGAATACTCTCATAAACAAGATTCAAGTGTTGGAAATAAATACTACACACTTAAATATTCAATACAAAGCAAGGAAATGAAGAAATAAACATAAATGGGTAAGGAATTCTTAACCAAAAGCTTCAATCTTCAAGACCCAAGTGTGTGTGCAAAACCCTAGCTTCCAAAAATGTTCTCTCTACTGAAAATAAGCCAAAGATCCTTTTACAAATGAGCTTCTTCGGGTATTAAATGATTTGGGGATCAAAAGGTGCGAAATTCCATAATAGCCCATGCCTGAAGCACGTACCTCGCAATTGTGATCAAAAGTTTTCAATTACCAAATTTGCCTCGCATTTGCGAAGTTGCCCTTAATTACACAGTGTTCGCATTTGCGAACATATTCTCGCAATTGCGAATCTTCCCCATTTACTGCACAGTTCGCATTTGCGAACAATTCTTCGCAAATGCGAAGAATCCCAATTACTGCTAAGTTCGCAATTGCGAACAAGTCTTCGCAATTGCGAAGGTGTCTTCTTTAAGCCTGTTTTCGCATTTACCATGAAATGTTCGCATTTGCGAGGCATAAATACACTGCCTAGATTTTCTTCTCTTTTTGGCTTCTTTTGCCTTGTTTTCACTTGGTTTCTTCACCATTACTTCTAAATCACATTCAATCCTGTAGAATAGAAGTAAATAACATTAAATACATGATTTTATCACTTCAAACATAGCAAATGTCGCCATTTAAAGGCAAGATAAGTTGGTATTTTACCAACTTATCACACCCCCAAACTTGAACTATTGCTTGTCCTCAAGCAATGGAAACGATAAAATCTCCTCACAAGTGACTAAATCAACCTCATATCCTCAACACACCAAGCCAATTAAAAAGAAAGTCTACTTTAATTACAAAAACATGACTTCGATTGGTACCAACAATTACTCCAAAGCATATGAATTATTGAGCACTTCACATAAACTTCATTATACTTCAAGTGCTCAAACACTAATGCAAATCAAAGTAGCAACCAAGTCATGACACTAAAGCTTCAAAATTTTCCTCTATATCACAATCAACTTTCTTTGGTCATTCTTATCAATTGAAAATGAGATTAGATTCACAACTAAATTTTCATGTGCCCTTACCTTCAAGAGAGGATCCCACACTCATAAATCTCAATTTAAATCAAAATTGGGATATCAAATGGAAAGAATTAACTCACTCTCAAAAAGATGTTCAAATGCATACAAGTAGTACCATAGGCTTGCCCTTTATGTATTCCTCCACTAATGTAGACAACTTGATTCAAAATCAATTAGGACTTAAAAGGTTGTAGTTTAGGCATTTGGTTAAGGTAAGGCAAAATTTTGGTTAAAGTGACTTAGAACCTCCCAAAGCACTACAATATCAAAATTAAAGTCCACTTCCTTCAAAGATATTTTCCACCCTTGTTTCACTTTTCAATCCACACCTAGTCCTTTATTTACAACTTTTATCAACATATATTATATATATATATATATGAATATATACATATATATACATTTTTCTTTTCACAATCCAATTCACCAATTCTTTTACATACCTTTCACCTTCTCAAATCAGTTCCATATCACAACTTTCCCAACTTTCACCCCCAAACTTAGGCTTTTAGCCTACATAAACACTTTCAATGTACTTTAGGGAAGTAGGGTGCCAAAAGATATAACATTTAGGAACAAATGGTTTAAGCATGTAAAATGGTTGCCAAAGAATAAGGTTAAAGGCTCAAAATTGGTTGACTAGGGAAAATATTTAAGGGTAGGAAATATAAAATATACTAGCGATCCAAGGAAAGCCTAATATCATTTTTTAAACTAAGTTAGTCTATAATTTCGCCTCAAAACACATTCAGGGCAAGTTCTAGACCACAAGTACTACAAAAGAACTTACAAATAAATCTCACCACACCGGCACATGAAAACTCAAATGGAATACAAATCCACAATCCAATTAATACAAATGACTTAAGAAGGTTATATAGCATACAAGATGCTATTTAGTGAATTAAAGAGCCAAAAATTGAATCTAAAAGGTCATGACATTTTCTTACTTCAATTGTTATCTTTTTCACCAACCAAATATTCATATGCCAAGGTTTAAAATATGTTGGTACCAAGCAAGTCACATTTTTATAAATGGGCACAAATCTCAACTCAAATCATTTATTTACCCAAATTAACAAAAACTAAATCTAACCACAAAACTAACTCCCTATAATTTATTTCTATAATTACCCGGTTCAAGAAAAGAAAAAAAAAATTTGCATCCTTGGAAAAAGAACCGTGGTATAAAGAAAACCAAGGATATCGCCACTAATATCAAATATAACAATAAAATAAAATAAATAAAGAAAATAAACAACAAAAACATGAAGAAGCTAATGAAAACCACGTACTAAACATAATACTTTCATTATACTAATACCACACATGATAAAATATAAAAAAAAATAGTACTAATCTGCCAAATATCCATAAAAAAGAAAAATAACTATAGCAGTTCTACAAGAAGCTACCCCCAACAATAGATATTGCATTGTCCCCAATGCAACTAAACATGATATAGTAAAAGATGGTGGAAAGTTCTCCCTGTATTATGCATCAACTGCTCTCCTCACTCTCTGACTCGGACTCATCATCCTCTTCTTCTTCCTCGGGCCACTCTGCTGGAATATCATCAGGATCCACAGCTCTGCTCGATGGTGGAAGGTCCCGAGGCTTAAGGACTTTCCATATGCCCTTCACACCTTTCCACATGCGAGTAAAGAATTTATCCCTCTTCTTCTCCCGCTTCACCATTTTAGTGTGTGACTCTTCCAATTTGGTATGAGAAGTACTCAGCTCACCATGCTTCTTTGCCAACTCCGTGTATGCTTTTTCCAAAGCCTTGAGGTGATCTCCCTATTTCCTTTGATCGTCAATGTATTTCTGGAAATCTTTCTTGCAAATATTAATAGATCCCTCAGATGTCTACCGAGGTCCCTGAGGAAGGCCAGAAACAAGCTCACGAATAACTCTCATCTCCTCACTAATCACAACAAATGGTCCTCCAGCTGATGAGGATGGCATACTACTCTGAGAAGATGAAACCAATTTCCTTTTCTTCGGCTTCACTGCTCCTCCATCTCCCCTTTTCTTCAATGGATATATGGGCTTCCCCGGATCTACCCAGTTGTCCCCAAGGAGCTTCCTCCACCTCAACAAGCTGACATAACTTAGTGATAAGTGATGGAAATATCAAAGAAGGGCTGTTTTGAAGCCGGTATTCTCTCAGTTCATTGATGAAGATCTCGCCCACATTGAGCTGGATGTCATCGAGAATGCAAGCTATCATTTGAGCTCCAGTAATAGGGATGTTCCAAATGTTTGACACCGGGGAGATACGACTGCATATAATGGCCAGCCATATCTTCGCCTCCGCGGTGAATTCTTTTGAGGTGATCCCTCTTTTTTCAGTGGCCCATGGAACATCTGCACCCGGACAAAGTTTTGACATTAGCCATTCTCCTGAAGCACAATCTTTCTCTCTGAATGGACCCATGTCATGGTTTTGCAAGTGATATAAAGCATTGATGTCTTCGGCTCCGAATCGCACTACCTTGCCTCGAATTCTCATCTGTGGCTTCTTCAACCTGATAGCCGGGAGATTTGCGTAAAATTCCCTCACCCATTGTTCATTTGCTCGGCAAGGTTCGGGGGCAAAACAGTTCCATCCCATTGCTACCAGCCTTCGATGGAATTCTGGAAGGCGTTCCTGAACATTTTCCATCTCTATGCCACTCTCTGGGAGTAACTTCTTTGAAATCAGCTCAGCATAGTATCTTTCTTGGCATTCTACTGATAGAAATCGATGTTGATCAAATGCCTGCTCCTCCTCCACCGGGTTGTCACTTGAGGATCCTTCGAAATTTTCACTCATTGTTGAATTATAGTACCTGTCATAAGTGGCAAAAGTGAAAACATGCCATGGCGATGAAGAATGGTGCAAAATGAAGTAAACATGCCAAAATAATGATCAGGAAAATCAAAAGTCAGCCTTAGAAAAGTTCCAGAATTTTAAAATTTTGAAGTGCTGGCTGCAGATGTCGCAATTCCCATTATTTCTTCGCAATTGCGAAGAAAACGGGGCTGGGAATTGCGAAATATTGGTCGCAAATGCGAACAAAACAGGACTGGGCATGTATCGCAATTGCGACATTTCTTCGCAAATGCGAAGTCATCAGCAACCCCAGTTTTCGCAATTGCGAATTTTACTTCGCAAATGCGAAGTCATCTGCAACCCCAGTTTTCGCAATTGCGAGTTTTTTCGACAGAGATTTTCTTTTTCAATTCAATCCATTTTAACTGAACCCAACCATAAACAATATCATATCTCATGTATTTTTACTTCATATACAACTACAAATCAAGAATTTCGATGGTTTTGGCCACGAATTTCATTCGTGTTTTACATCGAACACATTAAAAGCGCATAATGTTTGCAACTATTTCACAAATAATTGGGTACTCAGACTTCCCCAAACTTTACCATGAATGAACACATTCACTCTCAACCAAACCTCACCCAGAAATCAAAATGAATTTCAATTTTTTTACAAATTGGGGTTAAGAACAATTTTTAGCTATTTTGATTTTTAGGGTTCCATAATACCAACAAAATCCACAAGAAATTGAAGATGAAGAAGAAATAAGCGTAAAGATTACACTTTCATACCTGATTCTCTTCAAAGGGGAGTGAAATTTGATGGATTTTCAGTAGTCAGAGAAAATAGATTTAAGACCTTTGGAATGTTTTATGAAATTTTGTTTTTCAAAAAAAATTGAGCCCCAGTCGACTTTTACACTGCATAGGTCGCAATTGCGACTTTTCCTTCGCAATTGCGAAGGAAGTTATTTTTCCTTTGAGTCGCAAATGCGAGCATATGTTCGCAAATGCGAACTCTGCTCTGTATTTTCCAAACAGCTACTGGTTTGTGACTGCCCGGATACCCCGACCTGCTCAAATCAACTCCAAAAAATCTGAAACTTGGCAGATTAGTTAAAAATATTATTCTAAGATATTACAAAAAAGAAAATTTCAAAAATGATGAATTTTTTTGAAAAACGACTAAATTTTTTTGAAAACGATGGGTTGCCTCCACCAATCGCCGCATTTAACGTCGTGGCACGACGCAAACAACATTACCACTTTTCTCGTCATTTGGATGATTTAAATTGGGCACCTAGCTTGGAATCAAGCTTGTGACCACGAGCAACGGGGGTGGTAATTTGATGCTCAAGCCAATGCTTAAAATCTTCATTTTGCACTTCTTGGCTTTCAAGAAAGGAATGTCATTTTGATTTCTTGTCTCTTCAAATTGTAAAATGTAAGGCATGAATTTTTCTTCCTCGCAATCCTCCATCGACTCGTGTAGTTAAACTCCCGTATCACCACATAATTTCAACGTTGAAAAATGCCAGGAATGTGATTTCAAACCTTCACTTTGCAATTGCACTTTGACCTTGACATCCTCATTTTCCCCCGAACTAGAGTCAATCTCAACCACATTCACATTTACACCGATTGACTCTAATTCCATATTTTTGTCAGCATCGTTAACAATATTTTGGTCAAATAGCTGAAATTCCTCTTTATGCTCCACAAGCTGGCTAGTATCCACACAAATTGGTTGTAGGGCATCAAACGCCTCAACCTTTTTATTCATTTGAGCATACAAGTCATGGATATCCGAGACAAATTGGTTTATCTCTTGCTGGAGCTCAGTTTTTGCTTCTATTAGTTGCTCTATCATATTTGAAAGACCATCAAATAAAAAGTCATGAAATTTTTATCAATTGAGCTTGTTCCTCTAGCCAAGATAGGCTCACTATTTCTGCTTCTTCCAATTTATCTTCTGAAGAGAACTCGCTCTCTTTAGTCACCTCCCCCGCTTCGGCTTTCATTATCATGATTGTTGCACTAATTCTTTGTATAGCCTGTCGAATTTCATCTTGTTGCTCAACTGTTTGCCTTATCATATCCATAATAAGAGCTTTACTTTTCATATCATCTACTTCCTTGACCCTATAATTTTCATCAAAACAAGTAGATTCATCATAGTAGGGGCTTGGGGAAGGGAAAGACAAATAAGCACAATAATTCTAATGACCATTTTGGCTACCACACTTATCACAAATACTCCACTCATGGGTTTGAAATTGTGTGCACAATCCATCCCCGGAAGAATTTAAACAATTTTGCCACGAATGTGGTCCTCCACAATAAGGACAATGATCATGAAATTATGAACAACTACCATCTGACCAATTGTTGTTATATGATACCATTTTTCAAAATTAAGAAAATAAGCAAGAAAAATCAATTACACGAATATTCACAAGTTTGGATCAAAGCATTTTAGCTTACTTTTCAAACAACCTAAATTACGCCAAATTGTTCCCCGACAACGGCGCCATTTTTTTGGTGACGTCCAAATCGACTGCTAAAAAGCAATAGATACGGTCGCAGCAATATAATTTACCCAACTAAGAGTCGGGGTCGAATCCCACAGAGAACAATGTGTAGGCGATTAGGTATGTAAGAAAATTATTGCTAATTATGCAAAGCCAAACACTAAGAATGGTGATTGAAAAAGTATTTAAACTTAAATGCGAAAATATAAACTAAACTAGAAAGCAAGTAAAATGATCAATGGCTACACGTATGATTGCTTCGGGAATTACACTGAAGTGGTCATGAAATTGCTAGTAATCATGCTTCTTTTCATACTCATAATTGATTTATTGAACTATTCGGATTGTTGATTATAAGGTTAATAATATTCATAAGAATCTTTCGAGTTCTTATGAATCTATCCAAGTTAAATCAATACCTATATGTCTATGGTATTAATATTAACAAGAATGCATTTACCACTCTTATGATTCAACCAAACAAGGCAACTAAGTATATGTCTATCTTAATTGCAAATTCTTCACCCGATGCCCGGGATTCAAATCTTGTTCTATTTGATTTTATATGCAACCAAGAATTTCCTCTATCAAGTTTAATTCAAGGTTCGTAAATAATATTTCACTGTTGGCCGAGCAGTAAAATAATTAAGATCAAAATCAAATAAACAACCCACAACAATAATTTCAATATATTCAATCTAAGATTCAAATAACAAGATCATCTAACAAATACATAAGCACAACAAGTTATTTAATCCACACTTTAAACATGAATACTCTCATAAACAAGATTCAAGTGTTGGAAATAAATACTACACACTTAAATATTCAATACAAAGCAAGGAAATGAAGAAATAAACATAAATGGGTAAGGAATTCTTAACCAAAAGCTTCAATCTTCAAGACCCAAGTGTGTGTGCAAAACCCTAGCTTCCAAAAATGTTCTCTCTACTGAAAATAAGCCAAAGATCCTTTTACAAATGAGCTTCTTCGGGTATTAAATGATTTGGGGATCAAAAGGTGCGATATTCAATAATAGCCCATGCCTGAAACCAAATTTGCCCAGATAAGCCTATGTTCGCAATTCCCAAAATAACTTTGCATTTGCGAAGTTGCCCTTAATTACACAGTGTTCGCATTTGCGAACATATTCTCGCAATTGCGAATCTTCCCCATTTACTGCACAGTTCGCATTTGCGAACAATTCTTCGCAAATGCGAAGAATCCCAATTACTGCTAAGTTCGCAATTGCGAACAAGTCTTCGCAATTGCGAAGGTGTCTTCTTTAAGCCTTTTTTCTCATTTACCATGAAATGTTCGCATTTGCGAGGCATAAATACACTGCGCCCATATTTTCTTCTCTTTTTGGCTTCTTTTGCCTTGTTTTCACTTGGTTTCTTCACCATTACTTCTAAATCACATTCAATCCTGTAGAATAGAAGTAAATAACATTAAATACATGATTTTATCACTTCAAACATAGCAAATGTCGCCATTTAAAGGCAAGATAAGTTGGTATTTTACCAACTTATCACACCCCCAAACTTGAACTATTGCTTGTCCTCAAGCAATAGAAACGATAAAATCTCCTCACAAGTGACTAAATCAACCTTCATTAATTAACTAGTTTCTAAGCCTAAATCATGAAATTAAGATAGAAATCATGGGTTTTGTGCAAAGTTAGGTTTTTGAGAATTTTGGGTAATTCAACCTCTATTTTGAGTTAAAACAAATTATATATTTGCACTCGTAGGAGTATGGGTGAATTTATTTAGGTTCGAACCTCAAATTTTGACCAAGCAGGCCCGGGGTCATTTTTACAATTTTTGGACAGCATGTTAAAAGGACTTTAATTGGGCAATTGGGTTGGATTGTTGAGTAGTAGTGGTGATATTAAATAAATTGTCTATAGATACGATTGAATTGGAGTGAAATCCAAAAGGAAAGGCATTGCTTGAGGACTGAGTTGGCCGTAAACCTTCGAAGTAAGTGTTTGGGCTAACCCTGGCTTGAGGGAATAGGAGTTGAGTCTTGTTGCTAATTGCTATGTGATCGAGTACGATGTATAGGCATGGTGACGAGTATCCATACATTGGTGTCTAGCATGACCGTGAGTCTTATAATGTAATTATCGTGAACTGATTATGAAATTCATGTTTATTGGAGTATTTCCATATGTTAGGAATAACATGTGAATGATTATATGATAATGTGATTCCTATGGGCATTGACCCGAATTGTGATACAAATATTGAAAGTATATGAAATGACTTGTGTCACCGAGGAGCGTTGGCTCCAGTTTTAAAATGAATTGTGAAAATACGAGTTATAATTGAACCTCTAGAGCAATTGCTTAAAAAGAATTGTGAAGTAAAAGTGAGAAAGAGGAGAGATCATTATGTTGCCCCCTCGGTGGGCCATGGTTAAGTTGTGGTTCCTTGGTGTTGTGTTCATTATTGATATTACAGATTCTTAGGGTGATGTTTTCTTGTGTTAGGCAAAGCTTATGGTTATAGGTGAGATGATTAAGTATTGTAACAAGTTAGTTATAGATAGGGTGGTTGGGTGTGGTAGTCGGTTAGATGTAACTGAGGTGGTTAAGTGTGGTAATAGGCTGGTTATAGCTGTGGTGGTTAGATGTTAGAATTAATATGGTAGTTAGATGTTGGAACTAATGGGGTCATGGTAACCCCCTTGCCGGAAGATGTTGGAATTAATCTGGAAATTATATGTGGGAACTAATGTGGTCATGGTAATCTCCTTGCCGAGACATTTTGTTGATTCTGTTGTTAGTCTTTCTCTCCCTTGCCGGGATGATTGAATTGTTAATTGTATTCCCTTGCCGGGACGTTTGCCATATATTTGTTTGTTATCTGTCTCTTAATTGTTCCTTGGGGACTCAGACTGTTAAATGATATTGAGGAACGGGTTGTATGCCGCAACAATGATAAATGATAAATGATAAATGGTAAATAATGTGGGTCGGATTACACGCTGCAACAATGATATGTGGAACGGGTTGCACACCGTGACAATGGTAATTATGGAATGGGTTGCACGCCGCAACAGTTGTTGATATTTGTGTTTATGCCTGAACATTGATTTCTTGTTTCGTGGTGGAATTAAACTATTTTTGGTTGATACTATCGATTACTGTTTAATTGTATTTCCCCGCAGCATGTTTCCGGAGCGGGTTGCACACCGCAACAGTTGTTGATATATGTGGTTATGTCTGAATATTGATTTCTTGTTTCATTGTGGGATTAAGCTATTTTTGGTTGTTACTCTAGATTACTGTTTATTTGTACTTCTCCGCAGCATGTTTCCCCCTCCCATGATTGTTGATTTCTTGGTATTCGATTTGTCGCTGTATATTTTATAATTGCACAGTTTTATGTGAGTGTCTGGTCCTAGCCTTGTCACTACTTCACCGGGATAGGCCAGGCACTTACGAACACCTAGGGTCGGTTGTGCTGATACTACACTTCTGTGCGTTTTTGCACAGGTCCAGATTTTGAGCAGCAGCAACAGCAGTAGTTCGATAATAGGATCTTATTACTACGAGACTGAGGTAGCTTGCAGGCGTCCGCAGGCCCGACGTCTCTTCTTATGCTTTTCATTTATACTGTAGTCTCATTGTTTCGAGACAGACAGCTGTTATATTTCTTTCAGACCATTATATGTAGTTTATTCTTAGTGGTTCGTGAGTTTGTGACACCAAATCTTGGGTAGAGGATTTATGTTGAGTATTTCGTATTTATTTCAAATTTATAAAAGCATACTTCCGCAGTTAATAATATTATTATTATTATTTATACTATTAATTGACAACAGGATGGTTTTACTAATGAAAATGGTGAGTAAATTGGCATGCCTAGCTACCACGAGTAGGCACCATCATAATCCCGGTGGTGGGAAATCCGGGTCGTGACAAGTTGGTATCCGAGCACTAGGTTACATAGGTCTCACAACTCACGGACAAACTTGGTAGAGTCTGAGGTATCGGTACAGAGGCGTCTGTATATATCCCCCAGAGTCTATTGAGTTAGGAAAAATCTCTCATTTTCTTTCTTGTCGTGCGATTTGGTTTCTCAAATGCTGATTGAATTTCTACTCCGTTCTTTCATAGTTGGCGAGAACATGCGCTTCCTCATCCACCAATCAGCAGTCTGAGCCCCAGGAAGCTCCGCCTAGGGTCATAGGATGTGGCCAGGCTAGGGGCCGAGGTAGGGGCAGGTGCAGGTACTGTTCTGGCTTGTGGTAGAGAAGCTTCGACCTTATTTTGCGTCGTATCGGGTCATTCTACCCATAGTGCTATATCGTATGTGAAGGCTCGACGTAGGGCCAAGAAAGGATGTTTGGTATACTTGGCTTATGTTTTGATTCTAGTACTGAGGTTTCCTTTATCGATTTTGTGCCCGTGGATCGTAAGTTCTGGATGTTCCCTTCAGACCTGCCGGGCATGTCGCTCGACAGGGATATTGATTTTTGTATTGATCTGGTTCCGGGCACTTAGCCTATTTATATTCCGCCGTATCGCATGGCCCTGCTAGAGTTGAAGGAGTTAAAGGATCAGTTGCAGGACTTGCTAGAGAAGGGCTTTATCAGGCCTAGTGTTTCTCCTTGGGGAGCGCCGGTATTATTCATGAAGAAAAAGGATGGTTCAACGCGGGTGTGTATTGATTACCGGAAATTAAACAAAGTGATGATAAAGAATAAGTATCCACTGCTAATGATTGATGAATTGTTTGACCAGCTCCAAGGAGCGAGGGTTTTCTCAAAGATAGACTTGAGATCTTACTACTATCAGCTGAATATTTGGGTGTCTGATGTACCTAAGACAATATTCCGCACTCGGTTTGGGCACTACGAGTTTTTAGTCATGTCTTTTGGGTTGACCAATGCCCCAACAGCATTTATGGAATTGATGAACCGAGTGTTTAGGCCCTATCAAGACTTGTTCATGATAGTCTTTATAGATGATATCCTGGTGTACTCCCGCAGCTAGGAGGAGCACGAGCAGCACCGTAGAGTGGTTCTTCAGACTCTGAAGGATAGAAAATTATATGCTAAGGTCTCGAAGCGCGAGTTCTGCTTGAGTTCGGTTGTATTTCTGGGTCATGTTGTATCGGTAGAGGGTATTTAGGTGGACACAAAGAAAATTAAGGTAGTCAAGAACTGGCCTCGACCAGCATCAAGTGACCGAGATTCGGAGCTTCTTGGGGTTAGCAGGTTACTACCATCGGTTCGTAGAGGGGTTTTCTTCTATTGCAGCCCCGATGACCAGGTTGACCCAGAAGGGTTCCCAGTTCACGTGGTCAGATGAGTGTGAGGCGAGCTTTAAGTAGCTCAAGATAGCTCTGACTATGGCACCGGTGTTGGTTTTGCCCACGGGTTCAGGGCCTTACACAGTCTATTGTGATGCTTCCCGTACTAGGCTTGGAGCAGTATTGATGTTGGATGGCAAAGTTATTACCTATGTTTTGTGGCAGTTAAAAATCCATGAGAAGAATTATCCGGTTCATGAACTAGAGTTGGCAGCTGTTATTCATGTCTTAAAAATTTGGAGGCATTATCTATATGGTATGGCGTGTGAGGTATACACAGATCACAAGAGCCTTCAGTACTTGTTCAAGCAGAATGAGTTGAATGTGTGGCAGAGGAGATGGCTAGAGTTGTTGAATGATTATAATGTTACTATCTTATATCACTCGGGTAAGGCTAATTCGGTGGCCAATGCATTGAGTAGAAAGTCTACTAGCATGGGTAGTCTCGCTTATATTCCAGTCAGCCAGAGACCGCTTGTTTTAGATGTTCAGGCCTTGGCCAATCGATTTGTGAGATTAGATATTTCTAAGCCTAGCTGAGGGTTGGCTTGCACAGTTGCTCGTTCTTCTCTATTGGAGCGTATCCGTGAATGGCAGTTTGATGATCCCCATTTGTGTGTCCTGAGAGACACGGTTTAGTGCGGAGGTGCTACGAAGGTAACCTTAGGTGATGATGGGGTGTTGAGATTGCAGGGGCGAGTTTGCGTGCCCAATGTTGATGGGATTCAAGAGTTGATCTTAGTGGAGGCCCATAGTTCTCGATATTCTATTCACCCGGGCACCGCGAAGATGTATCAAGACTTGCGGCAGCATTATTGGTGGCGTAGGATGAAAAAGTACATTGTTGCGTTTGTCGCTCGGTGTTATCACTTATTTTATTAATCATTTCGAGCTTCTGAGGCCTTGAAAACCTCATTCCATATTGCCTCAATTTACGTGCACAATCCGAGCATGTAGCCGGAAAGATTTTGTGATAGAAAATATGAATTCTATGAGAAATTTGGATAAAAATGATATTAATATTGATATGGTTGACTTCGGTCAACATTTTTGGTAAACGGATCCGGACCGGAGATTTGATGGTCCCGAGAGGTCCGTAGGAAAATATGGGACTTGGACATGCGTCCGGAGTCGAATTCTGAGGCCTAGAGCCCAAGTTATGAATTTTTATGTGAAATTGTTTTTGATGTAATTGTTAAAGGAAATGAATTAATTGACCTTGGTATCGGGCTCGTATTTTGGTTCCGACGCCCGGTACAAGTCTTAAATATTATATATGTGATTTCTGTAAAGTTTGGTGACATTCGGATGTCGTTTGAGATGTTTTGGACCTTGAGTTCCAAGTTTGAAAGTTTTGAAAACCAAAAGTATGAAAATCATGAACTTGAGGCTTGATTTGATGAAAACGATGTGTTATTGGCGATGTGATCGCACGAACAAGTTCATAATGTGTTTTTGATGTTGTGTACATGTTTGGTTTGGAGCCCGGGGGCTCGGGTAAAGATTTGATAGGCCGTTGGATTAAATTCTGAATTTTTGCACTGCTGGTTTTTCACCCAGCTGTTGGCTTCGCAATTGCGAAGCATTTCTCGCAATTGCGAAGGGGGCAGATCAAGGCAGGGCTCGCAAATGCGAACCCTGATCGCAAATGCGAAGCCCCTCATGACCCAGCCTTGTTCGCAAATGCGAACATCCCCTTGTCCTGCCTATGTTCGCAAATGCGAACCATAGTTCGCAAATGCGAACATTCCCAAATCCAGCCTTGTTCGCAAATGCGAACAATAGTTCGCAAATGCGAACAATCCCCTTTATTGCCTGTGTTCGCAAATGCGAACCACTGTTCGCAAATGCGAACATTCCCCTTTCCTGCCAGTGTTCGCAAATGCGAACAAAAGTTCGCAAATGCAAACTTCCCAGCCTTAGCTTATTTTTCAAACTCCAGAAATTGGTCGGGGTTCGCAATTGCGAACCCATGTTCGCAAATGCGAACACAGAGACCTGTAAAACACGATTTTGAGTTCATTTCTTCACTTTTTACAAACCAAAAACACCCATTTGCGATTCTTCACGGATTCCTTCTTCTTCAAAACAATTGTAAGTCACTTTTTACTTAATTCTTTCAATTCCTAACATCATTAAACATGTTTTTCAATAGAAATCAAAGGTTTTCATGGTAGAATTTCTTGTTTTTGATAGAATATAGGGTTTTTCATAAATTGGGAAATTGGACCTCGAATTGAGGTCCGATTTTGAAACAAATCATATACATGAACTCGTGGGGGGATGGGTAACCGGATTTTGGTCCGAACCCCGAGTTCCGACCATGTGGGCCCGGGGTCGAAATTCACTATTCCGGGCAGAATGTTGTAAAAGTTGTAATTGGCCTTATGAATTAGTTTGTTGAGTAGTATTGATGATATTAAATCAATTATGTATAGATACGATTGGATTGGAGCCAAATTTGAAAGAAAAAGACATTGCCACGGATTGAATTGTTCATAAACATTCGAGGTAAGTGTTTGTTCTATCCTAGCTTGAGGGAATAGGATTATGTGTTATGTGTTATGTGATCGAGTACGGTGTATGGGTTGTGGTGACGAGCATCCATACACTGGCGTCTAGTATGACCGTGAGTCGTTGGAAAATGATATTTTGAGATATATTACAGATGAATTGTTGAACCTTTGCCAGGTTGTAGAATTGTTATTGTTCTCCCTTGTCGGGACTTGTTGTGAAGATAATTATTGATTGCCCTTGTTGGGACGGTTTATGAATTACTGTTTCTTTCTTTGCCCTTAACTGTGATTGTTATTTGGGTGAGGAAGAGCGATAATGCACGAAGGGTGATGCCGTGCCTTGATTTATTATTTATGCACGAAGGTTAATGCCGTGCCATGCTTTATTGATTATGCATGAAGGATCATGCTGTGCCCTGTTATTGAACCATGTACGAAGGATCATGTCGTACTATGGATGTGAGGATGAGAGTAAAAGCACGAAGGGTGATGCCGTGTACTTTATTTGCTTATTTGGTGAGGATGAGAGTAAAAGCACGAAGGGTGATGCCGTGCAATTGTTTGCTATTCCTTGACTTGATATTACATGTGTTTCCATTATACTTTGTTTTCCTTGTGAACTTATTAACTGTTGTTAATTGTTGAATTCTTTGAGATATCCCTTATTGTGTTATTACTTGGTTATTTCTTGTTATTCGGTGGTATACATATATATTGAATTGCACAGGTTTATGTGGGTGTCTGGTCCTAGGCTTGTCACTACTTCGCCGGGATAGGCCAGGCACTTACCAGCACATGGGGTCGGTTGTGCTGATACTACACTTCGGTGCGTTTTTGCACAGGTCCAGGTTACGATCAGGAGCAGCAGCAGTAAATCGATTGCGTGGAAGTTAATCACATTTGAGACCGAGGTAGCTTGCAGACGTCCGCAGGCCCGGCGTCTCTCTCTTTATTTATGTTACTAGCTGTAGTCTCTTTGTTCCGAGACAAACAGAATTATGTTATATTTCTTTCAAACTTTTATGTGTAGTATTCGGTAGTAGTTCGTGAGTTGGTGACTCCACGTCTTGGGTAGAGGATTTCAGTATGATTTTCATCTTGTAATTAGTTATTTCTATTTCGATAAAGTATTCCGCATTTATTTAGTTAAAATTGTGTTAAAAACATGATAGTATGAATACAGTGGCTTGCCTAGCTACCACGAGTAGGCACCATCACGATCCCGATGTTGGGGGAAAATCCGGGTCGTGACAAGTTGGTATCAGAGCTCTAGGTTACATAGGTCTCACCACTCACGAACAAGCTTAGTAGAGTTTGAGAGGTAGGTACGGAGACGCCTGTACTTGTCCTCCAGAGTCTATTGAGTTAGGAAAGAGTCTCTCATTTGTTCTTTCTTATCGTGCAAATTTGTTCCTCAATTATTGATTGAATTTCTATTATGTCCTTTCGTAGATGGTGAGGACACGCGCTTCTTCGTCTGCTGACCAGCAGCCCGAGCCCCAGGCAACTCCTGTGAGGGGCAGGGGCCAAGTCCGTATCAGAGGCCGTGGTAGGGGTAGAGCTCAGCCCCAGGCAGCTACTCCAGAGGTGGAGCCTCATATTGAGATTGACGAGGAGGTTCCAGTCCCAGCAGCTCCAGTGGGCCCAGCTCAGGTCCCGGGAGAGGCTTTATTTACCCCGGATCTTCGGGATGCTTTGGTCGGAATAGCGGGATTTATGGACAGCATTGCCAGAGCGGGCTTATTATCAGTTGCACCAGCCGCTTCTCAGGCTGGAGGAGGGGCCCAGACTCCTATTGCTCGTACTCCGGAGCCAGTAGCTCCTCAGCCTCAGGCACCAGTGGTTCAGCCAGCTGTGGCCACTCAGTCAGGTACCACAGCTCATGCCGGTGATGGAGCGGCCATGACTTCTGATTCGTTATGGAGACTTGATCGGTTCTCCAAGCTATTTACCACTACATTCAGCGGAGCCACATCAGAGGATCCTCAGGACTTCTTATTCGGTTGCCATGAGATTCTCAAGACTATGGGGATCGTGGAGTCAAATGGAGTTGACTTTTGTACATTCAGGCTTGCAGGATCCGCCAAGACTTGGTGGACATATTATTGCTTGACTCGACCAGCAGGGTCCCCAGCTTTATCATGGGATTAGTTTGCGGAACTATTTATGGAGAAGTTTCTCCCTGCTACTCAGCGGGATGTACTTCGGAGGCAGTTTGAGTGCCTCCATCAGGGCACTATGACGGTCACACGGTATGAGACGAGATTTGTCGATTTTGCCCGTCATGCAGTGGTGATACTTCCCACAGAGCGGGAGAGGGTCCGCAGGTTTATAGATGGGCTTAATCGGCCAATTAGACTCCAGATGGCTATGGGCGTGGGGAGTGACATATCATTTCAGGAGGCAGCTAATGCAGCACGCGAGTTGAGATGGCTCTCGCTAGAGGAGGCGGTTATTCTTCGGATAAGAGGCCTCGTCATTCGGGTAGGTTTGGTGCTTCTTCCTCTGGTAGCAGAGAATCCTTTGATAGAGGCCAGTCCTCCAGGCCTTTTCATTCCGCCCTTCAGGCTTCACAGGGTGGACCAGGTGATCGCGGTTTTCGTGGGCATTATTCAGACCAGCCTCCTATTAATGCTCAGCCTCTTCAGAGTGTTCGTGGAGGCCATTCGGGTCGTCAGGGCCAGCAGCCCTATCAGTCTAAGAGTTGCTACGGTTGTGGTGACCCAGGTCATTTTATCAGGAATTGCCCTCTAGCAGCGGGCAACTCTCAGCAGCGAGGTCCTCGTCCTATGATTTAGGCCCCAGCTGACCCTCAGCCTGCCCAGCCAGCCGAGGCGGGGGTAGAGATTATAGAGGTGGAGGTCGAGACCGTAGAGTTGGAGACCGTCCAGCCAGAGGTAGAGGTCAGCCAGTTGATGGTCGTCCTAGAGACGCAGCTCAGAGGGGAGGTGCAGATCCCCGATTCTATGCTTTACCAGCCAGGCCAGAGGCAGAGGCATCGGATGCCGTGATTACAGGTACTATTCTTGTGTGTGGCAGAGGTGCTTCAGTATTATTTGACCCTGGATCTACATATTCCTATGTGTCTTCCTACTTCGCACCGTATTTGGCCGTGCCCAGCTATGCTCTGGATATTCCAGTTTATGTGGCTACACCGGTGGGTGACTCCATTGTAGTCGATCGGGTGCATCGTTCGTGCGTAGTTATATTTGGGGGTCTTGAGACCCGTGTTGATCTGTTGCTTTTGGATATGGTAGATTTTGATGTCATATTGGGGATGGACTGGTTGTCCCCATACCATGCTATTCTAGATTGTCATGCTAAGACTGTGACCTTAGCCTTGCCAGAATCACCCCGATTAGAGTGGAAAGGTACCTCAAGCCACTCCGTTCGCACTGTTATTTCCTATGTTAAGGCTCGACGCATGGTTGAGAAGGGGTGTCTAGCTTATCTGGCTTATGTTCGTGATTCCAGCGCAGAGGTTCCTTCCATTGAGTCAGCCCCTATTGCACGGGAGTTTCCCGAGGTTTTTCCTTCGGACCTGCCGGGCATGCCACCCGATAGGGATATTGATTTCTGTATTGATCTGGTACCGGGCACTCACGCCATCTCTATTCCACCCTATCGTATGGCCCCGCCGGAGCTAAAAGAGTTGAAAGATCAGTTGCAAGACCTTCTTGAGAAGGGCTTTATCAGGCCCAGTGTTTCCCCCTAGGGAGCACCTGTATTATTTGTAAAGAAGAAAGATGGCTCGATGCGGATGTGTATTGATTACCGGCAATTAAACAAAGTGACAATAAAGAATAAGTATCCACTGCCGAGGATTGATGATTTGTTTGACCAGCTCCGGGGAGCGAGGGTATTCTCAAAGATAGACTTGAGGTCAGGCTACCATCAGCTGAAGATCAGGGCGGCTGACATTCCTAAGACGGCCTTTCGCTCTAGATATGGGCATTATGAGTTCTTGGTCATGTCCTTCGGGTTGACCAATGCCCCAACAACATTCATGGAGTTGATGAATCGGGTATTCAGGCCTTACTTAGATCTGTTCGTGATAGTCTTTATAGATGACATCCTGGTGTACTCCCGCGGCCAGGAAGAGCACGAGCAGAGCACCTCAGAGTGGTTCTTCAGACTCTGAAAGATAACCAACTATATGCCAAATTTTCTAAATGTGAGTTCTGGCTGAGTTCGGTAGCATTTCTGGGTCACATTGTATCAGTGGAAGGTATTCAGGTAGACCCAAAGAAGATTGAGGCAGTCCAGAATTGGCCTCGACCAGCTTTAGTGACTGAGATCCGGAGTTTCTTGGGATTAGCAGGTTACTATCGTCGTTTTGTAGAGGGGTTTTCTTCTATTGCAGCCCCGATGACCAGGTTGACCCAGAAGCGTGTCCAGTTCCAATGGTCAGAGGAGTGTGAGGCGAGCTTTCAGAAGCTCAAGACAGCCTTGACCACCGCGCCCGTGTTGATACTACCTACAGGTGCATGGCCTTATACAATTTATTGTGACGCATCTCGTACAGGGCTTGGAGCGGTATTGATGCAGGATGGTAAGGTTATCGCTTATGCTTCTAGGCAGTTAAAAATACATGAGAAAAATTATCCAGTTCATGATCTTGAGTTAGCAGCAGTGGTTCATGCCTTAAAGATCTGGAGGCATTATCAATATGGTGTGACTTGTGAGGTGTACACTGATCACAAAAGCCTACAGTACTTGTTCAAGCAGAAGGAGTTGAATCTACGACATCGGAGATGGTTAGAGTTGCTAAAAGACTATGATGTTACTATCTTATATCACCCGGGTAAGGCCAATGTGGTGGCCGATGCATTGAGTAGAAAGTATGCCAGCATGGGTAGTCTTGCATACATTCCGGTCAGTCAGAGACCATTAGCTCTAGATGTCCAGGCCTTAGCCAACCGGTTCGTGAGATTAGACATTTCTGAGCCTAGCAGGGTGTTAGCCTACACGGTCGCTCGTTCTTCTTTATTAGAGCGTATCCGTGAGAGGCAATTTGATGATCCTCATTTGCGTGAGTTGAGAGATACGGTACAGCGGGGAGGTGCCACACAGGTAAATCTAGATGATGATGGGGTATTGAAATTGCAGGGTCGAGTTTGTGTGCCCAATGTTGAAGGGATTCGAGAGTCGATCTTAGCGGAGGCCCACAGTTTGCGGTATTCTATTCACCCGGGCGCCGCGAAGATGTACTAGGACTTATGGCAGCACTATTGGTGGCGGAGGATGAAGAAAGATATCGTTGCGTATGTCGCTCGGTGTCTAAATTGTCAGCAGGTGAAATATGAGCACCAGAGACCTGGTGGTGTATTCCGGAGGATTGAAATTCCCGAGTGGAAATGGGAGCGGATCACTATGGACTTCGTTACTGGACTTCCTTTGACTCGGAGGAAATTTGATGCTATTTGGGTCATTGTTGATAGGCTGACCAAGTCAGCACACTTTATTCCAGTATCTGTCTCCTACTCATCGGAGAGGTTAGCGGAGGTTTACATTAGGGAGATTGTTCGTCTCCGTGGAGTGCCGGTATCTATTATCTTTGATCGGGGTACACAGTTTACCTCGCGGTTCTGGAGAGCGGTCCAGCAGGAGTTAGGCACCCAGGTTCAGCTGAGTACAACTTTTCATCCCTAGATAGATGGTCAGTCTGAGATGATTATTCAGATTCTAGAGGACATGCTTGAAGCCTGTGCCATTGATTTCGGAGGCTCGTGGGACCAATTTCTGCCATTAGCAGAGTTCGCCTACAATAACAGCTACCAGTCCAGCATCCAGATGGCCCTGTATGAGGCGTTGTATGGTAGGCGATGTCGATCTCCAGTCGGATGGTTTGAGCCGGGGAAGGCTCGGTTGTTGGGTACAGACTTAGTTCCGGAGGCCTTGGATAAGGTCAAAATTATCCAGGAGAGATTGCGTGCCACTCAGTCCAGAGAGAAGACTTATGCGGATCGTAAGGTTCGAGATGTAGATTTCATGGTCGGTGAGCAAGTATTGCTCCCGAGTGTCGCCTATGAAGGGCGTGATGAGGTTCGGGAAGAAGGGCAAGCTCAGCCCTAGGTATATTGGTCCATTTGAGATTCAAGACAGAGTGGGAGGGGTGGCTTACAGATTAGCTTTGCCACCTAGCTTATCAGCCGTGCATCCAGTTTTTCATGTATCTATGCTACGGAGATACCACGGCGATCCCACACATGTGTTAGACTTCAGTACTGTCCAATTGGACAATGATCTATCTTACGAGGAGGAGCCGGTGGCTATTCTAGACCGGCAGGTTCGACAGTTGAGGTCGAAGAGTTATCCTTCTGTGCGTGTTCAGTGGAGAGGTCAGCCTCCTGAGGCATCGACCTGGGAGTCCGAATCTGATATGCGGAGCCGCTACCCACATTTGTTTCCTGACTCAGGTATTTATTTCTTTTGTCCGTTCGAGGACGAACGATTGTTAGAGGTGGAGATTGTGACGACCCAAAGGGTCGTCACTTATTTTATTAATCATTTCGAGCTTCTAAGGCCTTGAAAACCTCATTCCATGTTGCCTCAATTTACGTGCACAATCCGAGCATGTAGCCGGAAAGATTTTGTGATAGAAAATATGAATTCTATGAGAAATTTGGATAAAAATGATATTAATATTGATATGGTTGACTTCGGTCAACATTTTTGGTAAACGGATCCGGACCCGAGATTGGATGGTCCCGAGAGGTCCGTAGGAAAATATGGGACTTGGACATGCGTCCGGAGTCGAATTCGGAGGCCTAGAGCCCAAGTTATGAATTTTTATGTGAAATTGTTTTTGATGTAATTGTTAAAGGAAATGAATTAATTGACCTTGGTATCGGGCTCGTATTCTAGTTCCGACGCCCGGTACAAGTCTTAAATATTATTTATGTGATTTCTGTAAAGTTTGGTGACATTCGGATGTCGTTTGAGATGTTTTGGACCTTGAGTTCCAAGTTTGAAAGTTTTGAAAACCAAAAGTATGAAAATCATGAACTTGAGGCTTGATTTGATGAAAACGATGTGTTATTGGCGATGTGATCGCACGAACAAGTTCATAATGTGTTTTTGATGTTGTGTACATGTTTGGTTTGGAGCCGGGGGGCTCGGGTAAAGATTTGATAGGCCGTTGGATTAAATTCTGAATTTTTGCACTGCTGGTTTTTCACCCAGCTGTTGGCTTCGCAATTGCGAAGCATTTCTCGCAATTGCAAAGGGGGCAGATCAAGGCAGGGCTCGCAAATGCGAACCCTGATCGCAAATGCGAAGCCCCTCATGACCCAGCCTTGTTCGCAAATGCGAACAATTGTTCGCAAATGCGAACATCCCCTTGTCCTGCCTATGTTCGCAAATGCGAACCATAGTTCGCAAATGCGAACATTCCCAAATCCAGCCTTGTTCGCAAATGCGAACAATATTTAGCCTGTGTTCGCAATTGCGAACAATAGTTCGCAAATGCGAACTTCCCAGTTTTGCCTTGGCTTCGCAAATGCGAACAAAAGTTCGCAAATGCGAACTTCCCGGCCTTAGCTTATTTTTCAAACTCCAGAAATTGGTCGGGGTTCGCAATTGCGAACCCATGTTCGCAAATGCGAACACAGAGACCTGTAAAACACGATTTTCGGTTCATTTCTTCACTTTTTACAAACCAAAAACACCCATTTGCGATTCTTCACGGATTCCTTCTTCTTCAAAACAATTGTAAGTCACTTTTTACTTAATTCTTTCAATTCCTAACATCATTAAACATGTTTTTCAATAGAAATCAAAGGTTTTCATGGTAGAATTTCTTGTTTTTGATAGAATATAGGATTTTTCATAAATTGGGAAATTGGACCTCGAATTGAGGTCCGATTTTGAAACAAATCATATACATGAACTCGTGAGGGGATGGGTAACCGGATTTTGGTCCGAACCCGAGTTCCGACCATGTGGGCCCGGGGTCGAAATTCACTATTCCGGGCAGAATGTTGTAAAAGTTGTAATTGGTCTTATGAATTAGTTTGTTGAGTAGTATTGATGATATTAAATCAATTGTGTATAGATACGATTGGATTGGAGCCAAATTTGAAAGAAAAAGACATTTCCACGGATTGAATTGTTCATAAACATTCGAGGTAAGTGTTTGCTCTATCCTAGCTTGAGGGAATAGGATTATGTGTTATGTGTTATGTGATCGAGTGCGGTGTATGGGCTGTGGTGACGAGCATCCATACACTGGCGTCTAGTATGACCGTGAGTCATTGAAAATGCTTATTTTGAGATATATTTATAGATGAATTGTTGAACCTTTGCCAGGTTGTAGAATTGTTATTGTTTTCCCTTGTCGGGACTTGTTGTGAAGATAATTATTGATTGCCCTTGTTGGGACGGTTTATGAATTACTGTTTCTTTCTCTGCCCTTAACTGTGATTGTTGTTTGGGTGAGGAAGAGTGATAATGCACGAAGGGTGATGCCGTGCCATGTTTATTTATTTATGCACGAAGGTTAATGCCGTGCCATGTTTATTTATTGATTATGCACGAAGGATCATGCCGTGCCCTGTTATTGAACCATGTACGAAGGACCATGCCGTACTATGGATGTGAGGATGAGAGTAAAAGCACGAAGGGTGATGCCGTGTACTTTATTTGCTTATTTGGTGAGGATGAGAGTAAAAGCACGAAGGGTGATGCCGTGCAATTGTTTGCTATTCCTTGACTTGATATTACATGTGTTTCCATTATACTTTGTTTTCCTTGTGAACTTATTAACTATTGTTAATTGTTGAATTCTTTGAGATATCCCTTATTGTGTTATTACTTGGTTATTTCTCATTATTCGGTGGTATACATATATATTATATATCTGCACAGGTTGATTATAGCAGGTCCTGTCTAGCCTTGTCACTACTTCGCCGGGGTTAGGCCGGGCACTTACCGACACATGGGGTCGGTTGTGTTGATGCTACACTTCTGTGCTTTTTGCAGAGATCACAGTGTTGGAGCAGCTTTCGGACTGCAGTAGTAGTAGGATTTTTTAGGAGTTGTCTTCAGCCCAGGGACTCTCGAGGTAGCCTAGCCGGCATTCACAGGCCCGGCGTCTCTCTCTTTATTTATGTTACTACCTGTAGTCTCTTTGTTCCTAGACAAATAGAATTATGTTATATTTCTTTCAAACTTTTATGTGTAGTATTCGGTAGTAGTTCGTGAGTTGGTGACTCCACGTCTTGGGTAGAGGATTTCAGTATGATTTTCATCTTGTAATTAGTTATTTCTATTTCGATAAAGTATTCTGCATTTATTTAGTTAAAATTGTGTTAAAAACAGGATAGTATGAATACAGTGGCTTGCCTAGCTACCACGAGTAGGCGCCATCACAGCATTATTGGTGGCGTAGGATGAAAAAGGACATTGTTGCGTATGTCGCTCGGTGTTTAAATTTCCAACAGGTCAAATATGAGCACCCGAGGCCTAGTGGTGTGTTTTATAGAATTGAGATTCCCGAGTGGAAGTGGGAGCGGATTATAATGGATTTCATTACTAGACGTTGTCGCGAACCTTGTGGACGTTTTATGCAGTGTGGGTCATTGTGGATAGGCTGACCAAGTCAGCACATTTCATTCTAGTAGCAGTCTCTTATTCATTTGAGAGCTTAGCGGAGATTTATATTGGGGAGATTGTTTGCCTTAATGGGGTGCCAGTATCTATTATCTCAGATCGGGGTACGCAGTTTACCTCGCGCTTCTGAAGAGCGGTTCAACAAGAGTTAGTCATCTAGGTTCAGTTGAGCACAGCATTCCATCCTCAGACGGACGGTCAGTCCGAACAAACTATTCAAATCTTGGAAGATATGCTCTGTGCTTATGTCATTGACTTTGGAGGCTCGGTTGTTGGGTACTGACTTAGTTGAGGAGTCCTTAGATAAGGTCAAGACTATTCAAGAGAGGATGCGTTCAGCTTAGTCTAGGCAGAAAAGTTATGCAAGCCGTAAGATCCGAGATGTAGATTTCACGGTTGGTGAGCAGGTATTGCTCCGGGTGTCGCCTATGAAAGGAGTAACTCACATCCCATGGCAGGTGCGGGATTATTTATGACTGGGAATTGTGACTTGGTCCATCCCGAACAAGAATATTTCTATATTGGCGACTGATACGCACCCTGTATTAAATATATCTGAGCTTATTTCCGTGTTTGGGACCTTGTGCCGATCTGTAGCATCCTCAGAGGATGAATATCATTGTGATGGCATGCTTTGTATAATCATTAATCTCAGTCCTGTGCTTAATCATTGTTATGAAATGCTAAGTCATTTTTCCTGAAGTTAAATATCTAAAGTATATTCTTCTTAATAAATTGGAAATTGGGAAATTAATTAAGTCTGTTACGTGACTCACATGCATTCTATGGACTAAGCATAGATCGGGCTGCACACCGCAGCGAATGTTATGATTGAGCATGGATCGGGCTTCACGTCGAAGCAAATGTTATGATTATATTGCGCTTGGGCTGAAGGAGCCATTCCCTACATTTGTTCCCCGACTTAGGTACATCCTTCTATTATCCGTTCGTGGACGAACGATTGTTTTAGAGGTGGAGGATGTGACGACCCAAAGGGTCATCACCTGTTTTCCTTATTTGTTCCGCGCTTCCGAGGCCTTGAAAACCTCATTTTATATTGCCTCGATTTGCGTGCACAGTTCGGGCGTGAAGCTGGAAAATTTTTATGTTGAAATATGTGAAATCTGTGAAAAATTTGAAGAATTTTGATATTAATATTGATATGGTTGACTTTGGTCAACTTTTTTGGTAAACGGACCCAGACCCGAGATCGGACAGTCCCGGAAGGTCCGTAGAAAAATATGGGACTCGGGCATGTGCCCGGAGTCGAAATCCGAGGTCTAGAACCTGAGTAAAAGAATTTTTCTATTAAATTGTTTTTCTAAAATTATTAAGGAAAATGAAAATGAAAATTGATTAAAAGACCATGGTATCGGGCTTGTATTTTGGTTCCGACGCCCGATACAAGTCTTATATATTGTTTAAGTGCTTCATGTAAAGTTTGGTAAAAAATGGACATCGTTTGACGTGTTTCGGATAGGTTTGGGTTGCGTTGTGCTCGTTTTTCTTGGGGATTAATTTGTTGACTTTGTTGTTATTTTAGCGATTTGATTGCATGAACAAGTTCGTATGATGTTTTTGAGTTAGTATGTATGATTGGTTAGGAGCCCCGAGAGCTCGGGAGTGTTTCGGAAGTGTCCCGGGATGTTTTACACTTTAGAAATTGCAGAAAAATCTGATGTCTGCTGGAATCCAATCATTTACTCTATGCGGTTGCATAGGCAGGCATGCGATCGCATAGAGTTAATCTCTAGGAGGGGTAGTTGTTTTATGCGATCGCAATTAGCCTTCTACGATCGCATAGTGCTAGCATGAGAAGCCTTTTGTTTCTTCATTATGTGGACGCATTATCAAGTCCGTGATCGCAGTACCCCAACTGCTACCTCTACGTGATCGCATGGATCATTTCGAGATCGCAGTGCACATTTCTCATTTCCCTATGCGATCGCATCAGCTTACCCGCGATCGCATAGAGGTATTTTTGCTCAGTAAAATTTTTAAAAATGGGACAGAACCAGTGCACTCGGGATTTTACACTTCTTATCACACGTCCTCTTCTCTCTCAAGCCCAAGGAAGCCATTAAATCCCCCAAGCTTCAAGACCACTTGAGTAAGTAATTTCCTGTTTATTTCCTTTACTTTTACCACACTGCCAGGCCAGCCCGACCAATGAATAGAACTCACGGATCTAGTAACTCACTTTTAACCATTTTAGGCATAAGCAAAGATAGAACAACGGTAATGGAATAACCAAGTACGGGGATCACGTCCCAAAATAATAAGAACTCCCCAAAGACCAGGGGTCACGAGTCATGAGCCTCTACAGAGTATACAAAGTGTAAATAGTGAATATAACTGTGCACAAGTGTGGGATGGTCGGAACAAAATACAGACAAACTGGAGAATCAGCTCCTGCGAACGCTGGCAACTACCTCGACTGTCCAAAAGCACTCCCGAGCCGCAATAGAATCAGCCCTGCTGTGATGTACCTGAATCTGCACACAAGGTGTAGGGAAGTCGGGTGTGAGTACTTCCAACTCAGCGGTAATAAAAGTAAATAATGCTGAAGAAAAGAAAACCACGCAAAGCACTGTCTCATGCTACACAATACAGAACTATCTTTAAACTTCAAACACTATCATTTTATTTCTTTTCAGCATATGTGAGTAGATTATTAGAAATCTCATTTTTAGCTTTCCTTCTTTCATGATAACATACCAATACCTGAGTACAATCTCAAGTAGTGCAAGTCCGCACTCACATCAGCCCCTCGGGCTCAGCACTCCTTATCAATTTACACCAGGAGATCTGGTCAATAAGGCAACTAATGCATGTGTGCCGGTAATGTATGAGTGCTAAATGTTATGCCACGTAGTACACGTAAACCAATGTATGTATGCCATGCAATGCATATGACGCTGTGGCGTACAACCCGATCCATGCAAAGGCGCTCGCGCTCACTGTGGGGGTTCAGACTCTGGAGGGGCTCCTACAGCCCAAGCGCAATATCAATATCACACCAGCTGCGGCGCGCAGCTCGATCCAAATACCATTGCGGCGTGCAGTCCGATTCATGCATGTGTATGCATATGCTCGCATAAATTGTCATGCTCTAACATATGGCCCTCGGCCCCAATCAGTCTAACAAATAATCAAGAAAAGCCCCTCGGGCAACAATATCATATTAGCTCACAGCTAGAAATGTCCTTAAGACCTTGTTCAAGTTTTTCATAACTTTATAAAAATGCTGAGTAGCAAAATACCATTTGAAACCTTAAATTGAGATAAAAATATGCACAGTGTTATCAAGACAGTGATACCAATCCCTGAAGGATTCAAATAATCGGCACGAAGCCCAAGCATGCTAGTTAGTCCAATTCATGATAATTAATATTTTTTATTAGGATGTCAATTCAATTTTAAGCAATTAGGTGTTATTATTCATTACGCGGGACGGACCAAGTAACAATCCCCAATGGTGCTCTACCCCATGCCCGTTATCCGACGTGCAAGTCACCTCAATACAACACTAAGATGTGCAAGTCCGGGGTTTACTAACCCTCGGGACATCATTTACAAGTATTACCCACCTCGATCCGGCGGAAACTCAAGCCCCGCGATGCCTTAGCTCCTCGAACCAGCATCCACGCAAGCCAAAACTAGCCAAATTCAGTAAAAATATATCAAAATAGGCTAACGGACACAACCCATTCGAAATAACTCAATTTGCACCAAAACCCACAAAGTTGTCAAAATCCGACTTTTGGTACACTTCTCGAAAAATTACGAAAGTTACATTTTCGGAATCCTTATCTCGACACGAGTCCATACATATAAAGTTTTCCAAAATCGGACTCCGTTTACCCATTCAAATCAATATTTTACCATAACCCAGGCCTAGGGCAAAAATCCCCCATTAATCCTCCCATTTACAGTGAAATAATTGAAGATTCTAAGATAAAATCGCGTATTTGAACCATAAAACTTACCTCCGATGAAAACCCGATGAATTCTCAGTGATTTACCATGAGTTTCTCTCTCTAAGACTCAAAAATGGTGTTTTTATGAATGAGCCCCGCGATTGGACTATTCTGGAATTAAATTTACTGCCAGACAATTTTACTCTACACGAACACGACGCCTCTCACGCGTTCGCGATGAACAAACAACAGCAGCCCTCATTTTCTCTACACGAACGCGACGCCTCTCACGCATTCGCGATGAATAACTTTCAAACCGGCCAACTTTCTTCTACGTGAACGTGTACCTTGGGACGCGAACGTGATGCTTTTCCTTTCCTTCCTACGCGATCGCGACACCTCGACCGCGAACGCGATGCTTTATCTGCCTTGCCTACATGATCGCGACACCTCGACCGCGAACGCGATGCTTTACCTGCCTTGCCTACGTGATCGCGACACCTCGACCGCGAACGCGATGCTTTACCTACCTTCCCTACACGAACGCAGCCAGAGCCACGCGAATGCGAAGGCTTAAAATTTCCTGCACAGAATCTTCAATTTTCTACAGATTTTCTAAGTTCCAAAATGCCCGAAAGTAACATTCAACCAATAACCCGACCAAACGACGTCCGAATGACCTAAAAATTTGCAGACATATCCAAAATCACATAACGAAGCTAGAGGAATTTTCTGAATTCTATTCCGACTCCCGGATCAAAATCTCACCCACCATACAGATTTCGCCAAAATTCAACCTTAGCCAATTCAAGCCTATTTCTACACGGACCTCCAAATTCGATTTTGATTGCTCTCCTAATCCACAAATGACCTCCCGGAGCTGACCGAATCATCAGAATTCGATTCTGAGCTCTCTAACTCACAAGTCAACATCCGATTGACTTTTCCCAACTATGCCTTCTCCTAAGAGACTATTTGTCTCAATTCCAACCAAACTCAATCCGAATTGACTCAAACTCACCAAACATACATATTGAAACATGAACAAGCATATAACGGGGAAAACGGGGTGATAACTCACATGATGACGGGTCGGGTCATCACATTCTCCCCAACTTAAGCAAACGCTCGTCCTCGAGCGGACCTTGAGTTGTACTAGAAGCAACCCAATAGCTGAATAGCCTTACCAAGCATATACTCGGGGTGATACCACTTCACCCTATCTATCATAAGTCCGATAACATAGTATAGCTGAATTTTCACAGTCTATCAGAACCATAAACCACATTGCACTTTTCGAAATCATATACCAAATCCGAATCCCACATCTATACTCAGAGTACACCCGAACCAACCGTAATGACCCATACTCGCCACTCCGGGTGAGATCATATGATGTATCAAACAACCCCAATCACTCGAGACGATGGTCTCTAATCACAACAATTGGCCACAATAACCAAATACTAGCAGAAAAACCTTTCTCATTAGATAGAGTCTTATTCCAACACCTTCATATCCTGCCCACGGCAACCGAACACGCGATATATCGAACCCATCTCTCAGGTCAACCATTCATGAATCCATTTCCCTTTTAATTGATACTACAACAGAATTCGGAGCCAAATCTCGATATTACCCTTCTAACCAACTAAAATCATACATGCTCGCACTCATTAATGACTCAAATGATCATTTAGGTTATAACACAGCACACTGGTGATATGACGCCTCGACACCGGCCTAAGACGCGACAAGCACAACACAAGCTCCAATAGGAAACGTCTGAACATACTCAAATCATGACAACTAACTCCAACAACAGAGCTGTAATTCAATTCCTCTATACCAACACAACATAGAACTGAGATCCCGTCTCACATCATAGGAATAAATTACATAACCCCTTCTCGAAAGGTCATAACATCACGTGGCCTTGCCACGACTCATGATTCTATCCAAACACTATTACTCACGAAGCACCTCAAGTCACCGTGCTCAGAACAGTCAGCCACGCACAGATCTAAGTCTGAAGCCAAGCAATCAATCTCACCCATGGTGAAATAATTAATATATGCTATCAAATCCTGAAAGTACACAACCGATGTGCAATTCGCCGAGCGATACCCAATACGGACTTTTCCTCAAAAGTCAGGAAGATACAAGGTAACATATAATTAAGTCTATTTTCACATTACACTGTTGCGGCGTGCAACCCGCTCCAATGACATACCCGTGGCGGCGTGCCACCCGATCCAAATACCATACCTGTGGCGGCGTGCCACCCGATCCTGACACCATACATGTGGTGGCGTGCCACCTGATCCAGATACTATACCCGTGGTGGCGTGCCACCCGATCCACGCATAAATCTAGCAAAAGGGAATGCACATCGGGTCAAGTTGCTCATTGCAACAAACATATATATATATATATATCGGCCATATGAAACACATCCGACAAAGTTCCTCAACACCGAAACTGAATCAATTGTAGATACCTCTACACTGACATCTGCCACGAAGGTCCAACTGATAAAGCAATACCTACCAGTCGTCCTCTGGCCCTAGGGTACATCTACCCTGCTGGAGCATGATCTGATGCTCTCTGCCACGCAGTTTGTGACATTTTTTTGACATAGTCCATATCACATCAGTCTAGACAACCTGACTTATGACAACCAGTCTGCAATCATATATCATTATTCAAATTCATCATATCAAGTAACGAGAGAGCCACTAGTGCTTCCAATTTCCAACAACCGCTAAACGATGTCGATACCCACGATATACCACCACTGCGTAGGCAGATTACGAGAACTTCTAGTCTCCAACACATATATAACACCTGAATCACTATGCCTGATTCCACACTCCGCCGTACGAATACATAACACACATTAAGCATCCATTCATACCATGAAAGCCATTCAGAAATTTTCATATGCCATCAACAACTCAATCATCACCGTTAATCCAACAAGAGGATACCACAATACCACTAGATATTATCAGTTTACATTACCTTGCCCTTTTGACCATATACTCTGCCAAATCACTAGAATAGCAGTACCATTTTCCTTAATCACCAGAAAGATTGATTCTCAGATTATCTGCAGCTGCCCACGCTGCTTGAGAATTTTAATGACTTCCCATATGGAAGAAAAATCATTACACATTCCATGCTTCGCATACCGATAGGAAATATACTCATTTTCAAACCATGGTAAAACATATCACAAACTCTTTCTTCCAATTCGTTGCATAAGTTTAACTGCCAGGACTGAGTCCTTTTACCCACATCGAGCTACGCAACTGCCAGCACTCAAGAGCTTTGTTGCACCATATCTTCAAGACTCATTACTTCAAACATATACCAGGAATTAATCGTATTCCTTATCAAACCGTATCAGTCAATTAACAAGTTGTTCCATTTACCAAATTCCTTTCTGATTCATCTTAGATTTAATATTAGCCTTTACCGAAAGATCACCATACCTCAACTCAGGTTACCACATGAGACTCGTACATAAGACCACACGGTCTAAGACCTATAGGCCACTGAATACTCTCTCAATGTTTCCCAAAAGTACCACATTCTACAACATTTTATTTTGAAGAACTTCCTGCGGTTTTGAATTTGTTATCATTACTTTCCAATACGGATACATAGAATCCCATCATTCATATGATATAACACAAGCCTTGATCTTTTCTAACGAAATCACAGTCTTTAGTCACATACACAATCTTAAGGCACCTGATTGTTACAAGAAAAATCTTGAACACCGCAAAACCATTCTCGGGCGTCATTCACACTTATTCAGCTGTAATTCAACTGTCTTATTGAACATAACCACTCGTGCCTTGTTAGAACTTTGATACCGCAGAACATGATTACATACAGATACAATTAGCTATCTTTCTTTTCTATACACCGAACATTCTTTACCAACATAAGTTCAAAACATCCTAGTATTCCTTCACATCTACGAAGCACCATAACCTTTATCAAAATTTTCCAACATACCTAGAGACAGAACCAACATAGCACACAACAGTGCAATCAGTAAATCAACAACAACCTCCACAACTTGGCTCGAAGCCATTCATCAAAGCACTTTTAACCACTCATAGCATTATTACTCAAGTGATGCCGAAATGTTACAATGAGATTAAACTCGAGTCATTTATAAGCTTTGGCGGAGACTCGAATCATCAGAAATATTAATTCTTTTGCACTTCTTGTATTCATTCACACACAACAGCTAAGCCCATTCCTTAAGTGACAAAAAATCTTTTCTAAGTCTCAAATTTTCCAAAAATTTCAGCAGAGTTTCCTTTGTAATTTGGCCTATCCACCTGCCAGAGAATCACCAAAACCATCCTAACAATACATCGGCAATTTGACAAGACATCATAATGCACATAGCACAACACATTCGATCTTTCTGAGTCTGAACTCATACTATCACACGTAATGCACTTTACCTTTCCACTAAGAGACATGAACATATTCACCACACCCATAGCTAGGGCTACACAACGAATCACAATAAGAATCTAACACCTAACAACTCATCCACTATCAAGTTGTCATTTCCACAATTTAGGACAATACTGGTCATATAAATTTCATAATACCAGCTCGCAGAATCAGCACCTTGGTGCTCAAGCCATAGAAAAATATCTCGCCTCAATTCCTCCCGACAGGCCCAACATAAACTCACGGAGATCATATCTCGCCCATCAATCGGGGAGTCACAAGCCATCAAGGCAATTATATTACTGAGCGCTCGAGTGCGCATACAAGCGTATGGAAGGGATTTCAAGAATTATATCTCAAGATGAATCAAGTACGCATGATAAGAATTTCAAGAAAAGTGAAGTGTTTCCTAAAGGTTCGCAGCCTCCCGAGGATAAGTACAGGCGTCCCCGTACCGATCTACAAGACTCTACCAACCGGCTCAAGACTCATAAGGCCTAGTAAACCTAGGCTTTGATACCAACTTGTCACGACCCAAAACCCGGTCGTGATGGCGCCCAGCACACTGCTAGGCCAGCCCGACCAATCAACAGAACTCACAGAGCTATTAGCTCACTTTTAACCATTTTAGGCATAAACAAAGATAGAACAATAGTAATGGAATAACCAAGTACGGGGATCACGTCCCAAAACAATAAAAACTCCCCAAAGACCAGGGTCAGGAGTCATGAGCCTCTACAGAGTATACAAAGTGCAATAGTTTCTATAATAGTGCTCAAGTGCAGAAACAGATAACAACATGAATAAAAGTAAGCTGGAAAGAGATTTAGGTCCTGCGGATGCAGAAGCTACCTTGACTATCCAGAAAATAACTCTGAGCAGCTATAGACTCAAATCTGTTGCGATGTACCTGGATCTACACACAAGGTGCAGGGAGTCGGGTGTGAGTACTTCCAACTCAGCGGTAATAAAAGTAAATAATACGAAGAAAGGAAAACCACGCAAAGCACTATCTCATGCTACACAATACAAAACTATCTTTAAACTTCAAAACACTATCATTTTATTTCCTTTCAGCATATGTGAGTAGATTATTAGAAATCTCATTTTTAGCTTTCCTTCTTTCATGATAACATACCAATACCTGGGTACAATCTCAAGCAGTGCAAGTCTGCACTCAAATCAGCCCCTTGGGCTCAACACTCCTTAACAATTTCCACCAGGAGATCTGGTCAATAAGGCAAATAATGCATGTGTGCCAATAATGTATGAGTGCTATATGTTATGCCACGTAGTACAAATAAACCAATGTATGTATGCCATGCAATGCATATGACATTGTGGCGTACAACCCGATCCATGCAAAGGCGCCCGCGCTCACTATGGGGAGTTCAGACTCCGGAGGGGCTCCTACAGCCCAAGCGCAATATCAATATCATTCCTGTCGCGGTGTGCTGCCCGATCCATATACTACTGCGGCGTGTAGTCCGATTCATGCATGTATATGCATTTGCTCACATATCACTCGAGGCCTGAAAGCCTCCTCACATAAATCGTCATGCCCTCACATATGGCCCTCGTCCCCAATCAGTATCATATTAGCTCGCAGCTAGAAATGTCATTAAGACCTTGTTCAAGTTTTTCATAACCTTATAAAAATGCTGAGTAGCAAAATACCATTTAAAACCTTAAATTGAGATAAAAATATGTACAGTGTTATCAAGACAGTGATACCAATCCCTGAAGGATTCAAATAATCGGCACGAAGCCCAAGCATGATAATTAGTCCAATTCATGATAATTAATATCTTTTATTAGGATGTCAATTCAATTTCAAGTAATTAGGTGTTATTATTCATTACGCGGGACGGACCAAGTCACAATCCCCAATGGTGATCTACCCCACGCACGTTATCCGGCATGCAAATCACCTCAATACAGCACTAGGATGTTCAAGTCTGGGGTTTACTAACCCTCGTGACATCATTTACAAGTATTACCCACCTCGATCCGACAAAAACTCAAGCTCTGCGACGCCTTAGCTCCTCAAACCATCATCCACGCACGTCAAAACTAGTCAAATTCAGTACAAACATATCAAAATAGACTACTGGAACAACACTCAATTGAACACAATCAAATTTGCACCAATAACGACAAAGTTCTCAAAACCCGACTTTTGGTACACTTCTCGAAAAATTACGGAAGTTATATTTTCGGAACCCTTATCTCAACATGAGTCCATACATATAAAGGTTTCCAAAATCGGACTCCGTTTGCCCATTCAAATCAACATTTTACCATAACATTGGCTTAGGGCTAAATTCCCCCATTAATTCATCCAATTTCAGTGAAATAGGGGAGGATTCTAAGATAAAAACACATAATTGAACCATAAAACTTACCTCTGATGAAAACCCAATTAAATCCAAGTAATTTCTCGTCTTTATGCTCTCAAGGTTCTATAATGGTGTTTTTATGAATGAGCCCCGCGACTGGACAGTTCTGGAATTTAATTTACTGCCAGACAATTTTACCCTACGTGAACACGACGCCTCTCATGCGTTCGCGATGAACAAACAACAGCAGCCCTCATTTTCCTCTATGTGAACGCGACGCCTCTCACGCGTTCGCGATGAATATCATTCCAACCGGCCAATGTTTCTTCTACGCGAACGCGTACCATGAGATGCGAACGCGATGCTTTACCTTTCCTTCCTACGCGATCGTGACACCTTCGACCACGAACGCGATGACAAAACCTGCCTTGCCTATGCGAACGCGGCCAGAGCCACGCGAACCCGAAGGCTTAGGATCAAATCTCACCTACTGTTCGGATTTTGCCAAAATTCAACCTTAGCCCATTAAAGCCTATTTCTACATCGGACCTCCAAATTCAATTCCGATCGCTTCCAATCCTCAAAACACGTCTAACAACATCAAAACCCATAATTCACATCGAATTCAAGCCTAAATTCCTTAAAACATTCCGAATTACACAATCAATCAAAAACCCGACCAAACGACGTCCGAATGACCTGAAATTTTGCGAACATATCCAAAATCATATAACGAAGCTACAGGAATTGTCGGAATTCCATTCCGACCCCCTGATCAAAATCTTACCCACCGTTCGGATTTCGCCAAAATTCAACCTTAGCCAATTCAAGCCTATTTCTACACCGGACCTCCAAATTCAATTCTGATCGCTCTCCTAAGCCACAAATGACCTCCCAGAGCTGACCGACTCATCAGACTTCGATTTTGAGCTCTCTAACTCACAAGTCAACATCCGGTTGACTTTTCCCAACTATTCCTTCTTCTAAGAGACTATTTGTCTCAATTCCAACCAAACTCAATCCGAATTGACTCAAACTCACCAAACATACATATTGAAACATGAACAAGCATATAACGTGGAAAACGGGGTGATAACCACTTGAGTAAGTAATTTCCCGCTTATTTCCTTCACTTTTCCTTTATTAATTAACTAGTTTCTAAGCCTAAATCATGAAATCAAGGTAGAAATCATGGGTTTTGAGCAAAGTTAGGTTTTTGAGAATTATGGGTAATTCAACCCCAATTTGGGGTCGAATCTTAAAACAAATTATATATTTGCACTCGTAGGGGTATGGGTCAATTTATTTTGGTTCGAACCTCGGGTTTGGACCAAGCGGGCCCGGGGTCGGTTTTACAATTTTTGGACAGAATATTAAAAGGACTTTAATAAGGCAATTGGGTTGGATTGTTGAGTAGTATTGATGATATTAAATAAATTGTGTATAGATACGATAGAATTGAAGCGAAAGTCGGAAGCAAAATTCATTGCTTGAGGACTGAGTTGGTCGTAAACATTCGAGGTAAGTGTTTGGTCTAACCTTGGCTTGAGGGAATAGGAGTTTGAGTCTTGTTGCTAATTGCTATGTGATCGAGTACGATGTACAAGCATGGTGACAAATATCTATACATTGGTGTCTAGCATGACCGTGAATCTTATAATGTAATTATTGTGAACTGATTATGAAATCCATATTTATTGGAGTATTTCCATATGTTGTGAATAACATGTGAATGATAATTTGATTCCTATGAGCTTTGGTTCAAATTGTGATACGAATATTGAAAGTATATAAAATGACTTGTGTTACCGAGGAGCGTTGGCTCCAGTTGTAAAACGAATCGTAAAAATACAAGTGATAATTGAACCTCTAGAGCAATTTCTTGAAAAGAATTGTGAAGTAAAAGTGAGAAAGAGGAGATGCTAATTATGTTGCCCCCTTGGTGGGACATGTTTAAGTTATGGTTGTCTGGTGTTGTATTCATAATTGATATTACAGATTCTTAGGGTGATGTTTCCTTGCATTTGGTAAAAGCTTATGGTTATAACTGAGGTAATTAAGTATTATAACAGGTTAGTTATAGATATGATGGTTAGGTGTGATAGTCGGTTAGATGTAACTGAAGTGGTTAAGTATGGTAATAGGCTGGTTATAAATGTGGTGGTTAGATGTTGGAATTAATATGGCAATTAGATGTGGGAACTAATGTGGTCATGGTAATCCCCTATTTACTGAGTATTCCCTTGCCGGGACATTTTATTGATTCGGTTGTTAGTATTTCTCTCCCTTGCCGGGATGATTGAATTGTTAATTGTATTCCCTTGCCGGAACATTTTGTTGATTCTGTTGTTAGTCTTTCTTTCCCTTGCTGGAACGTTTGCCATATATTTGTTTGATGTGTGTTTTGTAACTGTTTGCCGGGACGTTTGCCATATATTTGTTTGTTATCTGTCTCTTAATTGTGACTGTTGTTTGGGGACTCAAACTGATAAATGATAAATAATATGGAGCGAGTTGCACGCCGCAACAATGATAATTATGGAACGGGTTGCACGCTGCAACAATGATAATTATGGAACGAGTTACACGCCGCAATAATGATAATTATGGAACGGGTTGTACGCCACAACAATATATGGAGCGGGTTGCACGCCGCAATAATGGTAATTATGGAACGGGTTGCACGCCACAATAATGGTAATTATGGAATGGGTTGCACGCCGCAATAGTTGTTGATTTCCATAATTACCATTGTTGTGGCGTGCAACCCATTCCATAGTTTGTGCCATCCATCTGGACCGGATCAAGGTCCTTGACTGTCGCCTTGCAGGCCTCTACAACATCTAGGTCCCTGACGCCCTCTGTTGACGGGTTAACCCTAGTCACCTTTATGGCTGGTTGATATGCTTCCGCACAGCTTCGCTGGGGTTAAACTAGGCACTTACCAGCACATGGGGTCGGTTGTGCTGATACTACACTTCTGTGCATTTTTGCATAGATCTAGGTTTTGAGCAGAAGCATCAGTAGTTCGATAGCGGGATCTTATTTACTACGAGACTGAGGTAGCTTGCGGGCGTCCGCAGGACCGACGTCTCTTCTTATGCTTTTTATTTATACTGTGGTCTCAATGTTTTGAGATAGACAGTTGTTATATTTCTTTCAGACCTTTATATGTAGTTTATTCCTAGTGGTTCATGAGTATGTGACACCAAATCTTGGGTAGAGGATTTATGTTGAGTATTTCGTATTTATTTCAAATTTATAAAAGCATACTTCCGCAGTTAATAATATTATTATTATTATTTATACTATTAATTGACAACAGGATGGTTTTACTAATGAAAATGGTGAGTAAATTGGCATGCCTAGCTACCACGAGTATGCGTCATCACGATCCCGGTGATTGGAAATCCGGGTCGTGACAAAATCATATTTCTGATTATCATCTACAATCAGAATACAAATTATTCACAATTTATCTACAATTTCTGCAATATGTCTTCTTCTTCTTCTTCTACAATTTCTGAAATCACTATTCATCGGTCATAATTCGGCATCCAGCAAGGTAACATCTCAAAATTGGTCCAAAAAAAAACACCATTCTCAATGTTAATAATCTCCTTTTATTTTTTTCCTAAAATCTACAATCATTTGCAATAGATCTTAAAATCGTTTTTTTAAGACTTACTGTAGCATCGTCTTCTCTCTAGCCAAATTCAAAGTTACTGCCATATTGTAACGTGAAGTTTGCCTAAGTGTATGGATGTTTGAAGATCAATCGTGATTCATAGCTTTGAGTTGAAACACATTGTAGCTTCATTAGGGAAAATTTTGCCCTATTAATTCCTAATAAACGAATGATACATATTGGTATAGGTTAAAAACTAGCTAGTCCTGGTATAATATAAAATTTAAGATTACATTTTTTCGCTTTTTGCTTATCAAAATTTTGATATAAATTTTATATCAAAATTTTGGTTTTTCTATCCCATGCATACTGGATATAGGATTATAATCCTGAAATTATCCTTGTTCCGAACCAAATGACATCTTAGAACTTCTGTAATTTCAAACCAAAATCTCTACATTTAAATTTTATTGTGATAATATATTGATCGATATGAGTTGCACAAAATGTTGCATACGCTAGTAGTGTTATACCCCACACGGCCCTTAACCCAGCCAATCCTAGTGTGCATGTACACGTGTAGACATGTGAACTATAAACCAACCTCCTTACTGCTGAGTGCTAACCAAAATTTATTAGGCCTCTCTGCTTCTGGCGGTTGTCAGCTGAATTTATGGTGGCTAGCTGAGAACACCCACCTTGTTATTTTCATCACTTTACTAACGTTTTCTCATTCAATCAACTGCAATTCACAATTACAAACCAATTGGAGTTGGTCATATAAATCCATATATCCACTCTGCTCTTTTGGGCCCTCTCCTTTTCAATACCAGTACATAATTTGTCTTTAAGGCAAATTGCGTCTATTCTTAAAGTAGAGGTTCAATAAATCTGACATGGTTTTGCGTTACCTACATGCAATTCTCTAATTAGACCACCACGTTTTGGTAAACAAATGGACATAATTTTAGTGCAGGAACGAAATAGTTTTTTCTTAATCTCAATTAGTTGGTATCATTTCCTTTGAGTTCTGTTCTTAGCGGCATTGATTTCTAGAGGTTGTATATCTTTTAAATCAACTTCCTTCAGTTTAATTTTAGATTCACTATGTCCTATTTGAGCGCCTTCAACAGTGTCGAGTATATCGGTGCATTGTCTGTCTAAGGAGGAGAAGCCAAATCATCTTAAATGACTTCTAATTTAATCCTTTTCCTTTATTTGTGCTATTTGCATCATGTGTTTGATGTAAGCATGTTCATCTTCTCCAATCATGTATGATCGCACATCTATCTTAATATTGGTAGTTTTACAACTCTAATCTTGAGGATATGTTGGGCCGTAGATCCAATGTTCACTCATTATAATAATGGTCATACAACCATTCTGTAGAACTTATCTTTCACCTTGGGAGGTATCCTCCTATCGCATACCTCTGGTCTCACTTCTCCAGTTCAACCATCCTATTTTGATTCTTCATCATAAATTAATTAGTTTTACACAGGCTGTTAATCTATTGCAACCCTCCTTAATCCAAGCTCGTAACCATTTATGGGAGCAAATTCACAGAGGTGTATTTTACATAACATAGCGTCAACTTAAAGATTTATGTTTTTAATAAAACCCTTGTTCCTAGAAAATGACACATACATATATACACTTAAGTATGCAATATGCATGAAATAATAGTTTTCATCTGTCACTATTTCTTGAATAGCTGATTAAACTAAAAAGAATGACATTAGAATTTAAAACTTCTATTTCAATCAATAAATTATAATATCAGGTAATAATGTACATTGTTTGTTTGACTAGACAGTGGTAATTGGAAAATGGAGTGGTTGAAGTGCAAAAGAAGAATATCCATGTTTATACTTCAGAACAAACTCTACAGTAAAATTGTTTTGTGGTATTTTATCATATATTTGACTAAGGATAACTTGATCAGTACTATTTGTTTAATTCTGTATCGAAGCCATGCAATATACTCCTAGTAGATAAGATCATCCCCATCTAGAAGTTGATTATCGTTATTAATTCTTTATCTCTCTTGTCGTATTCCTAAGTCTATGCTCTATCACTCTTTCCCAAAGTTTCATTATATGACTCATGAGTTTAATACTATTATAATTTGTACAATTTTAAATATCTCCTTCGTTCTTATAGATTAAAATCAAGGTATGTTTAGTACACTCTTCGAGGATCCTACCACTTTTTAGTATGAAATCTCATTGTTAATAATCTCCTTTATTAATTCTTTATCTCTCTTGTCGTATTCCTAAGTCTATGCTCTATCACTCTTTCCCAAAGTTTCATTATATGACTCATGAGTTTAATACTATTATAATTTGTACAATTTTAAATATCTCCTTCGTTCTTATAGATTAAAATCAAGGTATGTTTAGTACACTCTTCGAGGATCCTACCACTTTTTAGTATGAAATTAAATAGCTTGGTGAATCATACTACTCTTACCTGTTCAAGACAATTCTAGACCTCTATAAGAATACTATTTGACCACAAAACTTTCTAGCCGTCATATTTTGCATGCCATCCTTTACTTCCATCAGCCTAATTCTATGGTTATAGCTAAAGTTTTTATTATACACAGGACGTTCAGGATGTACAATTGGTTTGAGTTGAACAACTGTTCAAATTATTCTCTCTATCTCTCCTTTATTTTGTTATCTCATGTCAACACTTGTTGAGAATCATCTTTAATACACTTCACCTAGTTTAAATTTTTACCTTTCTTCTCTATTAGCCGTGCTAGTTTAAATAATTTTTTCTCCCCTTCGCTTGTCCCTAGCTTTTGGTGTACAAGCCATTTAGAGTTTTGTTGGGTTTAATATTTAATTAATATATTAAATGTGTAAAAGATGGTGAATGGAAAATGGAGGGAAATGAAATTTTGAGTGAAATTTCAAGTTCCCTCTCCTTGGTAAATAGGCATTGTCCCATATCGGAAGAGGAAAAGGTTTTTTATGGGTATATAAGCAATTGCTCTTCTTCTAGCTCTTAAAGAGTTGAGAAGAAAGCAAGCCTCGAGCCGTCGTCGTCGTCGTCGCTCGGCCCGACTCGGCTTCGGCTTCAGCTTCGGCTTCGGATTCGATCAAATGATCGACTGATTAACTTTTTGGACCAAATTTATTTGTTAATAGTAAAATATTAACAGAAATGTTATTAAATATTTATTTTAATAACAGAATATTAATATTAAATAAATATTAATATTAAATCCAATTTTCAGTTTTTCTGTTTTTGTAACAGAAACTTAACTACCCATCAATTTTCCTTCTTTATTTTCCCTCTTTATTATTGAGTAAATAGCCATTTATGCAATGGCATTTATGCCATGGCGGTTTTGCAGAAACAACCATTCTAAAGAGACTCTTCAGATTTCAGCCCAACTTTTGGCTATAAATACAACACTATTCTGCTCAGAATTTCACTACAAATTTTTGAGTTTCTCCTCCTTTCTTCTGCATACTTTTAGCATCAAACAAAGCAAAAAGTAAGTGTGATTTGCTACCGAACTTTGTGTTCGCTGAAACACCAGGGTTTGAAGTACCACTACACCAGTGTGTAATTCGTTCTATCCTGGGAGGAAATAATCCATAACCTTGGGTACTAGGAGGGGATTAAATTCCTTAAGGAAACACTCTGAATTCAGTGGGCTCGAATTGGTTTCTTCATTTCTGTTTATGCATATTCTTGTTTGTATTTATTTATATTTCCAGAATTATTTTACAAATACAGTGTAATAACATTGTTGAGGAATTTAATATATTTCTGTATTTGTTTTTACTGTTTCTGGAAGAGTAAAACCTTTGTGGTTTTGTACTCTATTAAAATCTACGTGATTTGAATATTTGTGTCATTCTTTTACATAAATGACAAATGAGAATGAGAACCAAGCTGTTCCACTGGTGACTGGTAATGCCTCAACAAGCCGAACGACTCCGGCAGCATTGGCACCGATGGAGAAATCCGAAAAAAATTTCGGGATTGATTTCAAGCGCTAGCAACAAAAGATGTTCTTCTATTTGACTACTCTAAGTCTCCAGAAGTTCATCAAGGAAGATGTTCCTCTATTGTCCGACGAAACTCCAAAAATTGAACATTTTCTCGTCGTTGAGGCGTGGAAGCATTCAGATTTTTTATGCAAGAATTATATTCTAAGCGGGTTGGAAGATTCTTTGTATAACGTCTACGGTAGCGTAGAAACGTCAAAGGAACTGTGGACTGCGCTTGAAAAGAAATACAAAAGTGAAGATGCCGGGTTGAAAAAGTTTGTTGCTGCAAAGTTTTTGGACTACAAAATGGTAGATAGCAAGTCTGTTATTACCCAAGTCCAGGAATTGCAAGTGATTATTCACGATCTCCTTGCTGAAGGTATAAATCAAATTAATATTAATGTTGAAAGTAGTAACCTTAGTATTTTTACTAATGAAAATTTCATTGAAGGTCTTGTTATCAATGAAGCATTCCAAGTAGCAGCAATGATTGAGAAGTTGCCTCCTTTGTGGAAGGACTTCAAAAACTACTTGAAACACAAACACAAGGAGATGTCCCTTGAAGATCTCATTGTTCGGTTGAGAATCGAAGAGGACAATAAAGCTGCTGAAAAGAGAGGTCGTGGAAACTCAACAATAATGGGAGCAAATATTGTTGAAGAGAACAAAAAGAGGAAGAAGGCTTCGGGACCAAAATACAACCCAAGCAAGAAGCGATTCAGTGGAAACTGCTACAACTGTGGAAAACCCGGACACAAATCTACGGAGTGTTGTGCTCCGAAGAAAGACAAGAAGAAGGGTCAAGCAAACATGGTTGAAAAGCATGATAATGTTGATGACTTATGTGCCATGCTTTCCGAATGCAACTTGGTAGGCAATCCTAAAGAGTGGTGGATTGATTCTGGAGCCACTCGCCATGTTTGTGCTGTTAGAGAAGCGTTTGCTACTTATGCTCCTGTTGGACCCGACGAGACAATTTCTATGGGAAATGCTTCTAAGGCCAATATTGATGGATGTGGGAAGATATTTCTCAAAATGACTTTGAACAACGTCCTTCATGTTCCCGAGATTAGGAAGAATTTGGTCTCTACTGGACTTCTTGTTAAAAATGGTTTTAAATGTGTTTTTGTTTCCGATAAGGTTGTAATAAGTAAGAACGAAATGTTTGTAGGAAAAGGTTACCTCACTGAGGGCCTTTTCAAGCTGAATGTAATGGTTGTTGAGAATAATAATAAAATTTCAGCTTCGTCTTACTTACTTGAGTCAAATGAATTATGGCATATACGTTTGGGTCATGTCAATTATAAAACCTTATGAAAAATGATTAATTTGGAAGTATTGCCTAAATTTGAATGTGACAAATCAAAATGTCAAGTATGTGTGGAATCTAAGTATGTTAAACATCCTTATAAGTCGGTTGAAAGGAATTCAAATCCTTTAGACTTAATTCACACAGATATTTGTGACATGAAGTCAATACCATCTCGCGGTGGAAAGAAGTATTTCATAACTTTTATTGATGATAGTACTCGATATTGCTATGTTTACTTACTTAATAGTAAAGATGAAGCAATAGACGCATTCAAGCAATACAAAAATGAAGTTGAAACACAACTTAACAAGAAAATCAAAATGATAAGAAGTTATAGGGGTGGTGAATATGAATCTCCTTTTGAACAAATATGTTTAGAATATGGAATTATTCATCAAACAACGGCCCCTTACACGCCCCAATCCAATGGGATTGCGGAAAGAAAGAATCGTTCATTAAAGGAGATGATGAACACATTATTGATAAGTTCTGGTTTGCCACAGAACTTGTGGGGGGAAGCCGTACTTACGGCTAGCCGAATACTAAATCGAATACCCCATAGCAAAACACAATCCATTCCATATGAAAAATGGAAAGGAAGGAAGCCCAACTTGAATTATTTTAAAGTGTGGGGGTGTTTGGCAAAAGTGCAAGTTCCTAAACCCAAAAGGGTAAAAATAGGACCGAAAACCGTTGATTATGTTTTCATAAGATATGCGACTAACAGTAAAGCATATCGATTTCTGGTTCATAAATCAGAAAATTCTGACATTCATAATAATACGGTTATAGAATCAGATAATGCTGAGTTATTTGAAAATATATATCCGTATAAAAAGGAATGTGAGTCGATTAGTGAAGGATCTAAACGACCTCGGGAAGAAGCAAAAGAAAGTACACTTAACCAAGAAGATCCAAGGCGTAGTAAACGTCAAAGAACGTCTACTTCATTTGGACCCGATTTTGTGACTTTCTTGTTGGAAAATGACCTCAATCATTTAAAGAAGCTATGTCTTATTCGGAATCATTATTATGGAAAGAGGCAGTCAATAGTGAAATAGAATCCATAACAACCATACGTGGGAATTGGTTGATCTTCCTCCTGGAAATAAACCGTTGGGTTCTAAATGGATCTTTAAGAGGAAAATTAAAGATGATGGCACTATTGACAAATATAAGGCAAGACTTGTGATCAAAGGGTATAGACAACGAGAAGGTCTTGATTATTTCGATACATACTCTCCAGTTACAAGAATCACGTCCATACGAACGTTAGTAGCGTTAGCTGCGGTATATGGTCTTGAAATTCATCAAATGGATGTTAAGACGGACTTCTTAAATGGAGAGTTGGAGGAAGAAATATACAAGGAACAACCAGAAGGGTTTGTGGTTCCAGGTAAAGAAAAGAAGGTCTGTAGACTTGTTAAGTCCCTTTATGGATTAAAAGAAGCACCCAAACAATAGCATGCGAAATTTGACCAAACAATGTTGTCAAATGGGTTTAAGATAAATGAATATGATAAATGTGTGTACATTAAAAATGTTCCAAATCACATAGTCATTGTTTGCTTATATGTGGATGATATGCTCATAATGAGTAATGACATTGCCAATATAAATGCTACTAAGTGTATGCTAACTAGCAAGTTTGATATGAAAGACTTGGGAGTTGTTGATTTAATTCCGGGAATTAAGATCCATAAGACTTCTCAAGGTCTGGCTTTGTCACAATCTCATTATATCAAGACAGTACTTGAAAAATTCAAGCACTTGGGCTTTAAAGTTGCAAAGACTCCAATTGACGTGAATCTTGCATTAGCAAAGAACAAAGGCCAAAGCATATCACAATGGGATTATGCTCGTGTGTTGGGTTGCTTAATGTACATCATGAACTGTACACGACCGGATATAGCCTGTGCTATAAGTAAATTGAGTCGATATATGAGCAATCCAGGTCAATCTCATTGGATGGCCATGAAACGAGTTTTGGGGTACTTAGTACATACCCAGGACTTTGCTTTGCCCGCTCTACAATGGAGGCTGAGTTCATAGCCTTGGATAAAGCCGGTGAAGAAGCTGAATGGCTCCGGAATTTTTTGGAAGATATTCCATTTTGGCCCAAACCCTTGGCACCAATATGCATACACCGTGATAGTCAAGCGGCAATTGGAAGGGCTGGGAGCGTTATGTATAACGGTAAATCTCGTCATATACAATGAAGAAATAAAACCATTAGACAATTACTCTCTAGAGGAATTATCACGATTTACTATGTAAAAAGTGATAATGTGGCAGATCCACTTACAAAAGGCCTAACTAGAGATGTAGTTGAGAAATCATCAAGGGGAATGGGACTGTGGCCGAGAATAAGTCATAGTGGCGGTAACTCTACCTAGAAGACTGGAGATCCCAAGATCTAGGTTCAAGGAGATCAAACAAAGTCATTTATGACGGTTCAACATTGTCAAATAAACTTTTGGTCCATTCTCTTATAAGACAATGTTCGGTACCAAGGATAAAGCATTAAGGCTTTTTAATGATTTCTAAATTTAATATGGGGTATATCAAATAGTGTATCTACGGGATGACACGTTTAGGAATCACCTATGTAAGTGTGAAGTGTTAGCCGCTTCAAGGAGAATTCTGTAAGGCCAGTTCTCTACGCACTTATGAAACCAGGCGGTGTTCATGGCTGAAACGAACACAACAATGAGAACCAAAGACGGTTAAGGGTTGGTCGTGTGACTTGTGGTTGTCTAGGTATACACCAAAGTTCGACGGTTCAAAGATATCAAATCTACCGATTGATCGAGTATATCCGACATAAGTTCACTACGGAAAGTTCAAAGGGAAACCTACTTATCCAGATGCAATTAATCCTTACTTGCGAATCACACTGTTTTTCATGCATACTTCCATGATATAGCCATTCCCCATTCATGTGGGGGATTGTTGGGTTTAATATTTAATTAATATATTAAATATGTAAAAGAGGGTGAATGGAAAATGGAGGGAAATGAAATTTTGAGTGAAATTTCAAATTCCCTCTCCTTGGTAAATGAGCATTGTCCCATATTGGAAGAGGAAGAGGGTTTTTATGGGTATATAAGCAATTGCTCTTCTTCTAGCTCTTAAAGAGTTGAGAAGAAAGCAAGCCTCGCGCCATCGTCGTCGTCGCTCGCTCGACTCGGCTTCGGCTTCGACTACGGCTACAGCTTCAGCTTCGGCTTCGGATTCAGATTCTGATTCGTATTCGGATTTGGATTTGGATTTGGTCAAATGATCGGTGGATTGATTAAATTTTTGGACCAAATTTATTTGTTAATAGTAAAATATTAACAGAAATGTTATTAAATATTTATTTTAATAACAGAATATTAATATTAAATAAATATTAATATTAAATCCAATTTCAGTTTTTCTGTTTTTGTAACAGAAACTTAACTACCCATCAATTTTTCCTCTTTATTTTCCCTCTTTATTATTGAGTAAATGGCCATTTATGCAATGGCATTTATGCTGTGGCAGTTTTGCAGAAACAGCCATTCTGAAGAGACTCTTCAGATTTCAGCCCAACTTTTGGCTATAAATACAACACTATTCTGCTCAGAATTTCACTACGAATTTCTGAGTTTCTCCTCCTTTCTTCTGCATACTTTTAGCATCAAACAAAGCAAAAAGTAAGTGTGATTTGCTACCGAACTTTGTGTTCGCTAAAACATTGGGGTTTGAAGTACCATTACACCAGTGTGTAATTCGTTTTATCCTAGGAGGAAATAATCCGTAACCTTGGGTACTAGGAGGGGATTAAATTTCTTAAGGAAACACTATGGATTCAGTGGGCTCGAATTGGTTTCTTCATTTCTGTTTATGCATATTCTGGTTTATATTTATTTATATTTCCAGAATTATTTTACAAATACAGTGTAATAACGAGTTTCTCCTCATGCTTTATTAATTGTCTTCGTAGCTTCCTTCTTAACTCTCTCGTTCTTTAAACGGAAAAGGCCTAAAAATGTCACTCAACTTTCAGAAATAGTTTATCCATGTTGTTTGACCCAAAAAGTTACCATACACTTTATGAATATAAAATAATATATATACGTTACGGGTAAATCATAGTAAACCGTAATAATCCATGAACCATGTAAAAGGAATGATAATAAACATTCAAAATTAGGAGAAGAAGCGTGAACAACTTTTATTGATGATCTTGGTTTGGTCTGCCTCTCCATGAAGAGGTTCATAGCCTTACAATGGTGTTTTATCTTTCCATGAGATGGATATTTCTTGTTTGTTCTATCTCTCTCTCTCTCTCTTTCTCTCTATTTCTGGAGATAGTGATGAAGAAGAAAAGCCCCCCTTAGGAGGTCCATTCTGCTAGTATTTATAGTTGGGAGCTCCATGAGTAAGAAATGATTGGCCGTGACCACTTTGAGATTTCGTCCCCATGGGGAGACGGGTAGGCCATACCTTTGTCCATCTCACTGAATGAGAGTCGAATCATGTTATAAGCTAGTGGTCATACTTCTTATTAATTATGGATTAGTTCAGGATACAATTATCTTCATTAATTATCGTGGCGTCAGATTCTGACATATACAGTTAGTCCCTCCCCTCTTATTAATTATGAATTATTTCAAGATACAATTACCTTTATTAATTATCGTGGGATTGAATTATGATCCATACAGTTAGTCCATCCATTTATCGAGGTCGTGCTTTATCAGAGCTCGATGAACGGATTTCCTCGATTATGATCTGAAAACTGAGATAAGAGGGGCAGGCGGCCATTGCTTTGGCCGAGACCGCGTTCTTTTTGGCAACGGCCTAAATCTTGTAGAATTTTCTGCATCATGTCATCATATTATCAAGTTCCGCATAATCAGGACAGAGCGCCTCTTCTCGGCGAAGACATATGACGTTTTTAGCACAATTTGAGCGAGACCGAACTTCATCACATTCTGGTCATCGCATTTGTTTGGGTTCGTAGTTATTGACGACGGGGGACGGGCCGTGTGCGACGCGGCCGAGAGAATGTGTCGGGTACGCTTTTTGTAGCATCCAGAGTTTTGAAGACGTGCAGTGTATTCCTCCAGCATTCGCAGGCCATTTCAATTGTTTCAACGACGATGCGTTGGCGAAAGGCCGAGGGGTCGCTTTGTGATGCTTATCATAATAGTGCACGTCTTGGTAGAATCGAACCATTTTACAGTTGGTCATGCAGTTAATGGTGGCTATTGGGTTTCCGAAAGCCATTTACGATGCCTATAAAGGTAGGCAGAGGCATTCATTTCTCATTACTTCATTGTTCATCTCAGAGTTCTTCTTAGGAAATTCTTTCATTCTGCTAATTCACCTTCTCCTTTCTCTTCTTGATTGCGATAACCTTCAGCTTGCCAACTAAATTCTATTCCTTTCATTTTAAATGGCAGGTAGTTCTTTGCGCGATGCTCTTCCGATAGATTTGTCGGTCAATTCTCTGGAAGTTGAAAGGCAACCTCCGGCAATGGGAGGTGTAGAGTAGGCAGAGACCGGAGGAGTTCCGTCAGTTGACGAGATAATTCCCCGGCCCGGAGGTCTGGCGATTGATTTTACTGCGGATGGTGGATAGGACGTGATAGATGAAGCCCCGCTAATGGGGGAGATTAGAATGGCCCGATTATGGGAACAGAGGGTCATTTCGACCCATGCAGACATCGTCATTGCCACAAGCGAGGAGAGGGTCCACACCGAACGCAAAGGATACTGCATCTTTTATGCATATCCCTTCAGGTTGGGGTTTAGGATTCCACTCCCAATGCTGGTGATAGATTTCTATCGTCACTACGGAATATGCTCGGGTCATCTCACTCCTTCTCTCTACAAATTACTGGCAATGTTTATAAAGTATGGGGAACTGGCCGGTAGGGTGGTCACGCTGCAGCACATGCTCAACCTTTACGCTCCCCAGAGAGTATGTGGCACCATGCTTCGGGCGTGCCCTCGTAGGTCGAGGGGCCTGACTACGACGTTGGACGATGAGATCGACCCCCTCCCTTTTGAGCACTTCTTCTATACCAGGACCGAGCATTTAGTGGCGTGCCCCACTAGGTTCCCAAAGGCTTGGAACCATGCACGTAAGTTATTTTATCGTCGTATTCTTTTTTCCTTCCCCTTTTTTGTCTGGCATTCGTGAGTGTTGACTCGTCGTCACTTTTGTAGCCGAAAATTCGCCACCGGCTCCGTTAGTTGGGATACGCGGGTGGGTTGAGGCGGTGCTTCCTCATACTGAGGGAATTCGTACGTGGGCGTCTTTGTGGGAAAGACATGATCGCAGGCCTGCTAAAGGTGATAAATTGGCTTCTATCTTTGTTCTATTTTGGCTCGGCTTTGTTTAACAACCTTGTTTTTCTGTGATATGGAGGGCACATCATGGCAAGGCTCATCAATTGGCCTTCCGATGGCGGGGTGTAGTCGTTTGGCTTATTACGACACCAGTATCGTGCCGCATATCGAGGGAGGCGTCGGTTGAGTTTTTGGCGGCTCCTTCCTCACAATGAGCCACATTTCAGGATGAGGGGTCGTCGGCAGTTATGCACCCTAGGGACGAATCACCCTCATACGGGGAGGAGAAGGAGAGGCCGCTGATCAGGCGTAGGATTGTGTTCACGCCGGCTCCTCCCCCAGTAATCACGCTGGCTCCTCCTATGGTGATTAACTTGGACCCCCTCCAGAAGATGCGGAAGAGGGTACGGCTATGGCGCCTGCCCTTGAGGGCGAACAAATAGTGGGGGTTGCCCCGGCTGGCTTAGGCCATGAAGATACCGTAGCTTCGGCGACTCAGTTAGTGACTCCCGTCACTAATACGGGGGAGAATTCCTCAGCGGTTTCTGAGGCTGGTGAGCTGATCGTCTCGTTGGAGGTTGTGGCAGGGGGAGGAAGATACGCTGTAGGAGAAGAGTCCAAATCTAAATCGGATTTGGACCCCGAGGACATCTGCATATTTCGGGAAAGTTTCACAAATTCAGTCATGCACGCAGAGGGGAGGTCTCGCCTCATCAAGGTCCCCACGGATTTAAATTTGTTACTCGAAGGCTCAATTTTAGTTTCGTAGTTCGGGTTTCTATGCTCAAAAACTGAGAATGCATCGGTGAGAGATGTTACAGACATCGGGTTAAAGAATGAAGTGGCCGTGATGGGCTTGATGGTACGTAAATGGATGTCAGTTTGCTTTTTTTTTTGCCCGGTTTGAAATTTCTTTGTCTTCCTTTGCTTTGCAATCTTATTTGTTGGAGGTTGAGAGCATTCGTCGAGCCAACGTCCGCTTGGGGATATTTTTGTGAGCATTGGAAAAGTAACGCCGATGCCGAGATTGGTGTTCAGAGATGCGCGTGCGCTTAAGTAGTCGGGCCCTGTTTAAGGAATTGGCAAGGCGGGAGCTCCAGATACAGCAAACACATGGCCGGATGGGTGCCCTTAAGGAGGAGCTCCGTCGGAAGGAGGAGGAGCTCGAGGCCTGGAAGAGGGCCATAGTCGAGTGCGAACGTCAGGGCCTGGTCAAGGTAGCGGAGGCTGCATCGGCGTGGAGCAAAAAAGTGGTTGCACTGGAGTGAGAAGTTGCGGCCTTGAACTGTCAGGTGAATGATGCCTCGTCAAGGGCTAAGGCATTGCAAGAGGCTGTCCGCGCCGGCGAATCCCAATTGTCGCTAGTGAGGGCTGCCGCCGCCTTTAGGGAGGCGAGCCTCAAGGAGTGATTGGTGTTTTCGAGCGAGATTCACATGCTAAGGCGGAGCGGGTTACGGCCCTGAAGGAAGAGAATCAACGTCTACGGGACCAGGCTGCTTCCTCCGGCCATGCTCATGAACTTTGGGTTTATGTTGAGGCCCAATGAGACGTGTATAAGAATTTGAGGGAGGCCGTCATTGTGACTGAAGCTACCTTCGAGGGGGCGCGCTAAAAGGCTCGGGAGGCCCGTATTGATTATGGTTTTGATACGGCGACGCCAGGGGTTGACGATGGCGCAGATGGGGACGCGGATGGCACCGAGTAAAAAGAAGTGTTTTTCTTTTTCTTTTCCTTTTTTTAATTAACCGACCTTGGCCGGGTGCAACTTTATGAATAAATGAAATCTTCTTTTCGTTATTTGCCTTGTATCTGTTTTGTACCTCCCTTTTTTCTCTATTGGATTTTTCTTCGCATGCGTTTGAAGGGGTGATTTGACTTTGAGTTTGACTCTGGTAGGCATTTTGATTGTTGGCAACTTTTCTTCTTCGACTCGGGGTCAGCGAGTCAGAACCGTAGTTTAGACATAGTGGCGCTTAGCCTTAGTCCTAGTTCATGCACGGTTGGACTACTTCCCGTAATGATAAAAAGTATGGCATTATAGTCTGGCTGGGGCCGAACTTTACGTGCCTCTAATCATAGTTCGAGTTAGGCATACTTACTTGAATGGCAGGGGCTCCTAACCCACACCTTGATTCGTTGGAGATTGAGTGTTGCGAAGTTCAGTGGTGAAGGAGCTCCGTCCGAGTCCTGGTTCAGCTATAGTTGAACTTGTTAAATTTTATGGCGAAAGCATCTAGCTTTATGGTTCGAGCGAGGTTGAAGTTGTTAAATTTGATGGCAAAAGTGCATAGCCCGAGCCTTGATTCGACCATAGTTGAACTTATTGGCTTAGGCGCATAGCCTTAATCTTGGTTCAATAGTAGCTGAACTTATTGGCGAAGGCGCATAGCCTAAGTCCCAGTTCAACTTTTGTTGAACTTTGTCAATTTTGGAGGCGAAGGCGCATAGCCTGAGTCTTGGTTCATAGTTGAACTTGTTGGCGAAGGCACATAGCCTGCATCTTGGTTCAACAGTAGTTGAACTTATTGGCGAAGGCACATAGCCTGAGTCCCAGTTCAACTTTGTTGAACTTTGTCAATTTTGGAGGTGAATGAGCATAGCCTGAGTCTTAGTTCAACGGTAGCTGGACTTATTGGCGAAGGCGCATAGCCTGAGTCTTGGTTCAACCATAGTTGAACTGATTGGCAAAGGCACATAGCCAGAGTCCCAATTCAACTACTATTGAACTTTGTGAACTTATTGGCGAAGGCGCATAGCCAGAGTCCCATTTCTGTTGTCAATTTTGATGGCGAATGCGCATAGCCTGAGTCTTGGTTCAACCATAGTTGAACTTATTGGTGAAGGCGCATAGCCTGAGTCCTAGTTCGACTGTTGTTGAACTTTGTAAATTTTGATGGCAAGGGCGCATAGCCTGAGTCTTGGTTCAACCGTAGTTGAACTTACTGGTGAAGGCGCATAGCCTGATTCCCAGTTCTGGTTTTGATCAACTTTGTCACTTTTGATAGCGAAGGCGCATAGCATGAGTCTTAGTTCAACCGTAGTTGAACTTACTGGTAAAGGCGCATAGCATGAGTCATGGTTCAACCATAGTTCAAATTGTTGGCGAAGGCGCATAGCCTGAGTCCAAGTTCAACTATTGTTGAACTTTGTCAATTTTGGTGGCGAAGGCGCATAGCCTGAGTCTTGGTTCAACTATAATTTGAACTTGTTGGCGAAGGCGCATAGCCTGAGTGTTGGTTCAGCCGTAGCTGAACTTATTGGCGAAGGCGCATAGCCTAAATCCCACTTCAGCTGTTGTTGAACTTTGTCAATTTTGGAGGCGAGGGGCATAGCCTGAGTCTTAGTTCAACCGTACTTGAACTTATTGGTGAAGGTGCATAGCCTGAGTCTTGGTTCAACCGTAGTTGAACTTATTGGTGAAGGCGCATAGCTTGAGTCCTAGTTCAACTGTTGTTGAACTTTGTCAATTTTGGAGGCGAAGACGTATAGTGTGAGACCCCGTAAAATTTTTGAACTCAGAACCTTGTAACTTGTGGTGTCGGCTCCAAACATGTGTTAAGAATGTGTTTGGACCCCTGGTAGTAAACTAAGCTTTTAAAAATCAAAAGAATCAAGTTTTCATAAATTTGTCATATATGCGGTCCAGGATGCGATTGCAGGTCAGCTATGCGGACCACATTCCTGCTGCATAGTGGAACAGTAGATTGGTCAAATTGATATTGAAAATATAGTCCATTATGCGACCGCATAATCGTCGCATAAAATCCTCAAGGATTTGTGAAGATCAACTCTGCAGTGCAAAATGCGACTGCATAACACGAATGCAGACCGCATTCCTGTCGTAGACCTAAACAGACTCTTCGAAGTTTTTGGGCAATTCTGCGGTCCAATTTGCGGACCGTATTTGTGTTCTGCGATCGCAGAATGCGATTGCAGACCTTACCAAGCTTCTATTTTCTAATTTTAAAATCCGACCCCTTTTTTATTAAAACACCCCAACCCCCTCATTTTAGCGATATTTTCTTATCAAATTAAGAGAGATGAAGGGAGGATCTTAAGAGAGAAAACTCATCTTCTTCAAAAACCTTGTTCTCCAAAGCTATCCGGGCGGGGGAAATTCAAGTCTATCTTCATACCCTTTCCCTTCAGGTAAAATCCTTAACTTTTCCTATTATTTGTTGTTTAAAACTAAGGGGGGAGTCTCATGCATTGGTCCCTAAAAAGAGGGTTTGATAACCTAAGTAGGCTGAGTAACCTAAAATCTAGTAAAGGAATTGGGTAAGGGTAAAGAAGTGTTCAAAGAGGGGTTGATAACCTAAGTAGGTTGAGTAACAATTGTGGGCTTCAATTCTAAGTGGTGTATATTAATTTGTGCACTATATTGACATGCTAGATTATTTGGTGAATTGGAAGTAGAGTTTAGAAAGGAATTCGGCTCCAGGTATGTATGGCTAACCTTGATCCTTGTAGAATCGCCTTAATTGGTGTACGAATATTTGGTATGTGATATCTACGTGGCTTATTCATGAAAATTATTGTGATTGGTATGATTGTGATTGTTGTGAAATTCTTGTGATTGGCTTGAATGAGTGTTGTGGTTAAGTCTCCCGATATAATAGTGCAAGTAACTGGCAATAAACTAAGTGCGTGATTGTGAAAATGTTATGTGGTAAGAGTTGAGAAACAAATTATGGAAGAAAATTGTGAATGATGCAACTGGAATAACTGTGATAACCACATCAATGGCTTATTATGGGCAATTGTCGTTGTAATGTAAAGCACATGTGAGTTTTTGGATATGAAGGAAAATAGTGTTGATGGTTATGGAAATACTTGTAAATCGTTGTTGTTATTTCTTAAGAAGTGTTGTTGTCGATCTTTGTGAATTGTTGTGTTGTTTATGAATTGTGACTGTATGGTGGGATCAGGTTGCGCGTCGCAACACGAAGTTATAAGGTGTGGGTTGTAGTGATAAGGGTAGTCGAGGTAATAAGGGTGGACGAGGTAATAAGGTTGGAAAGCGATCAAAATCGCCATTGAAATCAAAATATGTACCAATTGTGAAATCATTGATGCGGAATTGTGGAAAGGGAAATATGAGAGATTGTAAACTTGTTTGGTTTGATTGTTCACTCTTTGCGGATTTGATTGTTGTCTCTATTTCAATTACATACTTGTTTATAGAGGAGAGATTGTATACCTGTTTGTCTTAATTATTCTCTTTTTGCGGAATTGATTGTCACTTCCATTACTGCTATCGACTTTTTATGGTTCGAGTTTACTCGGAGCAAAATTTGATTGTACATACCAATACAATTCAAGTGTACTGACGTCCCTTTTGCCGGGAGCGCTACATTCATGTTGTGATTGTAGGTGGATCTGTGATAGGTACTCCAGCCCACCGATCGTAGCTCTCTCTCCATCTTCCGTCGGCTATTTTGGTGAGCCCCATTCCTCCTGGGGCCCTACGTTGAGATGTCGAAGGGCCACCTAAAACAGCGATGAAGCCTTGTTCCCGGCAAATACTATATTATCATGTTGTACTCTTAGAGGCTTCGTAGACAGTGGATGTGGGTAGAAACTTATGTATATCCTTGTTTCTTCGTTGGCCAAAGAATTAATAACTTCACGATCTGTTATGTTTGTTTGTATAATTTGTGAAAAGGTTTCTTAAGTTAATTACATGGCTAATACTTGTAAACATTGAGTAAGGAAGACTTGAGGTAACACGTGGGGTAGGAAAGGCACCTAGGTCCACTTGGCTGGGGCTTCCCGGTCAGGCGTCGGTCATGTTCCTCAAATTTTTAGGTTGTGACACATAGACTGAGTCTTGGCTCAACCGTAGTTGGACTTATTGGCAAAGGCGCATAGCCTGAGTCTTGGTTCAACCGTAGTTGAACTTATTGGCGAAGGCGCATAGCCTGAATCCCAATTCAAGTGTTGTTGAACTTTGTCAATTTTGGAGGCGAAGGCACATAGCCTGAGTCTTACTTCAACCGTAGTTGGACTTATTGGTGAAGGCACATAGCATAAGTCTTGGTTCAACCGTAGTTGAACATATTGGAGAAAGCACATAACCTGAATCCCAGTTAAACTACTATTGAACTTTGTCAATTTTGGAGGCGAAGGCGCATAGCCTGAGTCTTAGTTCAACCGTAGTTGAACTTAGGTGAAGGCGCATAGTCTGAGTCTTTGTTCAACCGTAGTTGAACTTTGTCAATTTTGGAGGCGAAGGCTAAGTCCCACTTCAACTGTAGTTGAACTTTGTCAATTTTGGAGGCGAATGCGCATAGCACGAGTCTTGGTTCAATCGTAGTTGGACTTATTGGCGAAGGCACATAGCCTGAGTCTTGGTCCAACCGTAGTTGAACATATTGGAGAAGGCGTATAGCCAGAATCCCATTTCAACTGTTGAACTTTGTCAATTTTGATGGCGAAGGCGCATAGCCTGAGTCTTGATTCAACCATAATTGAACTTGTTGGAGAAGGCGCATAGCCTGAGTCCCGGTTCAACTGTTGTTGAACTTTGTCAATTTTGACAGCAAAGGCGCATAGCCTGAGTCTTGGTTCAACTTTATTAATTTTGAAGACAAAGGCGCGTAGCCTGAGTCTTGGTTTAATCGTAGTTGAACTTATTGGCGAAGGCGCATACCCTGAGTCCCAGTTCAACTATTGTTGAACTTTATCAATTTTAAAGGTGAAGGCACGTAGCCTGATTCTTGGTTCAACTGTAGTTGAACTTATTGGTGAAGGAGCATAGCCTGAGTCCTAGTTCAAATATTATTGAACTTTATCAATTTTGAAGGCGAAGGCGCGTAGCCTAAGTCTTGGTTCAACTGTAGTTGAACTTATCGGCGGAGGTGCATAGCCCGAGTCCCGGTTCAAGGTCTCAAATCAAAACCGAGCCTTGGAGCAGTTTATGCATTGTCTTCCCAATCGGGGCATGCAGGCTGTCTTGAGGTGGCTCTCGGCTCGAGATATCTCTGTGCCTGCTCATAGCCTGTGTCTTGGTTCAACCGTAGTTGAACTTATTGGCAAAGACACATAGCTTGAGTCCCAGTTCAACTGTTGTTGAACTTTGTCAATTTTGATGGCGAAGGCGTATAGCCTGAGACTTGGTTCAATCGTAGTTGAACTTATTGGCGAATGCGCATAGCCTGAGTCCCAGTTCAACTGTTGTTGAACTTTGTCAATTTTGGAGGCGAAGGCGCACAACCTGAGTCTTAGTTCAATTGTAGTTGAACTTATTGGTGAAGGCGCATAGCCTGAGTCTTGGTTCAACCGTAGTTGAACTTATTAGCAAAGGCGCATAGCCTGAGTCCCACTTCAACTGTTGTTGAACTTTGTCAGTTTTGGAGGCCAAGGCACGTAGCATGACTCTTGGTTCAACCGTAGTTGGACTTATTGGCGAAGGCGCATAGCCCGAGTCTTGGTTCAACCGTAGTTGAATTTGTTGGCGAAGGCGCGTGGCCAGAGTCCCAATTCAACTGTTGTTGAACTTTTTCAATTATTGGAGGCGAGGGAACATAGCCCGAGTCTTGGTTCAACCATAGTTTAATTTATTGGCGAAGGCGCATGGCCTGAGTCCCAGTTCAACTATTGTTGAACATTATTAATTATTTGAAGGCGAGAGTGCATAGCCTGAGTCTTGGTTTATCAATTTTGATGGCGAAGGCGCATAGCTTGAGTCTTGGTTAAACCATAGTTGAACTTGTTGGCGAAGGCACATAGCCTGATTCCCTGTTCAAGTGTTGTTGAACTTTGTCAATTTTGACGGTGAAGGCGCATAACTTGAGTTCTAGTTCAACTGTTATTGAACTTATTGGCGAAGGCGCATAGCTCGAGTCTTGGTTCAACCGTAGTTGAATTTCATCAGTTTTTGAAGGCGAAGGCGCCTAGCCTGAGTCTCAGTGCAACTGTTGTTGAACTTATTGGCGAAGGCGCATGGCCTGAGCTTGGCGTTGGGGTTGTTGAGTGGTGAGGCTCGGTTTTGGTTTGAGACTTTGAGCAAAGGCGCATAGCCTGAGTCCCACTTCAACTGTTGTTGAACTTTGTCAGTTTTGGAGGCCAAGGCACGTAGCATGACTCTTGGTTCAACCGTAGTTGGACTTATTGGCGAAGGCGCATAGCTTGAGTCTTGGTTCAACCGTAGTTGAACTTATTGGCGAAGGCACATAGCCTGAATCCTATTTTAACTGTTGTTGAACTTTTTCAATTTTGGAGGCGAAGGCGCATAGCTTGAGTTTTAGTTCAAGTGTAGTTGGACTTATTGGCGAATGTGCATAGCATGAATAGTTGAACTTTGTCAATTTTGAAGGCGAAGGCGCATAGCCTGAGTCTTAGGTTCAATGGTTGTTGAACTTCATAGCGGAGGCGCATAGCCTGAGTCTTGGTTCAACCGTAGTTGAACTTATTGGCGAAGGTGCATAGCCTGAGTCCCAGTTCAACGGCTACTGAACTTCTTAGCGGAGGCGCATAGCCTGAGTCTTGGTTCAACCGTAGTTGAATTTATTGGTGAATGCATAGCCCGAATCCCAGTTCAACGGCTGCTGAACTTCTTAGCGGAGGCGCATAGCCTGAGTCTTGGTTCAACCGTAGTTGAACATATTGGTGAAGGCGAAGGTGCATAGCCTGAGTCTTAGTTCAACCGTAGTTGGACTTATTGGCGAAGATGCATAGTCTGAGTCCTAGTTCAACTATTGTTGAACTTTGTCAATTTTGGAGGTGAATGTGCATAGCCTAAGTCTTTGTTCAACTGTAGTTGGACTTATTGGCGAATGCGCATAGCCTGGGTTTTCACGTTATGGGTATTGAGTGTTGGGGCTCGATTTTGATTTGAGACCTTGAGCAGTTTATACGTTATCCTCCCAATCGGGACATGCAGGCTGTTTTGAGGTGGCTCTCGGCTCGAGATATCTCTATGTCGATTTCCGGTCAGAGCCCGTATCAGGGATGCGAGAGGTGCCTCACAGGGATCCTCCCTTTAGGGGGAGGCTTCTTCTTCTTGTTCGCACTATCGAGGATCGGAGAGAGAGAGGACTTGGATCTTGATTTGAGGTTTTTCGAGTTCCCCTTGTCTGTGATGCCACTTTGTCTTGCTCGAGCGGGGTTGTTCTTCTTCCTTTTTTTCTTTCCTTTTGGTCCTGGGAGAAACTACGTGATTTTGCTAGGAAATCTCCACAGACCGCGCCAAATTATTTGACCCAAAAAGTTATCATACATTTATGAATACAAAAGAATATATATAAGTTATGGGTAAATCATAAACCGTAAAAATCCATGAACCATGTAAAAGGAATGATAATGAACATTCAAAATTAGGAGTAGAAGTGTGAACAACTTTTATTGATGATATTGGTTTGGTCTGCCTCTTCATGAAGAGGTTCAGAGTCTTACAATAGTGTTTTATCTTTCCATAAGATGGATATTTCTTGTATGTTCTCTCTCTCTCTCTCTCTCTCTGGAGAATTGTGAAGAAGAAGAAGCCTCCCTTTTGGGGTTCATTCTTCTAGTATTTATAGTTGTGAGCTTCATGAGTAGGATGTGAGTGGTCGTGACCACGTTGAGATTTCGTCCCCATGGGGAGGTGGGTAGGTCGTACCTTTGTCCCCCTTACTGAATGAGAATAGCATCGTGTTATAAGTTAGTGACCGCGCTTCTTATTATATTTTAGAGCCTCCATGAGAAAACCGATTAACCTCGTCGATTATTATAGGGTCGGATTCCGACCCATACACACACTATTTGACATATTTCCTATCAATCAGGCACCTACTACAAATTTAGCCACTAAAGACTTTAGAATAAGGGTAACTGGGATTTTCCCGAGTGGGGTGAAGATGGAGGAGGAAAGACATGGATGAGCTATTTCTTTAATAATAGTACATAAAATGAGCATTTTTATTAACGAAAAATATGGATAGACCACTTGTGAAAGTTAATTGGCATTTTTGGGCCTTTTCTTCTCTATCTTTTTCTTTTGGCAACTTCATATAATATTATCTTTTAGCTTTATTAACTATTTGTACCTTTTCATTACACCACTAGGATTCATGTGGCTGAGGTCCTAGATCTTTAGACACGTCTAGCACTTATATTGAAAACTTTTTTATGCAACCAGACATTTCTCTTCCACATGCATGTCTGTATCGCACTCTAAATGGCAAGATCCTTTCTCTCATACCTTTTTCAGAAATTCTAATTGGTTAGAAATTCCACCACCTAATTTGCAAGTCAACTTTCTTCTTACTCTACTCTTTAGCTTTACATTCAAGACTTCTAAACCTATATTGGGTGGTCAATGCTTTTCCTAAAACGACCTTATAGTCACTGCATGTATCTCTATTTCGTCTTCTAGTAAGGATAAAGTCTATTTCGTCTCTTTTATTTTTAGCACGCCTATTAAAAAATACTAAATTTTATACAAAATTACCTAGTATAACTAAACTATCCTGATTAAATATTGAGCATATGATTATAGTGACATTTATTCATCTTCTGCACATAAGGGTAAAAGTGTAAAAATAAATTGAAAATTTTCATAATTATCTAAATATATACTTATTTTGGACCAAAATTAAAAAGTAAAAGAGAAATTTATTATGGAAAGAGACATTTATTATGAACCGAAGGGAGTACTAGTCTTAGAATGCATTTTAGCTACTACTAAATCATAAGCTAAAATGAATTCTAGAATAGCTTCCCCTCATTCCTAGTACCATAAACATAACTCCAGTAGACTCAGGGGCGTACGCAGAATTTTTTATATGCGGTGTCGAAATTTAAAGAGGGTATGAACGTATGACATTACTCCCAATACAATATATAAACGGAAGATCCCAAATATAGTAGTACAGTTCTCCCTCACTAACTTTTATTTTTATAAATCTACTCATAATAGACTTAATACAAATATTACCACAAAAAAAGAATCTATATAAAGGCAGCAAACATTTACTCAATGGCTCATTATCAATTCAAATTCATAGGACGTTGTTTCTTTCAAAAAAATTCCAGAAGAATAAATATTAAGAAAAATTGTTATCACCGTGGGGAGTCTGAGCGCTTGACCACAAGCAAAAACTAGACTGTTTCACCAACGGGCCAATATAGCCGTTAATGAAAAGTTGTGCCATTTATTTTATTTATACTATATTTTCTGTTGCGGATTATTTACATATATATTAATAAATAAAAATTTACGGCTATTTAACTCTCCTCCGCCCCTAGGGATTCAAAAACTATTTTTACCTATATGGCTATTTAACTCTCCCCAGATAAAATTTGTTAGTCCCCTGAAATCCCTTGAACCAATAAATCTATATTTTCTCAAAACTTAGATTTAGCTCAACATTAATTTTGTCTGCGAAGCATAGTCACTAATGATATTAATTGTATCATTTCTCCCTCTACAAGCCTTGCTGCAATAGTCCTATCCCAACTCATTTTACAACCTTATCTTTAAAGTATGGTTCTACTTTATCTATTCTTATAACTTGTATTATCTATCACTCGATGTTTTTGGCGTGTTCATATAGTTTCTTGAAGGCATGCAATATCTACTCTCCTATTAGGGTAGTCGTCTTGTCAAAGTGCTTATATTCCAGCTACCTACCCTAACCTACTTCTCTTCGACTTGCTTTTTCACAGAGCCTGGAACAAAAATATAGTATTTTTTTTTACTCAAGAAACATAAATAAGTGGAAAAAAAAAAAGAAATCATAATATATAATGCCATCCCACATGGCGCTATACAGTAACGGTAACTATATCGTTACTGTATAGTGCCATGTGGGATGGCTTTATATGCTGACTTGTCATATAGCGCCAGTTGGCCTGGCGTTATATCTCTGACATCTGATATAACGCCAGGTGGACTGGCGTTATACCTGTTCTCTTTCCTGACTCCAGCAATAATAGAAGGGTACAATAATTCAAAAGCGTATAGTGTCATGTGGGTTGGCACTATACATTTTAAAAAAAAACTTTATGTCTCTCCATTTTCTATATAAAGAGGTTACAATCGCATAGAAATGCATTCCAAAATATTTCTAACTCTTGTTGCTCTTGTTGAAATGTCTATTACTATAAAATTTGACAATACTTTTTTATTATGTCTGAAAAGTGTAAGACAAGAGTTTCATTATATTGGGGTGGTGAGGTTGTGATGGAGAATAACTTTGTGGGCTACATTTTACTTGCTAAGTGTCATGTTAAATTGCCATTGACAAAGGAGTACGATAAATTGATATCGTTGTTATGCAAAAAAATGAGTGTGAGAAAATATTCTGTGATACTTAAAGTTACCGGAAGATATCCGTATTCCGTCACTCCGCAAGGGGTTGCTTTTTACTCGGAGTTTAACATCGATGATGATGAAACTTTGCGTGATTTTTTGAGGACTCCGGACGAATGTCGTGATTTTCTTGTAATCACAATGTTGGAGATGTACGTGAAGGTCAAAGACGTTCCAAAAAATAAGGTTGTGCGTAGTAGAGATAACCCGTTCCAAAACACTGCTATTAATGGAACAGTTTTTGCCGGACAAGTTCCGGATGAAAGAGTTATCTTTGGTTAAAACTTATCACCGCCGGTGAATGAGCAAAGAAAAAATAATTTATACCCTATTTTTCATAACTCACAAGACGACTGGTAATTTTTAATTTTTATTTATGTTAATTATGTATATTTTTATTATACTGAATTTGTAGTAACACTGGCATATTAAATAGGGGGACCGGCCAGATATGAATTTTACAAGTGGCCCATCCGGTAGTCATCACCTAATTGATAATGTCCATTATAAAATTTTATCACATTACGACTTGTAAGTGAAGTAGTTTACGTAAAATATGGAAATCGTTTATTAATTTATTAGCTTATATTTTTGTTGGTTGTGCAGTGAAAACGAGCAAGTTGAACTCACTCAATTGCCCGAAAATAATGTATTACATCGGGACCTAGCATATGCACAAAGTGAGGAACAAAATAGTGATTACGATAATAATGCGGATGAATTCGGTGACGAGACACCCTTTGCTCGTGAGGATGGTGATGCAAAGGATGAGGAGGAAGGACCTGATTTGAAGAGAGACCCCCATAGATGAAGAGTGTATGAGTTCGAAGTGTCGTCTCATTCAAGAGAGATTCCTTACATTGATAACTTGCCAACTGTGCCAAATAGGGAAGCTCTAACAGGGGATTTTGATGAAATTCGGACAGCAATGTGAGATGAGTCTAGACCAATGGTGCTTGAAAAAGGGATGTGTTTTCCTGATAAAGCTCGCCTAAGCAGGGCTTGTAAATTGCACAATGTAAAAGAGTGTCATGATATGCAGGTACTAGAGTCAAGTCTGACGGTATACAAGGTTATTTGTCGCAGGTGGTTTTGGACATGTACTTGGATGCTGCGTGCGACCAAGAAGAAGACAAGTATACGGAAAGTGGGTAAATACATTCCCACCCACACATGCAAAACGGACACATTCAACGGGAATCACTTCAACTTGGATATTGACTTGATTTCTCTTGTTCTTATTCCACACATTGAACAGTCCATAAGATATAAAATCAAAGAGTGCATTACATTAGTCCAGCAGGAACATGGTCATACCATAACTAAAAGAAAGACATTTCTCGGACGCAAACGAGCATTTGAAATAGTGTATGATAACTGGGATAAGTCATTTGCAGATCTGCCTAGGTACATGGCTGCATTGCAGCATTTCAACCCCGGGATGGTTATTGTGTGGAAGGTTGAGCAAAGTGTAGGTAAACCAGAATATATATGGAAGGTTGAGCGAAGTGTAGGTAAACTAGAATATATATTCAATTATGTGTTCTAGGCGTTTAAACCAGCAATTGATGGTTTTTCGCATTGTCGCCCTATAATATCCATAGACGGCACTCATGTCTATGGAAAGTACGATATCAAGCTATTAATAGCTGTGGCAGTAGATGCTAATGGACAGATATTTCCTCTAGCTTTTGCTATTTGTGCCAATGAAAGCCAAGAGACGTGACGTTATTTTTAAACCATATGAAAGAGCATGTTGTGAAACAATGTTTTGGTATCTGTCTAATATCTGATCGACATGGTGGTATCTTAAGTTTTGTGGAGACTTTCTACTAGTTCTTACAGTCTTTATCACTATTCATCGTTACTGTGTTAGGAATTTGCAAACGAATTTCCAGAAGGCATATCCCAATAAGGATCTACATGATTTGATGTGGATGGATGCAACAGACCACCAACATCATAAATTTCGGGAGGAACATGGAATATATCAGGCAGGAAAACGAGGCAGCCTATCATTGGTTAATGCGCTTTGACCCTGAAAAGTGGACTTCACATGCGGATGGCGGTAGACGATGGGGAACTCTGACTACAAATATGTCAGAGTCTTTCAACGGGTTATTGAAGTCGCCAAGAGGATTGCATGTCACAGCCATGGTGCGGATATCGTTCAAGCAGATGGCAAAAAGGTTTGTTGAAAGATCTGCGGCTGCAACGTCATTGATGGAAAGAGGTGTTGAATTTATGCCTGTGCCAATGGCGAGATTTGAGGAATACAGACAACGAGCACATTGGCATTCATTTTTGCAGTATGATAATGACAGAAATGTGTTTGAAGTTCGCACCGCTATCCATCAAAATCGGGGTAATAATATGCATACTGTGAATGAAGCTGCAAGGTTATGCTCTTGTGGAAAATGGTCCATCTACCACATTCCTTGCTCACATGCCATCAAGTGCTTTCAACAAGTTGGGTTAGATACAACCAGCTATGTTGATCGACAATATAGTGTTTCCAAGTACCTAAACATATATAGTGGTCAGTTGCAGCCACTGGGTGCTGATCATTATTGGCCTCCTGAACCATTTAAAATGGTGTGTAACAAGTCCTACTTGCGTAAAATACAGGTACAGAAGAGAACGCGGATACAGAACCAAATGGATGTTAGTGATACAGTTTATGTGCAAAAATGTGGTCTATGCTCGCAAACTGGACACGACCGTAGAAAATATCCTTTGGGTGGCAACAATAATCAAGCTCGGGGTGGGTGTTCTTCTAGTGTACCTAACTAACCATGAGTTGATGTTGTAATAATTAGTTATTATGTGTATGTTGGTTGATTTATGAAATAAAATTATACTTGTAATAATGTCTAGCCCATTACCAATCTTGTTTTTCACATTTTTTTTGTTTTTCTTTATTTTACCTATATTTCTTATCTAAATGTAACATGAATTTCATTAAAGTAATATGTGTGTTGTCTTGTCTAACTGAAAAGGCTGTCCGGATGACATAAACTAGAGTTGTCAACATCATCATATTTAACACGTAAAATATAGCGCCATCATATGTGGCGTTATGTGTGTGTTGTCTTGTGGGATTGAAAAAGCCAATTGGATGACATAAAGTAGAGTTGTCAACATCATGATATTTAAGACGCAAAATATAATGCCATCACACATGGCGTTATGTGTGTGTTGTCTTGTCAAACTGGAAAAGCTGATCGGATGACATAAAGTAGAGTTGTCATCATCATGATATTTAAGATGCAAAATATATCGCCATCGCACGTGGCGTTGTGTGTGTGTTCTCTCGCCTATAAATTACAGGCTCATTGTAGTTATTTTCTGTGCTCAAAAAGTTAGTAAACTCATATATTTCTTTAAACTTGGATATTTATTAACTAAGAGGAAATGGCTCAACCTCGTACACCAGTGTGTTACTGTGGAAAGGATTGTGTTATGAAAACTTGTTGGGAAGGTCGTGATGTTGGAAGCCGTTACTGGGTGTGTATGAACCAGTTGTACAAGGTCCCCGGAGAACTTATGTGTGAGTTTGATGAATAGGCTGATGTGACGACCCGACCCGTCATCACATGAGTTACCGCCATGTTTCCCCCTTATTGTGTTGTTTCATGTTCTATATGAATTTGGAGTGAATCTGGTTGAATATAAGGCATACAGCCTTTTAGAATGGAGTTTGTTTCTAAAAAGTCAACCTGAAATTGACTAGGTGGTTAGAGGGCTCGGATATGGATTCTGGTGATTCAATTAGCTTCGGGAGGTGATTTGTGACTTAGGGTAGCGATCAGAATTGAATTTGGAGGTCCGGTGTAGAAATAGGCTTGAATTGGCGAAGTTAGAATTTTGGTGGAATCCGGTTGATAGGTGAAATTTTGATCCGGGAGTCGGAATGGAATTTTGACAGTTGCAGTAGCTTCGTAGGTGATTTTGGATATTTCTGGAAATTTTCAGGTCATTCGGACATCGTTTGGTTGAGTTTTTAGTTGAATGTGGGTTTCAGAAGTTAGGCCTTGAATCCGAGGTAATTTGGTGATTTTTGTGTTTAATGATGTGATTTTATGATTGGAATAAGTTCGTATCGTGTTTTAGAGTGGGTTTATATTTTTTATAGAGGTCTCGGGGACCTCGGGGTGATTTCGGATAGCTTAACGGAAGGAAATTGGAAATGTTACAGGTCTGTGATTATATATCTTCTGGTATTTTCGCATCTGCGATGGGAGAGCCGCATAATCGGTCCCGTAGATGTGGCTTTGTGATCGCAGAAACGGCCCTTGGTGGCCTAGAGGCTCTCCACAAAAGCGGACTTAGGTATGTAGAAGCGGCCTCCACAGGAGCGGATGGTGATCGCAGAAGCGGTCTAGGGAGTCTTGGCTAAAACCGCAGAAGCGGTCAAAGAACCGCATAAGTGGAACTGCTGGTGCGGTTGGTAGTCTGCAGAAGCAGATATTGGGAGTTTAATGAAAAATCGCAGAAGCGGTTATTTTACCGCAAAAGCGGGACCGCTGAAGTGGTTAAGGTATCGCAGAAGCGGAAATCACTGAGGGTTTAATTGATTAGTGTATTGAATATTTCAGAAGTGTAAAATATTTGGGGCTTCGAACTAAGAGAGGAAGTCGGACGATTTTGAAGAGGATTCGTGGAGTATCATCAGGTACGGACTCTTGGACCTAGATTATATTATTATAGTGACAAAATATGGATTTAATCAGTGAAACTAGAAGAATCAAAGTGTAAAAATTGAGGTTTTTGCTTGAAGCCTAAGAAATGGTAAATTGATGATTTGAATGGCCAAATGGACTCCAATTTTGATAAATTTTATATGTATGGACTCGTGGCGAGACTAGGATTCTAAAAATGTAAATTTCATAATTTTTAGAGAAGCGAGCCCAGGGCTCGGGTTTTGGCAACTTCGTGTTTTGGGTATTTTACAAGTTGTTTCGATTGGGTTATGTTCCATTAGCGTATTTTGATTTATTCCTATTGATTTTCATCAGATTAGGCACCCATGGATATCGATTCTCGAGGGAAAGGCATTGCAGACTAGTTTTTGAGTTGGTTCGAGGTGAGTAGTGGGTGTGGATGATGACCTGAGGGTTCGAAACCCCGGTATATCACTATGTGATGCTGTATTGAGGTAAGACACGTACTCTACTATGAGTGGGGGGTCGATTATGGTTGGGGACTATGGCTTAGTCCGACCACGAGGCATTGTACTATGTTGTTGGCTATAATGAGCTGGTAAACCTCCTACTTGGATGGTTGTGGATATAGTTGGGCCATGTGCCAGTTATTTTGATCACGTGAGGATCGTTTTCATTGCTTCTATAATTATAGCATGTTTCCATGATATCAGTCCTGAGCTAAACATTGTCTAAAATGATTTTTCAAACTCTGAGTTTTCTGAATACTAATTTCTATCAGTTTTGTTAAATGGATTTAAAAAAATGGTATTATCTGTGTCTATGAAGCTTGCATTGCATATAGCTGGACTGGTAGTGGATCGGGCTGCGTGCCGCAACATATGTTACTATGATATTGCGTTTGGGCTGTAGGATCCCCTCCGGAGCCTGAACCCCCACAGTGAGCGCGTGTATCCGAATGGATCGAGCTACGCGTCGTAGCGTCATGCATCTGCATTGCATTCATGTATCCTTTTCTGCTGTACTGCCTTATCTGTTATTCCTTTTCCTGAGACTTATACTATTAAAAAGGATAAAAAAGGTATTGCATAGTTTTACTGTGTGGTACTATTGGGTGTTCTTACCTTCAATATCATTATACATGCTTATTACCACTGAGTTGGAAGTACTCACTCTACTCCCTGCACCTTGTGTGCAGATCCAGGTACATCCCAGCAGGGCTGATTCTCCAGCTGTTTCAGAGGTTATATTCAGACTGTCGAGGTAGCTGTTTGGCGTCCGCATGACCCGACATTTCCTGTTTTCCTTTACTCTTCTTAGATTTTTTCACGTTTGTCAGATACCCTATGTGTACACTATCATTGTTATATTCCTTGGTAGAGGCTCTTGACTTGTGACCCCAGATTCTGTGGGGGATGTTACGCTGTCTTTGGGTTGTTATCGGGATGTTATATATATATTATGATATACTTCGTAAGCTATCATGTTATTAAATGGTTTTGAAACAAAAATGATAGCGGGAAGCTCGGTATTGTGTGTGATTGGTCAGGCTGGCCTAGCAATGTGCTGGGCGCCATCACAATCGAGTTTTGGGGTCGTGACAGCTGATGAACCATATTTTCTAGAATGCTACAGAGAACGAATGCTAAATATTCATAACATGTGGTTAGGCCAAGTGGAACAACAAAGAGAAAGCAATAGATTTATAACAGAAATGAGGGAGACACTGAAGGAGGTTCAAGATAAAAGTTGGAGAGCAGAATGGAATTGTACAGCACTGAAGGAACAAAAAATCAAATTTAAATAGGAACTTGCGGAGCTGAAGGCGAGGGTGAAAGAGTTAGAAGACGAAAAAGAACAAATGGAAGAACGATTTAAGTGGTTAGAGCGGAGAATAAATGGTAGCCGAGATTAAATAATTCCTACTATGTGTTTAGTGCATTTGTCGTACTTTCATGTATTTTTATTATGTTGGCATGTTATGTTTGTGTTTGTGGTGTACTCGTGTTTAAGTGACATGTTATTATGTTGGAAGATTATGTATGTGTTTGTACTGTACTAATACATGTTATTAAGTTGGAAGATTATGTTTGTGTTTTAGTGCTTGTATTGTTATATGAAACAATAAAACAAATGGAGAACAAAAACAAGTAATGTACATATTCTATTAAATATTGTTATTAATGTATACAATGATAATATATTAATAATATTAATTGCGTACAGAGGTTTGATGCATGTATAACGTTCTATTACAAACTATAGAAAAATGACTAGTAGTAATTACATTTGTCATGATCCTCCTAATGGATTTATCATCATGACAATCATTCACACCCAATACATTCATAGCCGTTTTAATAGTTCCATGCTTATCGACTTCAAAATATTTCTTCACAAAATGAGAGACATTGTTAAACATTACTGGCAAAATGTTGTCTTCAAAAAGGTGACCCTCTTTAGCTAACTGATCAGCTACCATATTCTGTCCCCTGTACGCATGGCTGACTACTGGCTTACCTAGCATATCCAGGTAGTACCTGCAATCAGCTATTAAGTTAGATAACTCAATATTTTTAGATTGTAAAAGAAGTAGAAGTCCATTTGCATCTACCTCTACTTCTAATTATGTCAAATGGGCTGCGTAAGCTATTTTTAAACCATGTAGTAATGCGTATAATTCAGAGAAAATAGCTGATACATTAGGAAAAGATGCAGTAAATCCTATTATCCAATCAGCGTTAGAGTTCCTAATTACTCCTCCTATGCCCGCTCCTTTTTTTGAAAAAGCACTGTCAGTATTGAGTTTATAAAAGTTTTTGTTGTTGTTGTTGTTGTTGTCTTACCTGTGAATTAAACTTAGGTTTGAAATTATAAGAAGTTAAGTAAGTAAACTTTGCTGCTTGTTGTTTAATTAATGTATAGGAAATGGAATTATGATTTTGTTCAAAAACGTTATTATTACGAGTAATCCAGATATTCCATAATGCATAGGCCAGAAAAGTTTGATGATTAATGGAATAAGGAAATAAAATATTTTTATTGAAAAGTAATTGACGAACCCAAGTATGGGAGTTTTGAATATGAAGTATAGAGTCAATTTGTTCTTTGAAACCTAAGTGTTTCCACAGTTGTTGAGCATTTGTACATGTTAAGAATAAATGATTAGTAGTTTCATCCTCCTTTCCACAAAATAAACAAGTAGCATTTGCGATAATGTTAATATGATTTAGGTAAACTCTTGTTTTTAATCTATTGTGACAAAAAAGCCAAATAAAATTAGGCCGACTCAATGTGTCCCGCATCCGGTGTGTCTCAATGCAGCCGTTGGCCTGAGGCGCATCCCCTCTCGCCCGAGTACGCTATCAGGATCATCATCAAGATTTCTCCTTATAGCAGGATACGGAGCAGGATGACATGTATCGGTGGAGCTGTCAGGTCCAGTAGAAGGCTATATAATAACATAAAACTTAGTTTAGAAAACTACATAATAATTCATAACAATTTATGTTATCTTACCATAATCATGTATGGATCCTGAATGTAGTCATCTGGGGTAATATCACATGAAGCCTGAAAAAGAAATTTAATATAGTGTAATAAAATAAATAAGTTTTAGTTAAAACAAATTCAAAACTAATAAACTCATACCTGCGCATGTGAAGAGCTGTCATAACTCAGTCGGCGCCCGCTAAATAAATCTCGAGTCGGTGGACCCTCATCTATGGTAGACGGGCCATGGAAATATCTACCCCAATCCAATCCTTAAAAATCCGAGCCCGTGATCAATAATTGACGCGATGAGGTCATCTGTGAAGGGCCTGGAGTGTCAAAAAAACCAATGTTGTAAGACGGCATGTCAGTCTCATGCATGCCACCTGCCATATCTGCAACAACATCATCATCAGGATCATCATCGCCCCCTGCTGAATGCCACATTCTCGGGCAGCACGAGGTCGTCGGGCACCAGCTAGTCGTCGGGCAGCAGCAGGTCGTCGGGTACCACCACCTTGTGGGATATATTTCCGTATGCTTAAATTGGATAAAGTGAGCTTATGGTTCCGTGATTGTTGTTAATTGGTCAGGCGTGCCTAGCAGTGTGCTGGGCGCCATCACGACCGGATTTGGGGTCGTGACAAGCGCCATGTAGGATAACGTTATATATATTATGGTTTCTTTTTTTTCCATTTATTTGTGTTTTTTAAGTCAAAAATATTACATTTTGGTTCCGGGCTCCTTTTTCACCTCGGATGCGAGAACCCTTTCTTATTTTTCACCACATCTAGATATTGATACGGTGTAACTAGCTTTTTTACCCATACCCCTCTGTCCATGATGTGGAACACATGCATCTGGATGCCAATGTGGCGAAACTAACTTCTTTTCCCACATTCGTTCATGATGTGGGAACCCTTGCTCATAGTACTCCCTCACACTCAGGCAAAGATGTGGTTGAACCTCTTGCTCAATTTAATCACATTCATGTGCATAGGTGGACATATCCCAATGATATCTATATTATGAGATTTGGTATTGTTAGAAATTAATATAAAAAATGGCTTTGAGAAGAAAAAAAAAGTGCTTTTGAGGAGTAGCAGAAGCATTTTTGGAGAAGCAGAAAAAAGTAGCTTCTCTCCAAAAGCACTTTTTTGAGAAGCACTTTTGAGAAAAATACACTTAGAAGCAGCTTTTTAAAGCTTGGTCAAACACTAATTGCGCTCAGAAGTGCTTTTCAAACTAATTAGCCAAACACAAACTGCTTCTCACCAAAAGTACTTTTGAGAAAAGCACTTTTAAAAAAAACAATTCTCAAAATAAGCTGATTTTTGCAGCTTGGCCAAATGGGCTATTAAAGTATTTGGAGAAGCCGTAACGAGAAGTTTTAATGTGTGTCTCACACAAATAACATTAGTTGTGTGAGGTTCTTTTTTTGTGTCACAAATTTGTGGATCCAAATCTTATACTTCTGGATCCACAAAAATTCAAATCTATAAAATTATGAGAAAAAAAATATAACGAATGACAAATGTCATTTAGGCCTCGTTTGATTTTTTTTTTTTTAAGATTAAGATGGATGAATCTCAATACACATACGAATATCAAGATGTGTATTAAGATTAAGACATCTGAATCTGAATACACATTTGAATATATTAAGATGTGGGTTAAGATTTAAATACCAAAAATTAAGACTGTTTGATTTTTAACATCTGAATGCATAAAATTTATCTTTATTTGAAAAAAACCTAATATTCTATCAATAAAATATATAGTTTAAAATATGAAAGTTGTTGGGAGTGATGGTTAATGGGTGAATGCCGACTAAAGGCGGTGGTTGGTGGTAGTTTTGGTTGATAATGGCGGTTCATGCTAGTAGCTAGTAGTGATTGGTAGTGGTGGCAATTATGATTGATGACGGTGGTGGTAGGCAGTGATAGTTAAGAACGGCGAGTGGTGGTTTGTGATTGAGGAATGTGGTGGTAAGTTATAATGATAGGCGGTGCTGACTGCGGTTGTTAATGGTGATAAGGTGGTTGGTTGTGGTAGTTGAGTTGGATAAATGTTGAATGCGAGTGACAATGATGGTGGTCGGAGTGGTGGGATGGTGGATGGTGATGGTCAATAATGGTGGAAGCTATGATTAAGGATGATGGTGGCGGCGGTGCCGGCGGTGCCGGCGGTGGCTGAGTATGGTGGTGGTGGCGGCATAGTGGTAGTTGATAATGGTAGGCGGTGACGGCAATTAATAATGAATATGTGATAGCATCTTAATGAAATTAAGTCTCTGTTACAGATCTTAATCATACAGACCTATTCAGACTCATTAAGTGGTTGTTAAGTAAAAAAAACAAACACACTTAATGATTAAGATCTGAATAATTAAGATTCAGACTTTCTCTGCAATATTGTTCTTTTTCTTTTATTATTTTATAACATATCTCATACAATTAGTATCAATTGTACGAGATACACTTTTAGTTGAAGGAGGTCTCTTATAGTAGCGAGATTCGATGAAATTGAAATTACCACTGTATTTAATAGTAGCTCGCATCTAACATATGCGATCCATTAAAACGTCATTTCTTCCACTAGAAATCTTTTAGGAAAGGTAATTCTAGAATTTAATCACTAACTTCAAGGTAAGGCTACTTTATATAAAGAGAAGAACAACAAATATCAAATAAATAAATAAATAAATAAATAAATAAATAAATAAGACCATTTTTATCCCAATAAACAAATTAAGAATCTTTTTACTCCCTTCGTTACACTTTGTTCGGTACTATTTTATTATTAGTTCATTCTGAAAAAAATATATATATTCTAATTTTTTGTAATGATAAATTTTTATAGTCACATAAATATTATATTATATTTAATATCATAAGTAAATTATTTTTATTTATTATTAACTTTTATGCAATCAAATTATAACAAACAAAGTAAAATGATAGGCTTAACATAAAGAAAGAATAAAACAAAATGGGAAATTGAAAAGCAAAGAGGGAGGGTGCAAAATAAAATGTCTTATACAAAGGGTGAATTAGATTCCCAAAGGAGGAATTTAAATGTACCAAATGTCCAATTACAACCCAATTAGTAGGGTGTACAAAAAAAAGATAGACCGCACCAAATCGGTAATCTGAGTCAAACCGAAAAAGAAAACCCGATTATGGGTTGGTTTGACTTGGTTTGGTGTTGGAAAAAATAATCCGATCATAATTGGTTTGGTTTGGTTTTAACTAAAAACGTCAAACCGAAACCAAACCAACACGGTATTATATTTATTCAATTTTTACAAATATTTTATACATATAAATATTTTTTTAATACAATTCATAAATATTCCTTAAACTTTTTCATAGTTTTATCTTTAAACATATTGTTTCAAGTTTGGAATTAACATTCTTGAATGGTCCAATAAATTTTATAGTTCATAAAGGTAGTAATTCAAATAAACTTCACATCAATACTAATGCTAACTAAGAAAATTCAATTCAACACTATAAATGACAATAGTGTCTATATCTATTTTTTAGTTTTGTATTGTTTATATTAAAAATGCATAACTTAGTTTATCTTTTTCTTTAGTGCTTAGTGGTGTAACTAATATACTTATAGTTGTATTTATTTAATCATGACTTATATAGTACTTTTAGATTATGTTAATATTTATTCTGGCTTGTTACTTAGTAATATTTTTTTATGGATTTTAGTATTTTTGTTATTAAATATTTTAGTATAATGTTATGACGCATCTCATATTATTGTATTATTTTCTTAAAAAAATATATTATATAGTTATATCTGTGTAGGATTAGAGAAGTATGCGGAGCACAAGTTATATATTTGTGCTATGAAAACTTATCGGAAAGAAGAAAAAAAAATCGAAACCCGAAAAATCTGAGAAAACTTGAGATTGAAAAACCCGATTTCGTTAGTTTAATTTGGTTTATACATTTAAAAATTAAATACTATTGATTTGATTTGGCAATTAAAAAATTTGAACCAATCTAAACCATATACACACCACCAAGGCACCAACTAGTATAAACTCCTCCTGAATCTGACCAAAAAGTTAAAATTCTGAATTTGCTATTCAAAAATTTTTGAAACCAAATCTTGGAATAGATTCCGCAATCTAGTTTTGAGACAGAGCACAGTGCTAAAATTTGAACTTTTAATTTCCCTCCACGCGCCCCTTAGGAAAGTTTATATCACTCTGACAAATGCTTACACGTTGTGGGGAAGGAGGAAAAGACACCGTATATAAGACAAAATGCGATTGGTTTAGGGCACTTGTCCTTTACCACTTTAAGGATAACGTATATTAAGGATCAAATTGACTATTAGTTTTATCAAAATAAATTTGAAATTTATTTTTAAAATTTATATTTGGTCATAAATTTTATCTATATTTTAATAAATTTTAAATTTCCAAATCACCATCAATTGCTGATTTTGGGCCAAAATATTAAAATTTGGGAATTATATAAATATTTTTTCAAAATAAAGTTAGAAAATATATTCTAAAAATGTTGTCCAAACACATTTTCATCTTCAAATCAAACTTTATAAATTATCTTTTTTAAAATAAATTTAAACTTTATGGCCAAACGCTAGCTTTGTATCGTTTGAACATAAAAATTGTAAAATTTCAAAAAAAAAAAACAAGTAATATTGGTATTTTGAAAGTTAGAGTTGTGTTTGAACGCGAATATAATTTTGAGCTATTTTTAATTTTTTGTGAGTGATTTGTGACAATTTTAAAAACAGCCTTTTAAAGTTTTTCAAATTTTCAAAAAACTTCGAAATTCATCCTCAAGTGGAAATTGAAAATTTCATGGCCAAACACTGATCTAGAAGAAAAGTAATTTTTTTAAAAAGTGAAATATTTTGTATGGCCAAACAAATCCTAAGTAGGTGTTTGGACGTAAGGATTGTAAAATTTCAAAAAAGTTTTTTAAGTGAAATGATATTTAAATATTAGAGCAGTGTTTGGATATGAATACAATTGTGGGTTATTTTTGAATTTATGTGAGAGATCTGAAATGACAAATTTGAAACATAACTTTTTGAAGTTTTTTAAATTTTTAAAATTCATTTTTAAGTGAAAATAAAAAAAATTATCGCTAAACACTACTTTCTAAAATATTAAAAAAAAAATTGTGTTTGACCCAAAAGCTGTCGGTTGCTTTATGAGTTAGGGACAATCAATATAAAAGGGTAAATAAGAATCAACGGTAATAGACTCAAGGATAAATCTATAATTCGTATGTTGTTTACTCTAGTGAGATTGTAATAAGACTTATTGGAGTATCAAAACTAAACAGTAATAGAGATATGAGATAGAGAGAGAATGATAGTCAGAAGTTATATTATTAATGAAAATAACACTTGCCTTACAAATGAGGGAGGCATTTTCTTATATAGAAGGAGGCCCCCCTAGTCAGAATATCACTTTATTCTAGAACTATTGTCGTTACAAAAATATAAATGGACGGAGTGGACGGAATACTCGTACGGGCGAGTTTGCCAGTGCGCCTTTATAGTTAGGGGCGTACTCATTTCCGTCATATGGGTGTGAAGGAAGGTATCTTTGACTTTAGTGGTCGTGGAGGGAGGCGTGCTCGACTTACATCAATCGTGTCCGATTCGACCCCATACAGTTAGTCCCTCTGCCTGTTGGAGATGTATTCGACATATATCTGCAATGGGCGGAAAAGATCGACCCGTCTCGGATCTATCCGGGTATGCATATGTGGCATGTTCTTTGAACCGTCGTTTGCTGACGGCATGCGTCATGATTACAACTGCTCCCGAGGTAGGCCAGAAGGTGATTTGACGTTTCAGTTTTCCGCCTCATTTTCTCTCACTAACCTCTTCGAATCCCGTGTACTGGCCCGCTATAAATAGGGACGGATTTCAAGTTTTTTCATTCTTCGGATCCCTACAAAAAGTTCTTTGCACTTTTATCATTTTTTATATCGATATTTAGCAGCTTTTCATTTTGACTTTCAGAGCTTGTTGGCATACTCTAAAGTCGATAAAAAGGTTGGCAATGGCCAAAGGTAGTCGTCGTCGTGGGACAAATGAGGATGAGGCCACTTCCAGGGTCCCTCCGCCCTCGGAAGGTGGGAAGAAATCCCGCAAACCCCTCGTTCCTCTTTCTGTAGACAACTTGCTTCCCCAGGAACTATACGTTCGAAGGGATTTTCCTACGAAGGGAGCTGGCCTGCATGGAAGAGGTCCAAATTCACTGAATCTCTTTTGGATAATCTCCATGTTTCTTGTCATATTCCGGAGACGATCGTCATGCAAACGGATGAGGGGACTTTTCTAATGTACACAGAACGGGGTTTTTTGCTTTATATAAATACCCTTTCATAATAGGGTGTGGCCTTCCTATTTATCCGTTGGCGGGGGAATTGTGGAGATTTTACAATGTATGCCCGGTTCAGCTTACCCCTTACACGTGGAAAATATATCATATCCTAACGACTTACACTGAGAGGGCCAGATTAGATGTCACGGTATATCACCTGCTGCAGCTATTCAGTCCCGAGTTTATGAGGGGGATGATGCTTCAGTTGTAGAACTGTGGGACTAAGGGCTTGGTTGTCGAGACGGACGGCAAGCCTAATCCCCAATTCTGGCTGAAATATTTCTTCATCCAATCCTCGGATTTGGTGTCGGGCCCTACTGGATTTCCTGAGGCATGGAACACTGAGCGTAAGTGTTATCCCTCACGCTTAGTTATTTTTACGCTTGCTCGACTCTTCGTCACCTTGTTATATTTTGTATTTGCAGCAAGGGTGCGCAAGCCCTAATCTGTGCCGGATATTAGAGCATGGGTGGGGAGGTTGATCCCCTTTGCAGAGGAGTGTAGAACGTGGGTTGCATTCACCACAAGATATGGTTTTCCAGGTATTGCGCTGGTTTTAGTTTTAGCGACCACATATTTTATCAGACGCCGTGTTTTCTAACGCATATTTTTTATATATAACTGTATTGGCAGCCCGGAGTGCAGAGGAGGAGACGTCGAGCTTCCGCTTCCTCGTCGGCAGATTTCGGCTTTAAACACATAGTTCATGTGAGTGGGATCGCTACCGAGGCCGCTCGTCCTGAGGGCGATGTGAGCACATGATTTTTGCCACGCTTAATTTACTACTACAAATTCATTAAAATTAGAATTTTTCTTTTATTATTGGAATTGATTGCATAATTTTGTGTTTTGTTTGTATTTTTACATACATTATTAGTTGATATAATTCATAAAAGAAAGTACAAAAATATCATTCATTGCATTTAGAGTTTGTTCATATTTTAAGAGTAATTAATTAGTTGTTTGCTTTATTAAAATTGAAAATCACAAAAAATGGCCATCTTCTACATTTTTATCCTTTTATTGATTTTTTTTTCATATAGGATTAGGTGGATTTTATAACTTTGTAATTATTTAATTAGCTTAATTTTTCACATTTTTAGATAATCTTGAATTTTAGGAATTTTGAAATGAAAGAAAGAATTGGAAATGGGGTTTACTCTTGTGAAATTGGGCCAATTTCTACTTACCCAATCTGGCCCATCATTTCAACCTATTCTACCCTGCCCCAAGACCTATCCATGCCCAAAATTCATTTCCCAGCCCAATCCATAAGACCACCCGGATCCAGGCCTTCCGGCACCCAAAAGGACGCCGTTTTAGTTAATGCCAAATTCATGTGAGCCATTGATTTATCCCAATCCAACGGCCACAATCAATTCTAGACATTAAATAAAACTGTCCCAATTCATCCTAAAACCCTAGACATACACCCTTTCCTCGTACAGAACTCCCTCCCCTTGTAATGATCGACGACCGCCTAACACCACCACACCCTACCGTCCCTCCGCCTATCGCCGTCGGCCGGAAATCGGCAGCGACGATGGCGTAACACCAATCAACCCCAAAATTTCACCCCTTATTCTTCTCTTTCTACTCTTTCCAACCCCCAAACCCGTTTCTCCCAAATCCTTGTCGATGTTCTCGAATCTTAGATCTAAAATCCGGCCAAAATGCAAACTTGCCCAAAAAATCTCCAAATCACACCGTACAACCCCATAACCTCCCTCATCTCGAATATGAGTTTGCTTCCCCTCAAATCTCAACCAGCCGCCTCAAAATCCGGATCTTCGGTTTATACTGCTTGGGCCATTTCGTAGATTTTTTTTTGTCGATTGATTCCTAGTTAATATTATAGGTCTATTTTTAACGAAATAGATCTATAATATTAACCGGAACTCAATTTCGGATGATTTTTTTTAAGAAGTTCAATCTTGGTAAGTCTTCTTCTCATTTTATTTTTAATTTTTATTTTTTAGCATGATTCATGTTTTTAAAACTGTCTAATTAAGTGCATTTTAGTTTCCTAATCATTCTTTTGATAGCTTAATAAGATTATGTTGTTTTAATTCTGAGTTAAAATCTATTTTAGTTTAAGTGCTCATTCGTTAGTTAATTGTTAAGTATTAGATTAGTTTTAATTTTTTTAATTTGATTAATTTGGTTGATTACCCTTTGTTTGAATCTGATTCTTTTAAATTTGTTTTTTGAATTATCGTTTTAATTTAATTTAATGATTCTTGACTAGTTTTCAATTTATGATTCATTAGTTAATTAGTATTAGGATTTGGATATAGCTGGTTTGCGATTATTTGATCCAATTATAGTTAATATTAACTAAGGGTAAAGGGGTCCTATACAGTTGACAATGGTTTGTAAATTCAAAGGCACTTTAAGGGCAATTTAGCTATAAAAAAGGGTAATCTCATAAATCCAAAATAGAGGTAAGGGTAACTTAGGCCTTTCATAGTTAAGAGAATACACTAGACCCTTCTAGAAGGGGTCTAAGTGTAAGGTTTTGTAAATTTAGTGCATTTACTTGTTTAACAAGTTTAAAATTAAGGGATTAATCTGAAAATAATTAGGGACCAATAAAGAAAATAGGAAATCTGAGTGTTGCCCTAGCTTAGGCCTATAAAAGGCACCCAAATGCCTTGAAATACAACTTTCAGAACTCTGAAAATTCCAGAAAATATCTAGCTCCTAATTCCCAATCAAAACCCTTTCTTCAAGCTTGAATTTCAAGTTTTAATTTCAAACTCCCAAGAGATTCAAATATGAAGTTTTACAACTCTAAAAATCCTTCTTTAGATCTTAAAATTCCGCAGAAAAAAACCAAAAAAAAGCAACATAAACTCTCAAAAAGTCTCAAAAACATACTCTCCCATTAAACCATAGGTTAATTCCAATTTCAGTTTGTTGAGTTACATTGTCTGGTGTACTGTTTAGTTGCTGAAGTGTTTTGTACACTTCTGGAGTGATTTCAAAGGAAATTTAGAGTGTTTCGAGTCACTTTTGGGTCTATTTGATTTGTTGGTGGTTCATTTCCTATTTTGGTTTGATTTTGAACTCTTCCTGGATTGTTGAAGTTGCTTTGGGCTGTTGATTCAACCTCTGTTCACTACTGCTAGCTGATCTCTCCTCTTTCCTTCTTATTTGCTCTTTCCAGGTATACATTTATACACCCATGGCTGCTGAAATGAAATGAAATTGCATTCTGGATTTGGTATTCATCCGAGTAGTGGAAATCATTGCTAGTTGGATATTGTGTAATTATTTATCTTTCATTTATTCGAATTGCTTTAGGCCAATGACTGTTAATTAGGATTATATTGAACTATAATTTGTACCGGACTGTTCTATATTTATGGGTACTAGATCTGGTAATACCAGGGTCATTTTGGTTTAAATTGATTGATGAAGTATAGTTTGGAAGTCATGAAAACTCAAATTGAGAATGAATCAAATTTTGATTTTCATTCGTGAATAGTAGTTGAAACCCGTGAGTATTTAAAGTTTGAAGTCAGTATAGTATAGTTAATGTCACTAGTCCCTTAGTTTAATAATTTTCTTTTTAAAAAAGGGATTCAATAGTCATAGTTTTACATAAGTTGGCTTAATTGAATAATTAAGGTCACTGAATTTAATCTCACTAGCTATCTTATGCACCTTCAATGATTAATTTTGAGTTAATTGGAATAAAAAAAAATTGAAATGTCTGCAAATTGCACTAGGCCATTTCTTTAAGGCCCAAAATAAACAAGAAAAGTGATGAAGTGAAAACTCCTTTAAATCATATTAGGAATATAGGAAATTAAATCATAAATATAAAATCGGGTTTTGAATTAGGTAGCGTGTTCAAGCTAAAAGGTTTTATCCTTTTGTTTGAATTCAGACTTGAATTCGAGGCCTAAATTTATATTTGCGAATTAATTAACCTTTAGAGACAAATAATAATAGAAAATTGTAGTTGCTTTAGGTTGGACCTTAACAAAAAATGAGATGAGCCTCGCCGAACAAAAACTCAAAATTGCGGGGCCCTCATTAGTTACTTAATAAAATACTTAGAGATTCGGGACTGGCCGTTTAGCGAATTTCACGGCCTTCCCAAAAGATAATAACACTTTATACACTATAGGCACGTTTTTAATAATCTTACCTTCCTAATTCGAGTGTGTATTTCATACAACCCAAATCCAAATCCGAAAACGTCAAATAAATATGTGTCAAGGATCCGGGTGCATTTCATGTGACGTGATCCGAAAACATATTTTTAGGCGACGTTCACTTTCGTAAAAAATAATTAAAAAATAGTAAATAATTATAAAATTGCATTATAGGTTGGAGCATGCAAAAAACTAGATTTTTAGCCATTTATGATAATTTAAGCGATCGTGCGAGAACCACGGGATCCGGGGGTACCTAACACCTTCCCTTGGGTCAATAGAATTCCTTACACATAATTTCTGGTTCGCAGACTCCAATTGGGAAGTCGAATAATTTTTCTCGATTTGAGATTTAAACCGGTGACTCGGGACACCAAAAGCCAATCCTTTCCCGAGTGGCGACTCTGAAATAAATAAATAATCCCAATTCGAATAATATCACTTAAATTGGAAAAAACTGCCCTTTTATACATTTTCACCCTTCGGGGTAAAGTGTATAAAAAAAGGAGGTGTGACAGCTCTGGCGACTCTGCTGGGGAAACGAACCCCAGAATTCTGGTTCAGTGTTCAAAGAATTCGAGCTTAGTTTAATTATTATATTTGGCTTTTATCTGATTATTCTACATGTTTCCATGCTATATGTGCTAAATATTTACCCCTTTGATTTTTGTTGAAACTGTATATATAAACTGTCACGAATCCCTCCTCTTTCTGAGTCTTCTACATCATGGAGAAGGGTGCACTTCCTGTAGCTTCTCTTCTGTTAGAGTCTTTTTCCCAAATTTAGAACGAGATTTGGATAAGTTGCAAAGCGGGGCGAGCTTCTGTATCCCCGGTACGCTGCCTCCCCCTCGGCCCGAGTTGTACACTCGGGTAAGCCAGGTCTAGACCAATAAACCTAGGGTACAAACCTAGATGAACAATAAACTCATGTCGGACTCCTAGTAGGACGTTTATTTGCATCACGTGCATTTTGACTTAGGGGACTCAACACAGGGGTTCGGTCCATCTAGGACCGGTGACCCGTACTGAAATGACCATCCTGATGCATATTATGTGCTACTTGCATTTATTTGCTCGGCTTTTACATGTTGATCAGCATCATGAGTGAAAAAATGAAAAAAAACAGTGTTAGGACTGAGGGAGGGTAATCATTTGTTGTGAAAAACCCAATACCCAATTACTAGCGAAATGTTGCCGGATTTTTAAAAATAAAGAGAAAATATTTGGAAAAAAAAAGGAAATTGTTGTTCAAAAATAGTTTTGATTTTGGCAAATCTGCCCGAACTACGCTGGTTTGATTTTCACCGGATGTGAGATACGTAGGCAACCCTCATCGGGTTCAACCTCCCCTTTTCAAAAATAGCAAAAAATTGTTAAATTGTTAAATTTTTCATTAAATAAATCGGGTGATGCCATTCTTATTTAAAATAAGCCGAATGTCCATCAAAAGGACGCTGGAAGGCCGTTTTTGCAAGAATAGCCACTTTGAGTCATTTTAAATGGTTTGAAAATACAACCTTAAAATCTCCCTCTCGGAAGTGCTGAAAGGCCGTATTTCCCAAACCAGGTTTTCTCAACTGAAAATTTTGCAAAGATAGCCATTTTTGAGCCATTATATGGCCAAGTTTTAGAAATAGTCACAATTAGCGTTAAAACTTTCTCAGTCTTGTGTCGGCCTGTGATGATGCTGAATGATGCCCCATGGGCCCCAAGGTGAGAAATGTTTTCAAATTCATGATCCATTAAACAAATTTTGCAAAATAGCCACTTCTACCTTTTGATCATTAAATAAATGTGCAGGATGAATTCCAAAGACATCAAAACCTTCTCAGTCCTGAGTGAGATACCCCTCTAGCTTCACATGTGGTGGAATGACTTACGAGATGGAAGTAAAAAATAAGTGGTAAGAATCATAGGGGGTCTTACGGGACTTTTGAACGTAAGACCAAGGATATTGTCAAAGCGTTGATACCATTTTGGGATCCAACTCAGAATGTCTTCAAATTCTCCAATTTCGAGCTCACACCAACATTGGAGGAAATGGCAGGGTATGCGGGCCTTAATGGGAACATGCGAAGTAGATATCCTTTATCACCCAGGCCTGTCACACTCCACAAATTCTTGGATTTATTGAGTGTTAGTCGAGATATCCAAGACCCACATCTTGCAGAAGGGTGTTGTACTTTGCATTTTCTTTATCATCGATACGGGAACCCGAGGGGCTTCGAGGAACCTAACACGGGCTTGACACATGAAGGAAATAAAGACAAATGGGAGGCTCAGCGAGGGTTAGCATTTATTGTGGCCTTTCTAGGAATTGTGATTTTCCTAAGGGAAGATAGGAATATAGATCTCGCACTGATAGGAATGGTGGATGTAGTTATGAAAAAGCCCAATAGCACAATAGTCTCCTTGATTGTAGCAAAAATTTATCGGGCCTTAACTAAGTGTCAAGAAGGAGAAAAATTCTTCCAAGGGCGTAATCTTCTTTTGCAAATGTGGATCCAGGAGCATTTATGTCAACTTTAGGTTAACTGAGCTCAGTTGCATCAATGAATTTGAAACTCGGGTTGCACGCATCAAATTCCCCGAATGTGTTAAGGCTTGGTCTTCATGCTTGAATTTATTAAATGCGGATAAGATCGAGTGGGCTTATGGGTGACTTCCAGCAATCGAAGTCCTCTATACTTCAGTAGAAGTCCCATATATACTTTTGATGGGTATTCGAAGCATACAACCTTATGCACCTTACAGAGTCATGCAAAAATTTGAGAGGTTCCAAACAGTGCACAACGATGAAGATCTAAGTGAACAGGTTATTGAGTTGTGTCCTAAAGCTACCTTTCAGGAAGCAATTATTAGAAAAATATGGAATGAAAGCCGGTTTCTGCAACCTGATACAATGATAGAGGATCGAGCCAGGGGAGAGGTGGATCCCAAATATTTGGCTTGGTTCAACAAAAGGTTCCAAATTCTTGGGAGAGCCTCTAAAAGACCTCACGTACATCAGTTTACCAACGGAGCCCGGCTTCAATTGGATTGGTTGACAAAAGAAAAGGAATACCGAGTCAAAATTGGGGTATTAGAACAACGGGTACGGGACCTTCAATTCGAAAAAGATGTCCAAATGGCTGCTGATGAAGGTGAGAAGAAGAAATTGTTTCAGGAAAATGAAGCCCTAAAAGCACATATCCAACAAATGAAAATTGATGCTAGAAATAGGGAAAGAAGCATGTCTGATGAAAGGTTGATCAGAAGGTTAAGAAAACAAGTCTTGGATTGTGAAGAATAGTTAGAAAGGTCTCAAAGGAATCTAGCCAAACTGCAAACACATTGGGCCAAGAAAACTGAGGAAAGAGCCCGATATGTACAGCATCTAAAAAATGATTATGAAGAAACCATTGCCAACATAAGAAGGAAAGGAAATACTTTGGAAGAAAGGGAAATCCAATTAGACAAAGAGTTTCAAGCTGAGAGGAACCGATGTTATGAGATGATGGATGAAATGCAAAAGGAAGTAAAGATACTACAAGACATTCACCTTCAGGATTCCCAAATGCTAGAAGCCCGCAATCAACAGATAAGCCGACTCCTTCAAGAAAAAGGTCAAATGAGGGAAAGAATCCAGCGCATTGCACATTATATTGTCAAGAGATGTCAAGATGGTGAACGGATGGGTAGAATCACTTTCTTTGCTTCAGTGATGCTATTTGTTCGGCAGGTCATGAATGATTTAGAGCAACTGCAAAGGGGTCTTGCCCGCAGGCTCATGGCGATGCCGAATGATGCCCCGCGGGCTCCAGGATTTGAAGTTTTGATGTATTCCTAGATAGTCGAGTCTGTATTTTATTTGAGTCTTTTGTATTTTTCTTTTGAAAATGAAAACAAATAGTTTTGTAATTTTGTAATTGCAATTTTTATTAATGAAAAATTCGAAAATTTCCCAAAAATTGTTTTTCTTATTTTTGCATTTTTATCTTTTGCTTGCAAGAACTATGCTTGGTCTGATTCATGCGGGGCCATGATACATAGGCAATCTATATAAGATTCGACCGTAATCTTGAAAAATAGAGAAAAACAGAGAAATATGAGGGATATAAATAAAAAGGAAACCGAGAGAAAAAGAAACACAAGTGAAGTCAATAAGGCATTGAGAGAAAAAACAAGCGAAAAGAGAAAATAAAACAAAAAGAGAAAGGAAAGGAAAGGGCAACAATAGAAAGGTCGGGATGACGCATACAGCCAAAGCAAACACGTAGATACTCAGTTAACTGTATAGATGCATCACACTTCAATGTGCAGTTGCCTATCTGTTAGTTGTGTCACACTAACCGTTGTTGCTGTCATTCCACCTAAGTTTTTAGAAACCGTGGTTGGTTTGTGGTTAGATGGCCTCACATTGATACTTCACCAGATCCAAAGGAAGCGTTGAAATGTCGTCTGAAATGGCTCTTCCTTCAATCCCTATCTCTGAAGACAGCCCACTCTCTGGGATCCTAGTCTTCGAGTCCTACACAACTGAAGAAAATAGAATACTACGTCTGCGTTTGATGGAGATGTGGGATTCTTGGAACAACGGGAAGGAATCCCCAAGTAATATCCCTGGATTCCCAGAATTGTTCCCCAGATCAGGAGGAGTTACCACTGTCCCCATCAGCCATCCAAATGTTTCTTTAGGTCAACCTACCATCACTGCTAACTTTTTTGGAACACCCTCTGAAACTCACCCACAAGTGTTCCCATTTGGGACTGCGCCCAACATTTTCACTGCTCCACCATCCTTTGCAACGACTCAACCATCATTGCCAAGGCACGTTGGGGACCCTTCAATATTCACATTCCAAAATCCAATCTTTTAGGATGATCCTCCACACTAACATAAATACACATATTCTCGGCCACCTTATGAGCCCGTACCAGAACATGACAAGAATCTGAAAACATCAGAACAGGATGACATGACAAAAATGATTAAGAGTCCGGAACAAAGTCTTAAGAATATGCAAGGACTAAGTGGGCAGAAAAGTGTCTCTTATAATACTCTGTGCATGTTCCCTCACGTGCACCTGCCTTTGGGATATAAGATACCGAAGTTCGAGAAGTACGATGGACATGGTGATCCCATAGCTTATCTCAAAAGGTACTATAATCAGCTACGTGAAGCTGGGGGCAAAGAAAAGTTACTGATCGCCTATTTTAGAGAAAGTTTGGTGGGTATAGCATCAGAATGGTACATGGATCAGGACATATCTGCATGGCATATTTGGGATGATCTCGCTAGAGATTTTGTCCGACAATTTTAGTACAATGTAGACATTGCACCCGATAGGAATTCTTTGGCAAACCTCAAGAAAAGCCTTTAAAAAGTTTCCGTGAATATGCAATCAAGTGGCGTGAACATGCGTCAAGGGTGAAACCACTAATGGATGAGGTGGAGGTGGTGACAGTTTTTCTACAAGCCCAAGAAGCAGATTATTTCCAAAACATGATGTCCGTCATGGGTAAACCTTTTGTGGAGGCCATAAAAATTGGAGAAATGGTGGAGAATGGTTTGAAGACATGCAGGATCCTAAGTTAATTAGCTATAAGAGCAACCTCCCAAGTTATTCAAGGCGGGTCTGGAAGGATGTCTAAGGGCAAGAAAAAAGAGGAAATAGTGATGTCAACATCGGGAGAAAGAAGATTCCGGGCTCCTAGACCGGTGTTCCCTGAAAGAACTCCTCAACACTATTACCCCCACACAGACATGAGTTATACTCCTCCACCTTATGCGGTAATGAATGCTCAACCGTTCGGCCGACCACAAACTAATCGAAACACACCTCCATTCCAAAGAAACCAGCCTCCTTTCCAAAACCAACATAATCCCCAAACACCGTAAAATAATTTTTGCCCTAGAGAACCACCCAAGCGACAAAACTTTACACCAATTGGTGAATCATATTCCAGTTTGTTCTCGAAGTTGGTCCAGATGAACATACTGCAACTCGTACCCCCAAATAGGCAAACCCCGGAATCACCATCATATCAACGGGGTGCCAGGTATGCATACCATTCAGGAGCGGAAGGGCATAGCACTGATCACTGCTGGACATTAAAAAGGGCTATGAAAGATTTGATCGAGTAAGGAAAAATAGTGCTGAAGGATGAAGAAGTTCCAAATGTTACTAATAACCCATTGCCCTCTCACAACAACGGGTCAGTAATTGGTATGATTTTGTGAAGATCGACAATTTGATCCGGCCTTGAAAGCTATAATTGCTATTGTCGATGCTGAAAAGAAGCCTAAGACATCCCTAAAGTAGAAAAAAAAGAGAAGGGGGATAAAACTACCAAAGTTGATCCCAAAATGAAAATTGAGGCAAAAGTTGTGCCAATGCCTCCAAAACAAAGTGTTCTTTATATTACAAGGGGTTGTCAATAAAAACAATTAGTCATCAGCACTCCAAAGAAGTATGAAGTAAAGAAAGGGACACAAGTGGCCTATGTGGTACGGGGGACAATCAAACCGCCTCGGCTGAGTGAACCAGTGGTTATTGGACACGCACCGCAGAAGCCGATGACTGATCCCTCAGCAGTACCCTGAAACTACCAACAAACTGTGGTTACTTATAAAGGCAAAGAAATTACAGGGGAACTCCTAGGAACCATCCCTGTTGAAAAATGCTCCAATATTCTTGAAGTCAACAGCGCTACAAGAAAATGATTTCCATCTAAGAAGCCAGTAAGTGCTGAAGAAGTCGAAGCTTTCTTTCAAAAGATGAAAATGCCCGATTACGAGACATAGGAACAACTGAGGGGGTGTCCTAAACAAGTATCACTTTTGACATTGGTGACTAAATCTGCTGAACATCAGAAGATTCTAATGAAAACCTTGAATGAGGCATATGTGCCCAGCGGAACTTCAGTTGAACAATTGGAGTGAATGGTAGAAGGATTTTCGCTATCTATCAACTTTCTTTCAATAAGAATGATCTACCGCCAGAAGGAGCTACTCACAATAAAGCTATACATTTAACTGTCAAATATGAGGGTTACTATGTTAAGCGTGTCATGGTGGACGGAGGCTCAGGGGTTGATATCTGCCCATTCTGTACATTACAAAGAATGGAAATCGGAACAGGGAGGATTCGTGCCAATAATATCTGCGTGAGAGCTTTTGATGGCATCAAGAGGGACACTATCGGTGAAATTGATTTGATACTGACCATAGGCCCAGTGGATTTCGAGGTCACTTTCCAAGTATTGGACATGGACACATCATATAATTTTCTTTTGGGGAGGCCTTGGATTTACGCTGTAGGAGTCGTGCCTTCTACCCTCCACCAGATGGTAAAATTTGAATATGAGAATCAGGAGATTGTAGTTCATGGAGAAGATGAGCAGTCTATCTATCGTGACTCATCCATTCCGTGCTTGGAGGCGAGGGAAGGAAGCGAGCATATTATTTATCAAGCCTTTGAAGTCATGGTAGTGGAGCAATATGAGGAAGGAAGTCCATGCCCCCAACCTTTCTTGTCTAATGCTTCAATTATGGTGGCCAAAGAAATGATTAGACATTGATTCAAACCAAGGAAAGGATTGGGAAAACCTTTGCGAGGAATAGTTAAGCTAGTAACTCTACCCACTGTAGAGAAGTTTTTCGGGATAGGCTTTCACCCCACTCCAGAGGATGAAGCATGGGCCAAAGAAAGGAAAAAAGAAGGATGGTTTCTACCACAGCCGGTGCCACATTTGTAAGAGACCTTTGTTGAACCCAAATATGTTGAAGAGGAAGATGAAGTTTTTACGGCAGACGAAATAGAAGACATCTGTGGAGCTATGAGGAAAATGCTCTATGAAAATCACATGGTCGAACCAGGAGAAGGTACTAGCACCACTGAGGTGCTCTATAAAGGACCAAATGCTAAACTTCAGAATTGGAATGCTACTCCATTCCCGATCAAGTGGGAGTTCTGGTAGATTAGCCCTGTCACCTTGTTCTGCATCTCGAGTTATTCCAGGGTGTAACTCAAATGTTTTCTTTTAGTATATTGTCTTTTAAATTCATGTAAACCCTACTATCTTCCAAGAAATGAAATCAATATTTCATCGTCCATTTTCCCTTTTTCTGATTTCTTTTATTTTTTCTTCTTTTCATTTTTTCTTTTCAGTTATAATAATGCAGATTTAAATAACATGACATGTCTGAGGACTTCATGCCCAGACTCAAACAGGCTGTCTCACTGTGAAATAATGAATCAAGAACCAGAATATGATGAAGAAGAAGCTTTTAAGGAAATAAACCGAGAATTGGAACAATTTGAGAATAAGCCTAAGCCAAACCTGAATGATACTGAACTGGTTAATTTGGGAACTGCCGAGGAAATAAGAGAAACCAAAATAAGCATTCACACAGAGGAGAAAACTCGAGATGCCATAATCCAGCTCTTGTTTGAATTTAAAGATGAGCTTGCTTGGTCATATGATGATATGCGAGGGTTGAGTGTGGACTTAGTGGTGCATAAACTGCCGATTTACCCTAATTGTCATCCAGTGCAAAAGCAAAGAAAGTTCAAAACTGACATCGGTGATAAGATCAAGGAAGAAATTACAAAATAGCTGAAAATAGGGGTAATTCGGGTGGTCCGATATACTACTTGGTTAGCCAATGTGGTTCATGTACCAAAGAAAGATGGGAAAACCCGTGTGTATACCCCTGTGTCGATTATTACTCATTAACCAAATATCTTACCAATAATGATTGATTTCACAATGCATAAACATAACCATGTGATTGATTTACTAACAAGTTCACAATTTACATTTACAACGCCCGACATACATATACATAGGCCACAACCCCACAGTTTACATGTCTACAGAGCCTCTAGGATACAAAAGGAAATACCAAACTTGCCGGTAACAAGGCTCCGGCTATACCTTACAAAACCAAAATGAAGTCTAAAACAAGAGTGGCATGAGCCACACTGGGCCCCGAGGAAGAAAAGGGCTCACCAAAACGGGCAATGGAAGATGAAGAATACTACTGCCGATGAACTGAAGTACCTGCTACGGATCCACCTACAATCATAACACGAATGTAGCGCCCCCGGCAAAAGGGACGTCAGTACACTTGAATTGTACTGGCATGTATGGACAAACTTTGTCCCAAGTAAACTCAAGCCATTGAATTACATCAACAATTAATTAAGCCAGCCAACCATGTTTTCCACATTTTCCTCATTTCAAATATTTCTCAACACAAAGCACTTTCTACGATCAACCAATTTAACAATAACCAATCAATCACGTAAAGCACAAGTAGTCAAACAAAGGGGCAATCAGGTGCCCCACAGGTTGCAAACTCTCCTGCTGTCTCCTTTCATAATTTCACATAATTGATTTTTGTATCAATTTTCAATAGCGATTTCGATCGCTTTCCATCCTTATTACCCCTGACCACCCTTATTACCTCGGCCACTCCTTATCACCCCAACCCACACCTTATATCTTCATGTTGCGGCGCGCAACCCGATCCCACCGTATAGTTTTCAAACACAACAATCACAAACAACAGATAAGGTACTACACACAATTACAACAAGTTCAAATAAGCAACTTACATATTGGTTCATGTTCTCAATTACTTATCAAGCCAATATCACAACCAAGTTACAATATTTCCATAATCAAGAATATTCACACAAGTATGTTCAACAATTTTCCACAATTCAAGTGTTTCATCTCTTTCCACAATAAACCAATTCTCAAGTGTTTCGTTTCTTTTCCACAAGGTGCCATATAGGCCATCATAACCATTATTCACAATTCTTTACCCAATTCAACTATCATTTACCTTTCGGTTCATATTCCATACCACATCACTCATATTTCAACAACAACTTTGAATATCCAACAACAACATCAAGAATTTCACACAATTTGTCAAATTAACACTAACCAAACAAATTTCACACATATAGGCGATTTCACAAGAATCAAAATTAGCCATACATACCTCGATTGAGCTTTCCTTAAGTTACTACAACACTCTAAAAACTCTAGCAATTCCAATCTACTATGAGACATAACAAAATTAAACATATATTAGAAAGATATTCATGAAACTAGCTCATTTGAGCATTTTATCAAATACTAGTTGGGCATCTTGATTTCAAATCCCCTTTTCAAGAATTTCTTCATTCCCTAACCCAATCTTTATTTATTTATGTTCATCAATCTTCCCACAACTCTATTTGCACAAGCATGCATACATAACACTACCATACCAAGAATCACACCTCAATAACACATCTCACAACCTCTACAATACTAACATAACCTAGGTTAGGAACCCATGGCTCCCAATCACCCTCCCATGAGTTCTAATGTATGTATCTTACATAAATAATCACCATAGAGTAGTTGGAGATGATAAACATACCTCTTGTAGTAAGAATTTTAAGAATCTCCACTTGAGGTGTTCTTGAAGAATTCAAGAATTAGAAGGAAAATCTAAGGATTTTGAAGATTAATCCTTGTTAGTATAAGTGCTTAAGGGGTAGAAATTACTCAAAGAACTATAAAAATCTTACCTTAGATCATAGGGATGAAATTTGGGATGAAACCCTCTTGAGAGAGCAAGTCAAAACCCCAAAAATGAGTTGGGAACACTCTAGGCCGGTCTTTGGGGTATTAAAACTATCTGGGTGGGCGAAGTGTTGCCCGGATGCGCGAAGTGTGCAAGCTTCACGTATTACATCGCGCATTTTCCTAAGCATTCTGCCTCAGCTGCACTAAGTATGCGCGAAGTTCATTTCGCGCAGAATTTCGCGCATCTGACACCAGACTAGTAAAATGATCATAACTTTCTGTATACACCTCTAAATGACGAAAAGTTAGTTGCGTTGGAAACTATACTCAAAGGTCTTTAATTTGATAGGTTTATCCTCACACAAATCCTTATATAACTGGAGATATTATCGTTTGAAGTGGAGGTCTTGTGCGCACTCTTTTACAGATTTCGTCTAATATGCAATTTTCCATCTTGGATTAGGCTTAGGCCTCTCCTTAGACCCCAAATCACTTATAATAAGACTTATACCCTTATTAAACTATCTAATTAATATCCATAATATTATGAATCCTTATTTGCACACGAGATAAAACAATGTAGCCTACATTAGCACGACGAAATCTTAAATAACTCGAAAAAAAAAAATTTTCGGGGTCTTACATTCTCCCCCCCTTAGGAGCATTCGTCCTCGAATGAGGATTGAGGTCCATTCACTAGCCTTCCTTATGTAACTTCAGTTTGTTCACATCATGAAATATATCAATAGCCACGAATTTGGCTAACTCCTTAAATTTCCGAAATTTTCGCCAGAGTTTTCTTTGTAATATGGACATATCCACCTGTTAGAGAGCCCCCGAAATACATTATCCAACAACAATACACAATTACAACACTTTCCACAACTTGTATACACTTCCTTACCTCAACGATCACACATATTCTATCACATTGTTACATTTGCACATAAACTAGCTAATTCAATGAGTCCTTACCTTATTTAACTGTCTCAATACACCATGTACACATAAACAAACCATTATCAATCTACACTTACTATTAGTTGTTTACTTAACACATGAATCTTTATAAGGCTTCCATTTATCAAGAAAGGTTTAAGTGACCCGAGGTAACAACACATACAACTCATTACCAAATGAAGGAAACTTGACTAACACTAAGAGGGAAACAACTTGGACAAGACAATAGTTACTAGGAGTAGAAGGATCGCCTAATTTCTACTAAGCTTGATCAAACAAATGGGGGTACTTTTCCTTCATCTCTTTTTCTGCCTCCCACGTGGCCTCCTCAACTTGTTGACTTCGCCACAATACTTTAACAGAGGCAACTTCCTTATTTCTCAACTTACGAACTTGCCTATCAAGGATGGCAACCGGAACTTCTTCATATGACAAATCCTCATTAACCTCAATAGCCTCGACCGGCATGATGGTGGATGGATCTCCAATCACTTTCTTCAACATGGACACATGGAACACGAGGTGCACTGATGACATTTCAGGAGGCAACTCCAGCCTATAAGCAACTTGCCCAATCCTTTGAACGATCCGATATGGCCCAACATACCTAGGGCTTAATTTCCCTTTCTTTCCGAATCGCATGACTCCCTTCATAGGAGATACTCTCAAGAACACCCAATCATCGACTTGAAACTCCAAATCCCTTCGGCGGATGTCTGCATAGGATTTCTGACGACTCTGTGCTGTTTTCATTCTCTCCTGAATAACCTTAACTTTTTCTATAGCTTCGTACACCATATCTGGCCCTAGCAATTCCGCTTCACCTACCTCAAATCACCCGATTGGCGACATACACCTTCTTCCGTACAATGCCTCAAACGGGACCATCTAAATGCTAGCATGATAGCTGTTATTATAAGCAAATTCTATTAGTGGCAAGTGTTCATCCCAATTACCTTTGAAATCTAAGACACAAGCCCGTAACATATCTTCAAGCGTCTGAATAGTCAGTTTGGCCTGACCGTCGGTCTGCGGATGGAAAGCTGTGCTGAGATTCACCTGAGTTCCCAAACCTTGCCGACACGTCTTCCAAAAATTAGCTGTGAACTGAGCCCCGCGATCCGAGATAATAGAAAGTGGAGTGCCATGAAGCCTTACTATCTCCTCGATATATAACTTTGCATATTGCTCTGCAGTATCAGTGGACTTGACTGGCAAGAAGTGAGCTGATTTGGTGAGTCGATCGACTATCACCCATATTGAGTCGAACTTACGCTGAGTGCGAGGTAACCCCAACACGAAATCCATATTGATCATCTCCCATTTCCACCTTGGTATTTCTATAAGCTGAGTTAATCCACCGGGCCGTTGATGCTCGGCCTTCACTTGCTGACAGTTCGAACATTTAGCTACAAAACTTGCCACATCCCTTTTCATACCATTCCACCAATAAATCTCCTTGACATCATGATACATTTTCGTGGAACCTGGGTGCACAGAATACCTGGAAATATGTGCCTCTGCCATTACTCTCTCCCGAAGTTCGTTCATGTCCGGAACACATATTCTACCTTGACACCGTAATACACCATCCTCGCTGCCGAGTACAAATGCTGAGGTCTTGTCATTCATAACTGCTTCCTTCACTCGAACCAATGCTGGATCCATGAACTGTTTTTCCTTGATTTCCAGAACCAATGATGATTCTGCTCCATTATGCACCAATACATTCCCCTCGTCTGACGCCAAAATACGAACCCCTAAACTGACCAATTGGTAAACCTCCCGAGCCAGGGGTCTCCGATCCACACCCAAATGAGCCAAACTACCCATGGATTTTCGACTAAGAGCGTCGGCTACCACATTTGCCTTCCCTGGATGGTACAATATGTTCATATCATAGTCCTTAAGCAATTCTAACCACCGTCGCTGTCTCAGATTCAGTTCCTTCTACTTGAACAAATACTGGAGGCCCTTGTGGTCTGAAAACACATCTACATGAACTCCATAAAGATAATACCGCCATATTTTAAAGCAGACACAGCTGTCGCGAGCTCCAAATCATGTGTCGGATAATTCTTCTCGTGATTCTTGAGTTATCTCAAAGTATACTCTATAACCTTTCCGTGTTGCATCAACACACACCCCAAACCAACCTTGGAGGCATAACTATCACCTTAACACTTTACATCATTAGCGGAACATCTTTATTATATTCCTCTTACATAAGACCTTCCACGAATTGAGTTCTACTATAATTTCCTTGATATGGTTACGATCCCATGTGAACAATTTCTACTAACTCTTCACAATTCTTAACAAAATGCATTACTGAATGAGTTTTCTCGTATGACCTCCTATCTCAAATGAATAGCACTGGCTAACTTGCACACGTACCACGAATAACACTATCTTGCACGACATTGCATCAAATGTAAGGTAACATTGTGCTCTAACTTTTCTTAACCAACCTCTTCTCCCCATATGTACATTATAGAATTTAAGAAACTGCACTACTTCCCCCGTGAATGAAAATTCCTACCATCCCTCCTTACGGTTAAACACCTCTTAAAACATATATCAACAACCTTTATATGCATATGATTTAGGAAGGGTCACTAGCCTCGAGAAGGGTATTCTCTGAAACTTTAAATCCTCCTCAACCCTTCAACAACAACTTTTGGTTTTACTCTTAAGTGTAAGGCTTAGTCCGCCTGATTCTATCTCCGATGAATAACTCGCCTTATTCCCCATGTTATAGTTACCAATAAAGTTCCCTGATATTGCGGCTTAAGATTTATCATGTTAAACATGTCTAGTCCGTCACGAGTGTTCATCCTCTTTCAATCTATTCCGAACCTTTCATTCCCATCCTGTTTTGCGGATAGTGCATAGTTAATAGCTTTATTGTCCCACACATTTGTCTGCCTCCCGTGAACTTGAAAAATCATTATGCCTTGTTTAATCATTTTACAGTACCACAACTTCACCAACGATAATCTCACTTCCCATTGTGTGTAGACATGAACTATCTCTAGACCCTTTAGTTGATATTCAGTGTCACCCAAGTCGGTTGCATTGCGGTTAGTCCCTTATAACTTTTATTAACACTTGTTCCCTAAGTGGGTCCACCATTCTGGTGCAAAAATTGTTTTAGATAACCATGACCATCTCAATTTAAAGGTTTTCTCCCCATTTCTTCTCACCTCATTCTTCCTAGTTAGTGAATAGCCAGGCACTCTTCCATATATTACGTGGTCCATTACCTTAGGTATTTCATCCGGCTCACCTCTTAACTCTTATTGGGATATATGTAGCAAAGAGTGTTCGTATGAACATCACTCAACACTTATCTATTTGTAAGACTCTTTAGAGGCTCTCTATCAAGCCCCAATTACCATCTTGGGTTGTTGTGGCAACACATTTATTTCTCCCACTCGTTTTGGCTTTCTTAGTATCCCGAAACTTTGTTTAAATCACAAATCTATGATTAGCCCCATTCCAAGTACTCACAATCTTTCACATTTGACATATGGTACTTCCTTGGGTTCCATTTCTCCTGTCCTTCTAACAAGTAAAAGTCTCTTTACAAATATACTCTTATTTTCTAGAATCGTTGACCCTATCATTCACATTGCCATGCGTAAAGAATTTACATTCCTTAATCTCTTGGGATGCTAGTTGTCTATCATTAGCATATTCTTTCAGAGAGTCATGTTACCCATTATCTCTTTTCTAGACCACACCTGTCTTCACCAAAATATTCAAATATCATAGCTACATGGTCTCACTCTTGTTTCATTGTATTTAAGTAGCCTCACAATGGCCCTCCCTCTCCCACATGGGGCGAAATGTCCTGGATCTTGACACAAGTCTTGAGTGTAGAAACTTTAGGAACATATGCCTCATATATCTATCCCTCTTATATATACTCGACTATTAGGAAAATTTAAGTCACCATAGTATTGATCTCATAAGTTCCCTATTCCTATTCAGCCACGTAGGTATGGGATTCCAAGTCCCCACGCATATCCTTTATGAGTGTAACGCAACCTCGTACATTTCCGGGTCCTTATAATGTTTGTAAGACAAGGGTCTTCTCACCTAGGGTCCAATTGAGTCTCGTTTCATAACTTTTTAACTCATGTGAGAGACTTACACTCTCACCATTAATCTCTTAGTCTTTCTCCCATATATCACGTGCTTATATAACCAATATTATTTCACACCTTGCGATCAATTATATACTTCTCGCACTAACCACGTGTGCTACTCAAACTTACATATCAATTATCAAATCAATGCCTCTTCGTGCGGGTAATCACTTTTAATCCTTTCCTCAAATAAAGCATACTTGTAGTACTATGTACTTATACTATATATATTCATACTGTTTATTCAACAAGATACATGTTCAATCTCCATAATACCCATGTCTTTTCCCATTGGTCATGACATATGACAACACTACATGAAACAGACGAAAGAGCATTTAAACTTACCTTGAATCTCAACGCACGGGTTATAAAACAATCTTATAGTCAAGCTTTATCACACGATTTGGAATGTTGAAGAAGGGTAATATTCCTAAATGTCCGTGTAGCCCCTACTTATATGATGTGGTCGACAACACACCTATAAGAAGAGCACTACTAGACACGGCTCCGAGACATCCTAGGACACTTTACAAACCTTAGGCTTTGATACCAAGTTTGTCATGCCCCAAAACGAGGGACATGACCGGCGCCTGACCGAGTAGCCCCAGTCAAGCGGACCTGGGTGCCTTTATATCCCACACGTTACCCCTGTGTCGATTATTACTCATTAACCAAATATCTTACCAATAATGACTGATTTCACAATGAATAAACATAACCATGTGATTGATTTACTAACAAGTCCATAATTTACATTTACAACGCCCCATACATATACATAGGCCACAATCCCACAATTTACACGTCTACGGAGCCTCTAGGATACAAAAGGAAATACAATACTTGCCGGCAACAAGGCTCCGGCTATACCTTACAAAACCAAAATGAAGTCTAAAACAAGAGTGGCATGAGCCACACTGGGCCCCGAGGAAGAAAAGGGCTCACCAAAACGGGCAGTGGAAGATGAAGAATACTACTGCCGATGAGCTGAAGTAGAAGTGCCTGCTACTGATCCACCTACAATCATAACACGAATGTAGCGTCCCCGGCAAAAGGGACGTCAGTACACTTGAATTGTATTGGCATGTATGGACAAACTTTGTCCCAAGTAAACTCAAGCCATTGAATTACATCAACAATTAATTAAGCCAGCCAACCATGTTTTCCACATTTTCCTCATTTCAAATATTTCTCAACACAAAGCACTTTCTACGATCAACCAATTTAACAATAACCAATCAATCACGTAAAGCACAAGTAGTCAAACAAAGGGGCAATCGGTGCCCCACAGGTTGCAAACTCTCCTGCTGTCTCCTTTCACAATTTCACATTATTGATTTTTGTATCAATTTTCAATAGCGATTTCGATCGCTTTCCATCCTTATTGCCCCTGACCACCCTTATTACCTCGGCCACACTTATCACCCCAACCCACACCTTATTTCTTCATGTTGCGGCGCGCAACCCGATCCCACCGTACGGTTTTCAAACACAACAATCACAAACAATAGATAAGGTACTACACACAATTACAACAAGTTCAAATAAGCAACTTACACATTGGTTCATGTTCTCAATTACTTATCAAGCCAATATCACAACCAAGTTACAATATTTCCATAATCAAGAATATTCACACAAGTATGTTCAACAATTTTCCACAATTCAAGTGTTTCATCTCTTTCCACAATAAACCAATTCTCAAATGTTTCGTTTCTTTTCCACAAGGTGCCATACAGGCCATCATAACCATTATTCACAATTCTTTACCAAATTCAACTCTCATTTACCTTTCGGTTCATATTCCATACCACATCACTCATATTTCAACAACAACTTTGAATATCCAACAACAACATCAAGAATTTCACACAATTTGTCAAATTAACACTAACCAAACAAATTTCACACATATAGGCGATTTCACAAGAATCAAAATTAGCCATACATACCTCGATTGAGCTTTCCTTAAGTTACTACAACACTCCAAAAACTCTAGCAATTCCAATCTACTATGAGACATAACAAAATTAAACATATATTAGAAAGATATTCATGAAACTAGCTCATTTGAGCATTTTATCAAATACTAGTTGGGCATCTTGATTTCAAATCCCCTTTTCAAGAATTTCTTCATTCCCTAACCCAATCTTTATTTATTTATGTTCATCAATCTTCCCACAACTCTATTTGCACAAGCATGCATACATAACACTACCATACCAAGAATCACACCTCAATAACACATCTCACAACCTCTACAATACTAACATAACCTAGGTTAGGAACCCATGGCTCCCAATCACCCTCCCATGAGTTCTAATGTATGTATCTTACATAAATAATCACCATAGAGTAGTTGGAGATGATAAACATACCTTTTGTAGTAAGAATTTTAAGAATCTCCACTTGAGGTGTTCTTGAAGAATTCAAGAATTAGAAGGAAAATCTAAGGATTTTGAAGATTAATCCTTGTTAGTATAAGTGCTTAAGGGGTAGAAATTACTCAAAGAACTATAAAAATCTTACCTTAGATCATAGGGATGAAGTTTGGGATGAAACCCTCTTGAGAGAGCAAGTCAAAACCCCAAAAATGAGTTGGGAACACTCTAGGCCGGTCTTTGGGGTATTAAAACTATCCAGGTGCGCGAAGTGTTGCCCAGATGCGCGAAGTGTGCAAGCTTCGCGCATGACTTCGCGCATTTTCCTGAGCATTCTGCCTAAGGTGCGCGAAGTGTGCGCGAAGTCCACTTCGCGCAGGACTTCGCGCATCTGACACCTGACGAGTAAAATGATCATAACTTTCTGTATACACCTCCGAATGATGAACGGTTTGTTGCGTTGGAAACTAGACTCAAAGGGCTTTAATTTGATAGGTTGATCCTCACACAAATACTTATATAACTGGAGATATGATCGTTCAAAGTGAGGTTATGTGCGCACTCTTTTACAGATTTCGTCTAATATGAAATTTTCCATCTTGGATTAGGCTTAGGCCTCTCCTTAGACCCCAAATCATTATAATAAGACTTATACCCTTATTAAACTATCTAATTAATATCCATAAAAGCAAATAAAGTTCAAGACTGATATCAGTGATAAGATCAAGGAAGAAATTACAAAACAGTTGAAGACAGGGGTAATTCGGGGTGGTCTGATATACTACTTGGTTAGCCAATGTGGTTCATGTGCCAAAGAAAGATGGGAAAACCCGTGTGTGTGTACTATAGAGATTTGAATAGAGTGAGTCCAAAAGATAATTTCCCTTTGCCCAATATCCACATCCTTGTTGATAACTGTGCCAAACATGAAATACAGTCCTGGTGAATTGTTATGCAGGATATCATCAGGTGTTGATGGATGAAGAAGATGCCGAAAAGATTGTTTTCACTACACCATGGGGGACCTACTGTTATCGGGTCATACCATTTGGGTTCAAGAATGTTGGGGCAATATACATGAGGGCTATGACTACTATCTTTCATGACATGATGCGTCAAGAGATAGAGGTGTATGTAGAAAATGTAATTATCAAGTCCTGGACTCAGAATGATCATGTGCGAGACCTGGGAAAGTTTTTTGAACGGTTGCGTAAGTATTATTTGAAGCTGAATCCAGCCAAATGCGCTTTTGGTGTCCCATCGGGCAAGCTCCTGGGTTTTATAGTCAGCAGGAAAGGTATCGAGCTAGATCCAACAAAGATAAAAACTATCTGAGATGTACCTCCTCCAAGAACTAAGAAGGACGTGAAGAGCTTATTGGGTAGGTTGAATTATATCAGTCGGTTTATTACACAGTTGACTACCACGTGTGAGCCCATATTTAAACTGTTAAAGAAAAATGCATCAATCCAATGGACGGCTGAATGCCAAGAAACTTTCAACAAAATCAAGGAATATCTGTCAAATCCTCCGGTGTTGGTCCCATATGAAGCAGGACGACCTCTCTTCTTATATTTGACAGTGCTGGAAAACTCTTTCAGTTGTGTTTTAGGGCAGCATGATGAGACTGGCAAGAAAGAACAAGCAATTTATTATTTGAGCAAGAAGTTCACCAGCTATGAGGCCATGTATACTTTGTTGGAAAGAACATGTTGTGCATTGACATGGGTCGCTCAGAAGTTAAGGCACTATCTGCAAGCCCATACTACCTATCTTATAACCAGGCTGGACCCTTTGAAATACATATTCCAGAAGTTGATGCCCACTGGGAGATTAGCAAAATGGCAAATCCTCATCACTGAGTTTGACATAGTCTATGTCACTCGCACGACGATGAAAGCCCAGGCGTTAGTAGATCATTTGGCAGAAAACCCGGTTGATGATGAATACCAAGCACTTAGCACGTATTTCCCAGATGAAGAAGTTAATTCAATAGAAGTCATCACTGAAGATACTTGTGCCTGGAAAATGTTTTTTGATGGAGTAGTAAATGCGAGAGGTGTAGGTATTGGTGCAATCTTTATATCACATAATGGTCAGCATTATCCAGCCACAGCTAGGCTCCGATTTTTCTGTACAAACAATGCGGCTGAGTATGAAGCCTACATCATGGGTATAAACATGGCCATTGACCAGGAGTTCCAAGATTTATTAATCATGGGAGATTCTGACTTAATCATCCGGAAGACGTAGGGAGAGTGAGAAACCCGAGACGTAAAGCTCATTCTGTATCGGCAATATGTGGATGACCTTACCAAACATTTCAAGTCAATCGAGTTTAGGTACATTCCTCGGTGTCACAATGAGCTGGCTGGCTGATGCACTCGCCACTTTGGCATCAATGTTACCTTGCCCATGTAATGCCCATATCGATCCCTTAGAAATTCAAATCAAAGAAAGGCATGGTTACTGTAATGCAGTCGAGACAGAACCCAGAATTCAGCCATGGTATCATGACATTAAGAGATATTTGAAGACACAAGAATACCCTGGCCACAGGAGATTAGAAAAGAACCATTAGAAGGCAGGCAAGCAGTTTCTTTTTAAGTGGTGACATTCTCTATAAAAGGACCCCGGACCTTAATTTGTTAAGATGTGTTGATGTTGAGGAAGCCGGAAGAATCATGCACGAAGTGCAGGCAGGAGTGTGCGGGCCTCATATGAATGGATACATTTTAGCAAAGAAAATCCTGCAAGCGGGATATTATTGGATAACTATGGAAAAGGACTGTTTTGGTTTTGTCCATAAATGCCATCAATTCCAGGTGCACGGTGATTCAATTCATACACCACCAATAGAGCTTCACCCGATGTCAGCACCATGGCCATTCGCCGCTTGGGGTATAGACATCATTGGGCCGATTGAGCCGAAAGCTTCTAATGGGCATAGATTCATATTGGTTGCAATTGATTACTTCACAAAATGGGTTGAAGCCATCACTCTCAAGGCAGTCAACAAGAAAGATGTAGTGGACTTTGTGCATTCCAACATCATATGTCGCTTCGGTATCCCTGCTACTATTATTACCGATAATGCTGCAAACTTGAATAGTCTTCTGATAGTAGAGGTATGTGAACAATTCAAGATAACACACATAAAATCTACTCCTTATCGACCAAAAGCCAATGGTGCCGTTGAAGCAGCAAACAAGAACATCAAGAAGATTCTGAGAAAAATGATTCAAAGCTTTAGACTGTGGCATGAAAAGTTGCCTTTCGCATTACTTGGGTATCGGACCACAGTGCGTACATCAATTGGAGCAACCCCATATTTGTTGGTCTACGGAACTGAAGCAGTCATACCGGCACAAGTAGAAATCAATTCGCTTCGCATTATTGTGGAAGTGGAAATTGAAGAGAGTGAATGGGTCAAAATCCGGTTGGAGTAGTTATCCATAATTGATGAAAAGCGAATGGCCGCAGTTTGCCACTGGCAGTTGTACCAACAAAGAATGGCCCGTGCATATAACAAGAAGTGCACCCCAGAAACTTTGAAGTAGGGCAGCTTGTACTTAGACGCATTCTCCCACATCACCAGGAAGCAAAAGGAAAGTTTTCTCCTAATTGGAAGGGTCCATATATTATCCAGAAAATATTACCAAGAGGAGCACTGTATCTAGAAGACATTGAAGGACATGATCCTGAAACAGCAGTTAATGCAGATGCAGTGAAAAGGTACTATATCTAAATCTCTTGGAGTGAGGGCTTTTGTATAATTGAGATGACGAAGGCTTTTCTTCATGCTATCCCAAACACTATCAATCCTTTGTAAACCCTTTGAGCCGGTTCTGTTTCTTTGGTTACCCTCTTTGGAACACGAAAGAATAAAAAAAAGAAAAAAAAGAAAATAGAAAAACAAAACAAAACAAAACAAAAACTAAATCAAAAAATAAGAAACAATGTTTTGCAGGAACTACATTTTGACTTGATCCCAAAAGGGTACGTAGGCAGCCTCTCCCTGAGGTTCAGTCACACCAAAATAAAAATCCCAATTTCCCCCAAAATTAAAACTGGGGCAGATGATATGACGGTTCGGTTAAAATCCATCGAAATGCTTCCAAAGTTGTAATTTCACTTAAAATCCCTTTTACCTAAAGACATTGTTCAAGTCCTTCCGATCAATTGGCAAAGGCAGGAAAGTGAAAAACATCATTGATGGAATCTGATTCAATTCAAATTGAGAGAAATAAAATGAGAGAGTCTTATCGGTGAAAACCCTCAGGCACCAAAAGGCGACGGTGTGTAGAGTAACTGAAAATGAGAGAGTCTGTTTAGTAAAAACTCACAAAGAGCACTATCGGGCGACGGTGAGAAGAGAAATGAGAGAGGTCGATTGGCAAAAATCAGCAAAGGGCGCTGTCGATGGAAAAGGAAAACACCTCTTCACTAAAAAGTCCTGGCAGGGTTCCCTGGTTCTGAAATGCACATCAATGGGTTCATGTGAAGCTGGAAAGTTTGTGTGGGTCGGGCATCCAGTCCAAGAAGCATGTCATGTTCATTTGAAGCTGGCATGCACCCCAGATAAGTCCTTTTTCCCCCCGATAGGGACACTTCTCTTTAAACTCATACGCTCGCCTTTATGCATACTTTTTCTTTGAATCCCTTTCAGTTTAACTCTAATTATGAAACTATTACAAAGAAAGGTGGCAGGACAGATTTCACAGTGCTCCGCCTGACAAAGGTAAAAGGAAATACCCAGCCTCAGCGGGTGCATCAGTCCAATCCCGATTGACCATGCGTGTTGATTGCTTCCAATACAAAGATATTTGAAAAGAAAGAAAGTCAAAGGCAAAGGTCTTAAGGTAGAAGGAAAAGGTCAAATCCCATATGGGCGAGTTGTAATAAAATTTTGAAAGTTGAATCATGGTGGTTAAAAAGGCAACTTGTCTACGAAGCCAACAAGCAAGAAAGTTCTCAACAGAAATGGAGGCCGGAATCAAGCACTGGAGATAATCAAGGTCACAAACTGTGATGACCCAGCCCGTTGTCACAAGAATTACCACCCCGTTACCTTTTATTTATATGTTTCACGTTTCTATATCGGTGTTAGAGTCTATCGGGTAAGTTAGGAGTGATTCTGGTTGAAAATGAAGCAAATAGCCTTTTGAAAGGAAACTTATTTATGAAAAGTCAACTTGGAGTTGACTATATAGTTAGAGGGCTCGAAATCAAATTCTGATGATTCGGTCAGTTCCGGGAGGTGATTTGTGACTTAGGGAAGCGACCGGAATTGAATTTGGAGGTCTGGTGTAGAAATAAGCTTGAATTGGCTAAGGTTGAATTTTGGAGAAATCCGAACGGTAGGTGAGATTTTGATCCGGTGGTCGAAATAGAATTCCGACAATTTTTGTAGCTTTGTTAGGTGATTTTGGATATGTCTGCAAATTTTCAGGTCATTCGGACGTCGTTTGGTCGGGTTTTTGATTGAATGTTGGTTTCGGAAGTTTTTGATGAAACGTAGGCTTGAATCCTTTTTGATTCTATGATTTCCGTGTTTAAGGGCATGATTTTATGATTGTAACAAGTTTGTATCGTGTTTTGGAGTAGGTTGGTGGTTTTCGTCGGGGTCCCGGGGGCCTCGGGATGAATCCGGGGGTCCAAACGGACCATTTTGTGTCAAAAGGCACTGATGTTTCTGCTGCAATAAATGCAGAGGATTTTTGTTCTCCGCGATCGTGAAGTGTCCCATGCGATCGCATAGGGTTGTGTTTGGGTGCATCGCGATCGCGATGGTTTGTATGTGATCGCGTATGTCAGGGATTTAAGGCAATGCGATCGCAGTCGAGGTTGTGCGATCGCGTAGGTTCGAAGTTGGAAGCTATGCGATCGCGGAGGAAGTGTCGCGATCGCATAGAGGTAAATTGGTCGCTAGATTTTTTGTGCATCGCGATCGCGTGCCAAGGGCCGCGATCGCATAGAGTAAACTGACTGTCAGTATATTAAAATATCAGAACAGTGTATTCGCGAACCATATACACATAACCTCCATTTTTGAGTTCTAAGAGAGCATATTGACGGGAACTGAAGAGAATTTCACCGGGTAATCATCGGAAGTAAGTTTTATGGCCTAAATATGTTATTTTATCATGGAATCTTCGTGTATTTCACTGTTAATGGGAGATTAATGAGGGATTTTAGCCCTAAACCTGGTTATGGAAAATTATTGATTTGAATGGGCAAACGGAGTCCGATTTTGAGAAATTTTATATGCATGGACTCGTGTTGAGACGAGAATTCCGAATATGTGACTTTCGTAATTTTTCGAGAAGCGTACCGAAAGTCAGGTTTTGGCAACTTTGTAGTTTTTGGTGTAATTTGAGTTGTTTTGACTGGGTAACGTCCCATTGGCCTATTTTGATGTATTTCTATTGAATTTGATCAGATTCTACACATGTGGAGGCCGATTCTCGTGCCAAGGGCATCACGGACTAGTCGTCGAGCCGAGTCGAGGTGAGTAATGGGTGTGGGTGATGACCAGCGGGTTCGAAACCCCGGTATATCACTTTGTGACGCTGTATTGAGGCGAGACACGTACTCTCCTGAAAGTGCGGGGTCAAATGTGATTGGGGACTATGGCTTAGTCTGACCTGTTGTTACTATACGGTGTTTTTGGCCACTATTGAGCCGGTGAACCTCCTACTTGGATGGTTGTGTACATTTTGGGGCTGTGAGCTAGTTATTGGGATCTTGCGAGGATCTTTATTATTGTTTATGTGATATTGACATGCTATTTTACTACCAGTCCTGAGCTATTACTGTCATAATGCTTTTCCAAACTCTGGAATTTCTGATATATTGTTTTCTACTGAAAAATGATAAAAAGAGTTTTCAAGCTGACTAGTAGTGGATCGGGCTGCGCGCCGCAGCGGTATATATGTTGGATCGGACTGTACGCCATAGTAATATTATGCTTGGGCTGTAGGATCCCATCCCGAGTCTAAACCCCCACAGTGAGCACGGGTACCCAAATTGGATCGGGCTACGCTCCGTAGCGGTCATATTCATGCATTGCATTGCATTTAGCTATACCTGTTAGCTGTTATGTTGTTGGTGGATATTGCTATTTCGGATATTGTTCATGTTGATACTGTTGCAGGTTATTTGGGTATAGCTTTACTTAGTGCTATGTTGGGTATTATTACCTTCGCTGTCTTACCCCTGCTTATTACCACTGAGTCTGGAAGTACTCACTTTACTCCCTTCACCTTGTGTGCAGATCCAGGTACGTCGCAGCAGAATTGATTCTGTAGCTGCTTGGAGTTGTGTCTGGATAGTCAAGGTAGATGCTCGCGTCCTCAGGACCTGACTCTCTCCAACTTATCTTTATTCCTGTTTTATCTATTTCCGCACTTGAGCACGGTTGTATACACTATTGCACTTCATATTTTCTGGTAGAGGCTCATGACTCGTGACTCCTGGTCTTTTGGGAGGTTTTGTTGGTTCAGGATGTGTAATCCTTGTATTTGGATATTTTCATTAAATCGTTCTATCTTTGTTTATGCCTAAAAGTGGTTAAATTGTGAGGTGTCTACTCCGTGATTTCTGTTGATTGGTCGGGCTGGCCTAGTAGTGTGTTGGGCGCCATCACGACCGGGTTTGGGGTAGTGACACAAACCAACCATCATTTCAAACTAATAAATTGTTCTTTGTTGAAAGCAGGTTCCATTCAAAGCAACCATACAAGAATCAGGTGCAATCCAAAAGAAATGAAATGTGCAAACATTTAAACAACTTTGGAACAAAAAAGCAAGCAAAAGGGAAGTTTCCTGAAACTCTTTTATGCATTTTGGCTAATTGAAAAAAATAAAAAAGAAAGAAGAAAAAAAGAAGGAGAAAAAGAAGTGCAAAATGAAAATGAAAAAAAGAAGAAGAAAACAAATCATGGTAGCAAGGGGCTTTTTCTTTTCCAAATCCCGGCATAACCCGTGGATCTCCTTGGCATAACCCAAGAAGCTTTTTCTTTTTCAAATCCCGGTATAACCCGTAGATCTCCCTAGCATAACCCAAGGAGCTTTTTCTTTTCCAAATACCGGCATAACCCGTGGATCCCCCTGGCATAACCCACGAGGATTTTTCTTTCCAAATCCTGGCATAACCCGTGGATCTCCCTGGCATAACCCAAGGAGCTTTTTTCTTTCCATCCCGGCATAACCCGTGGATCCCCTTGGGTTATTTTTCTTTTCAAATCCTGGCATTACCCGTGGATCCCCCTGGCATAACCCAATGGTCTTTTTCTTTCCAAATCCCGGCATAACCCGTGGATCTCCCTGGCATAACCCAAGGAGTTTTTTTCTTTCCATCTCGGCATAACCCGTGGATCCCCTGTAACCCTATGGGACTTTTCTTTTCAAATTCCGGCATAACCTGTGGATCTCCCTGGCATAACCCAAGGAGCTTTTTCTTTCCATCCCGACATAACCCGTGGATCCTCCTGGCATAACCCAAGGAGATTTTTTCTTTCCATCCCGGCATAACCCTAGGATCCCCCTAGCATAACCCAAGGGGCTTTTTCTTTCAAAATCACGGCATAACCCGTAGATCCCCCTGGCATAACCCAAGGGGTTTTTTCTTTCCAAATCTCGGCATAACCTGTTGATCCCTCTGGCATAACCCAAGGGCCTTTTTCTTTTCCAAATCCCGGCATAAGCCGTGGATCTCCCTGGCATAACCCAAGGAGCTTTTTTCTTTCCAAATCCCGGCATAACCCGTGGATCCCCCTGGCATAACCCAAGGGGCTTTTTCTTTCCAAATCCCGGCATAATCCGTGGATCTCCCCGGTATAACCCAATGAGCTTTTTCTTTACCAAATCCCGGCATAACCCGTAGATCTCCCTGGCATAACCCAAGGAGCTTTTTTCTTTCCAAATCCTGGCATAACCAGTGGATCTCCCTGGCATAACCCAATGAGCTTTTTCTTTTCCAAATTCCGGCATAACCCGTGGATCCCCCTAGCATAACCCAATGGGCTTTTTTCTTTTCCAAATCCCGGCATAACCCGTGGATCTCCCTAGCATATCTCAAGGAGCTTTTTCTTTCCAAAATCCCGCAAAACCCTAGGATCTCCTTGGCATAACCCAAGGAGCCTTTTCTTTCCAAAATATCGGCATAACCCGAGGATCTCGATTGCATAAACCAACTAGCTTTTTCTTTCCAAATCCCGTCATAACCCGTGGATCCCCCTGGCATAGCCCAATGGGCTTTTTCTTTCCAAATCGGGGCATAACCCGTGAATCTCCCTGGCATAACCCAAGGACCTTTTTCTTTCCAAAATCCTGGCATAACCCAATGAGCCTTTTTTTCTTTCCACCCCGGTATAACCCGTGGATCTCCCTGGCATAACCCAAGAAGCCTTTTTCTTTTCCATCTCCCTGGCATAACCCAAGGAGATTTTTCCTTTTCTGGCATAACACGGTCATCTTTTAGCATTCATCAAGATACATAAGCCTGATTTAATCACGTAGACATGTATCACAACTAACTCACGAAATTTTCCTAGTGAAAACTGAGGCAAAAAATTTCGTTTGTTTGTTTGTTTTGATGTCTTAAGATGATCTTACCACAAGGCACAGGATTCAAGATGACCAAGAAAAGAAGAAAAGAACAAAAAAAAATGAACTCAAATATGAAGCAAGCAAGGTTACGGAGTTTTCAAAATCTGATCAAAATTAAAAGCTCCACTGATCCCATTTCAACCCAATGCTACATGAAAAAGTAGACGCCTACAACTTGTGAGCATCAAGATTCAAATCGAAGTCCGCAACAAAAACAGCTAAGACTCAAAATGAAGATTCAAGAGAATTGTAGATAGGAATCTTGTAACTCATAGTTGATAGGCATAGCTAGATTAGCTTTGATTTTCCTTTTTGGTGTAATAAGGAGGTTAGCAAGCAGTAGTAGCAGCAACAGTAGTGACAATCACAGCTCCCGGTAGTCCCAGCTACCAAACTTTCCAAAACTACACAGACCTGATTCCTTTATAGCCAAGGATATGTAGGCAACTTTTGAAGCAAGGTTCGGTCAAATGGTTTTCAAAATGATTCTCATGGAGTGCCAAGCGCGCAAAAATCCTTCATAGCGCTCATTTATATTTGCCCGAAAACCCTTCGTGTACTCGAGCAAAGAGGGGAAGCTGTGAGCACATGATTTTTGCCACGCTTAATTTACTCCTACAAATTCATTAAAATTAGAACTTTTTTATTATTATTTGAATTGATTGCATAATTTTGTGTTTTGTTTGTATTTTTGCATACATTTTTAGTTGATATAACTCATAAAAGAAAATACAAAAATATCATGCATTGCATTTAGAGTTTGTTCACATTTTAGGAGTAATTAATTAGTTGTATGCTTTATTAAAAATAAAAATCACAAAAATGACCATTTTCTACATTTTATCCTTTTATTGATTTTTTATTTTTATATAGGATTAGGTGGATTTTATAACTTTATAATTATTTAATTAGCTTAATTTTTCACATTTTTAGATAATCTTGAATTTTAGGAATTTTGAAATGAAAGAAAGAATTGGAAATGGGGTTTACTCTTGTGAAATTGGGTCAATTTCTGCTTACCCAATCTAGCCTATCGTTTCCCCCTATTCTACCCTGCCCCAACACCCATCCAAGCCCAAAATTCATTTCCTAGCCCAATCCATAAGACCACCCGGATCCAGGCCTCCCAGCACCCAAAACGACGTCGTTTTAGTTAATGCCAAATCCATCTGGGCCATTGATCTATCCCAATCCAACGGCCACAATCAATTCTAGACATTAAATAAAATTATCCGAAAGTCATCCTAAAAACCTAGACATACACCCCTTTCCTCGTACAGAACTCCCTCCCCCTGTAACGATCGGTGACCGCCTAACACCAGCACACCCCACCATCCCTCCGCCTACCACCGCCGACCGAAAATAACCGGCGGCAGCGTAACGCCAATCAACCCCAAAATTTCACCCCTTATTCTTTTCTTTCTCCTCTTTCCAACCCCCAAACTTGTTCTCCCAAATCTTTGCCGATGTTCTCGAATCTTAGATCTAAAATCCGGCCAAAATACAAACTTGCCCAAAAAATCTCCAAATCACACCATACAACCCCATAACCTCCCTCATCTCGAATATAAGTTTGCTTCCCCTCAAATCTGAACCAGCTGCCTCAAAATTCGGATCTAGGGTTCATACTGTCTGGGCCATTTCGTAGATTTTTTTTTGTCGATTGATTCCTAGTTAATATTATAGGTCTATTTTTAACAAAATAGATCTATAATATTAACCAGAAGTCAATTTCGCACGATTATTTTTAAGAAGTTCAATCTTGGTAAGTCTTCTTCTCATTTTCTTTTTAATTTTTATTTTTTTAGCATGATTCATGTTTTTAAAACTGTCTAATTAAGTGCATTTTAGTTTCCTAATCATTTTTTTGATAGCTAAATAAGATTATGTTGTATTAATTCTGAGTTAAAATCTATTTTAGTTTAAGTGCTCATTTGTTAGTTTATTGTTAAGTATTATATTAGTTTTAATTAGTTTAATTTGATTAATTTGTTCGAGTACCCTTTGTTTGAATCTGATTCTTTTTAGATTTGTTTCTTGAATAATCGTTTTAATTTAGTTTAATGATTCTTGACTAGTTTTCAATTTAGGATTCATTAGTTAATTAGTATTAGGATTTGGATATAGCTGGTTTAGGATTATTTTATCCAACTATAGTTAATATTAACTAAGGGTAAAGGGGTCCTATATAGTTGACTATGGTCTGTAAATTCAAGGGTACTTTAAGGGAAATTTTGGTATAAAAAGGGTAATCTCATAAATCCAAAATAGGGGTAAGGGTAACTGAGGCCTTTCATAGTTAAAAGAATACACTAGACCCTTCTAGAAGGGGTCTAAGTGTAAGGTTCTATAAATTTAGTGCATTTACTAGTTAAAAACCGAGGGATTAATATGAAAATAACTAGGGACCAATAAAGAAAATAGTAAATCTGAGTTTTGCCCTAGCTTAGGCCTATAAAAGGCACCCAAATGCCTTGAAATACAAGTTTCAGAACTCTGAAAATTCAAGAAAATATCCAGCTCCTAATTCCCATTCAAACCCCTTTCTTCAATCTTGAATTTCAAGTTTGAATTTCAAATTTCCAAGAGATTCAAATTTGAAGTTTTACAGCTCTAAAAAATCCTTCTTTAGATCTTAAAATTCTGTAGAAAAAAACCAAAAAAGCAACATAAACTCTCAAAAAGTCTCAAAAAAATACTGTCCTAATAAACCATAAGTTAATTCCAATTTTAGTTTGTTGAGGTACATTGTCTGGTGTACTGTTTAGTTGTTGAAGTGTTCTGTACATTTCTGGAGTGATTTCAAAGGAAATTTGGACTGTTTCGAGTCACTTTTGGGTCTATTTGATTTGCTGGTGGTTCATTTCCTGTTTGGCTTGATTTTGAACTCTTCCTAGATCGTTGAAATTGCTTTGGGCTGTTGATTCAACATATGTTCACTACTGTTAGCTGATCTCTCCTCTTTCCTTCTTATTTGCTGTTTCCAGGTATACATTTGTACACCCCTGCTGAAATGAAATGAAATTACATTCTAGATTTGGTATTCATCTAAGTAGTGGAAATCATTGCTAGTTGGATATTGTGTAATTATTTAGATTTCATTTATTCGAGTTGCTTTAGGCCAATGATTGTTAATTAGGATTATCTTAAATCGGATTGAACTATAATTTGTACTGGACTATTTTATGTTTATGAGTACTAGATCTGGTAATACCAGGGTCATTTTGGTTTAAATTGATTGATGAAGTATAGTTTGGAAGTCATGAAAACTCGAATTGAGAATGATTCAAATTTTGGTTTTCATTCGTGAATAGTAGTTGAAACCTGTGAGTATTTAAAGTTTGAAGTCAGTATAGTATAGTTAATGTCACTAGTCCCTTAGTTTAACATTTTTTTAATTTTAAAACGGGATTCAATAATCATAGTTTTACATAAGTTGGCTTAATCGAATAATTAAGGTCACTGAATTTAATCTCACTAGCTATCTTATGCACCTTCAATGATTAATTTTGAGTTAATTGGTATAAGAAAAAATCGAAATGTCTGCAAATTGCACTAGGCCACTTCTTTAAGGCCTAAAATAAATAAGAAAAGTGATGAAGTGAAAACTCCTCTAAATCATACTAGGAATATAGCGAATTAAATCATGAATATAAAATCGGGTTTTGAATTAGGTAGCGGGTTCAAGCTAAAAAGATTTATCCTTTTGTTTGAATTCGGACTTGAATTTGGGGCCTAAATTTATATTCGCGAATTAATTGACCTTTAGAGACAAATAATAATAGAAATTTGTAGTTGCTTTAGGTTGGACCTTAACAAAAAATGAGACAAGCCTCGCCGAACAAAAACTCAAAATTGCGGGGCCCTCATTAGTTACTTAATAAAATAATTAGAGATTCAGGACAGGCCGTTTAGCGAATTTCACGGCCTTCCCAAAAGATAATAACATGTTAGACACTATAGGCACGTTTTTAATAATATTACCTTTCTAATTCGGGTGTGTATTTCATACAACCCAAATCCAAATCCGAAAATGTCAAATAAAGATGTGTCGAGGATCCAGGTGCATTTCATGTGACGTGATCCGAAAACATATTTTTAGGCGACGTTCACTTTCGTAAAAAATAATTAAAAAGCGGTAAATAATTATAAAATTGCATTATAGGTTGGAGCATGTAAAATATTAGATTTTTAGCCATTTATGATAAATTAAGCGACCGTGCTAGAACCACGGGATCTAGGGGTGCCTAACACATTCCCTCGGGTCAACAGAATTTCTTAGACAGAATTTTTGGTTCGCAGACTCTCAATAGGGAAGTCGAATAATTTTCCTCGATTTGGGATTTAAACCGATGACTCGGGACACCAGAAGTCAATCATTTCCCGAGTGACGACTCTAAAATAAATAAATAATCCCAATTCGAATAATATCACTTAAATTGAAAAAAACTCCCCTTTTATACATTTCACCCTTCGGGGAATGGTGTGTAAAAAAAAGGAGGTGTGACAGGCGACCAAGCGGGTATGGAAGCATCTAGTGCGAATGTTTCTGACGCCGTTCGTTCCAAAGGCGAGGCTGTGATTCGGGAGCCTGCTTTCGAGGACGTCCTTGGGACTTCTTGTCCCGTAGTTGAGTCGGTGAATGAACTGACATTTAGAGAGGTCCCCTCGCCTCCATCTCCCCTTATTGAAGAGGATGCTTCTAAGGACGATGAGCTGCTGGAGCGAAAGAAGCACCGACTACTCCTTGGTAAAGGCGTGGTTGTGGAACAGAGGAAGGCGATCACTCGTCGCCTTGAGTCGAGGTCGGTCTTTATGGGCGATGCCATTCGACCAGAGAGGGAAGCCCTCTTGAGAGGCAAGTTGTGGGCGATACCACTTCTTCTCATGTTGAGGATGATAGCACGCCGACTGTCGCCGGGCTGGCTGCTGACGAGGAAAGGGATGCTCCTAAACAGGCTCCTACTTCCGCGGACGTGACGCATAAAGACTATGCCCGGGTGGATATAGCAATGATATGACCAACCCGATGGCTTGTGATTCCTACGGGATAAAACCAGTTGCTGGACAACGAGCAGGCCGCGGTGGATATGTCTTTGTTATGTGATGCTGTCGAGACAGAGCCTTTGAAGGTCGTAAGCGACATGTATTTATCTCGTCGAGTCGCTAGCGCTGCCTTGCAGGTAAGACTTTGTTATTGTTTTTCATCGTTCTATCATGATCCCTGAGGCGTGTGTCATTTTGAATTATGTCTCTTCTTTGTCTTTTTCTCAGACCCTTATCTTAGAGGTGGAGTGAGGCCGGCGGAAGCGGAAGAAGAGCGCCGCCCTTAGGAAGGTGACGAAAAAGTACAAGGAGGTCCGTGGTAAACACAAGACACTGGCGGACCTTTACACCCAGGACCCTCAGTTTCAAGTTTTTAGTGAGGGTTGCCTTTTATTTATCGGAGATAACCGTAGTTTCCCCTTACCCTGTTAGAGCCTTAGCCTTTTGTGTTTATCGGTGGCCGTGGACTTTTGTTTATCGGAGATTACCGTAGTCTCTCCTTACGCTATTAGAGCCTTAGCCTTTTGCGTTTATGGGTGGCCGTGGCCTTTCATACATTGGAGATGGCCGTAGTCTTTCCTTACGTTGTTAGGGCCTTAGCCTTTTGTGTTTATGGGTGACTGTGGCCTTTTATATATTGGAGATGGCCATAGCCTTTCATATATTGGGGATGGCCGTAGCCTTTCATACATTGGGGATGACCGTAGCCTTTCATACATTGGAGATGGCCGTAGCCTTTTATACACTGGAGATGGTCATAGCCTTTCATACATTGGGGATGGCCGTAGCCTTTCATACATTGGAGATGGCCGTAACCCTAGTCCATGTGATATGCCATTCGTGCCGATCGCCGGTATGCTTGGTGTATCAGATTTAAATTTCTAAACATTCCCGAGCATCTCCTTCGTCACCTCATTAAAAACATCTCCGAGAAAACCCAATTGGGACAAAACTTGGATGAGGTAAAAAGAGTATGACTCGGGGGATACTCTTTCTCAAAATGGAAATGCTTGAGGTGGGAGACGTTCCAGTTGTTTTGGAGCGTCTTCCCGTTCATGGTCTCTAGTCGGAAAGAACCTTTATTTGCTGTTGCGGTGATTTTATAGGGTCCATCCCAATTGGTACCCAACTTTCCTTTGTTAGGATCTTTAGATGCCAGTATATTGGCTTTTAGCACGTAGTCACCTACTTTGAGTGGTTGGATTTTTTGCTTTCTTGTTGTAGTATCTTTCGATCTGCTGTTTTTGGGCCACTAGCCTAATATGGGCCATTTCCCTTCTTTCTTCGGCTTCGTCAAGGTCTTGTAGTAGATTTGTGTCGTTCTCCTCTCCGCTCGTGTACGAGTACCTTAGACTCGGTTCACCGACTTTGAATGGTATGACATCATCAGTTCCGTAGACTAGTGAGTAAGGAGTTTCTCTTATGGAGGATTTGGGGGTAGTTCTATGCGCCCATAGTACCTCTGGCAATAGCTCAGGCCATAGTCCTTTAGGGTCTTCGAGGTTTTGTTGGATGGCTCTGCCTGACCGTTGGCGGCAGGATGATATGGCGTTGAGAGTATTCTTTTGATACGCCATTTGTCGAATAAGTCAGTTGTTTTCTGTCCTATGAACTATCGTTCGTTGTTGCAGGTGATTTCCTTGGGGATGCTGAAACGACATTTAATGTTCTTCCAGATGAAGGCGATGACCTCTTGCTCGCGAATCTGGGCGTAGGCACCTACTTCTACCCACTTGGAGAAATAGTCAGTTATCAAAGGGGCGGTCCAATTATGTCCTTCCCCATTTGATGAAAGGGCCATGGTGAAATGACTCAATAGAGGGGTTCCCCTGGTTGATGTATCAAAGGGGCAAACTTTTGGCATTTCTCGCACTAGCGAATGTATTCTGCCGCGTCTTTTTTCATGGTAGGCCAGTAGTATCCAGCCCGTACTAGACATCGCACGAGTGCTCGGTTGCCTGCATGAGCGCCGCAATGACCTTCGTGAACCTCCTCTAATACCGGCGTCGTTTGGTTGGGACCTAGGCACTTAGACACGGGTCCTCCAAAAGTTCTCTTGTAGAGGTCATTGTTTATTATACAGTACCTTGCTGCCTGCAAGCGAAGCTTTTTTGCTTCCTTTTTGTCGGGTGGTATATTTCTATCCTGCATATATGATATAAATTAGTTGCGCCTGTCCCAAGTTAGGTGTAGGGAGAGTACCTCGGTATGGTCGACTGCTGAGTGAAAGAGGGTGACAGTGCTTTCTTTATTTAGGTTGGTGGCGGCAGCGGCCAGTTTAGCCAGTCCGTCTGCTATAGTGTTACGCGCTCTAGGAACCTGTTCGAAGCGGCATTCGTCGAGTTGTACCATTAGCTTGTGGATTACTGCTTGATATTTTTGTAGCCTTTGTTCCTTGACCTGGTAAGTCCCGGTGACTTGATTTACCACGAGTTGTGAATCATAGTGTAGTACAAGTCGGCGAGCTCCGTACTTGATGGCTAATTTTATACCTGCAATGACGGCTTCATATTCTGCCTCGTTGTTAGTCATATTGCGACATCGTATGGACTGGAGAATTACTTCTCCCATGGGGACATCAAGGACGAGTCCCAGCCCCAATCCCGAGGCATTCGTGACACCGTCAGTGTAGAGAGTCCAGAGGTCAGTGTTAAAAGCGGCCTGTAGGGCTTCCTTCTCCGCCTCTGGCAATATTTTGACACTGAAATCGGCCACGAAGTCGGCGAAGACTTGTGACTTGATGGCAGTCTTGGGAATATAGGTGATATCATGCTCGTTGAGCTCTATGGCCCATCTGGCGAGCCGGCCCGATAGTTCGGGCTTGTGCAAGATGCTTCTCAGAGGGAAAGTGGTCACTACTTTGATGGGATGTCATTGGAAATAGGGTCTCAGCTTTTTAGAAGCCGTGACTAGTGCCAAAGCCAATTTCTCGAGGTGTGGTTATCGATTTTCGACATCTACTAGGGTTTTGCTAATGTAATAGATAGGTGATTGCGTACCTTTTTCTTCACGAACCAGTACCGCGTTGACCGCAACTTCCGATACGGCTAGGTACGTCAGTAGAGGCTCACCTGGTTTCACTTTTGACAGCAGCGGTGGCGATGATAGATACACTTTTAGCCCTTGTAAGGCTTTGACGCATTCATCAATCTAGTGGAATCCGTTGTCTTTTCTCAGCACGCTGAAGAACTTGTGGCATCTGTCCGAGGATCTGGAGATGAAGCAGGAGAGGGCGGCTATCCGACCTGTCAGTTTTGGGACTTGTTTCTTGTTGTTGAGCATTTAGGGTATTGAGGCGATTGCCTTGATTTGATCAAGATTGACTTCGATCCCCCTTTGGGATACGAGAAACCCTAAAAACTTTCCTAACGCCACGCCGAAGGTGCATTTCTCGGGATTCAGTTTCATCCCATACTTTTTCAGTATTTCGAAAGTCTCTTGCAAGTGGTCGATGTGGTCTTCCTTTCTAGCGGACTTCACTAGCATGTCGTCGATGTAAACTTCCATGGTTTTCTCGGGTTGCTCCTTGAACATCTTAGTGACCAGTCTTTTGTAAGTGGCCCCTTTGTTCTTGAGCTCGAAAGGCATCACCCTGTAATAGTATGTACCCTAGTGTGTGATGAACGTGGTCTTCTCTTGATCCTCCTCGGCCATTAAGATTTGGTTATAACCGGAGTACGTGTCCAAGAAGCTTAGTAGTTCATGCCCGGCGGTGGTGTCGATCAGTTGGTCGATGTGAGGGAGGGGGAAGGAATCCTTAGGGCAGGCCTTGTTCAGGTCGGTGAAGTATACACACATTCTCCATTTTCCGTTCTTCTTTTTGTCCATTACCACATTGGCGACCCATTGTGGATATTTTGACTCCTTAATAGAGCCGTTGGCGAGTAGTTTGTCTACTTCCTCGCGGATTGCCTTATTGATTGTGGTGTTGAACTTTCTCCTGATCTGTCTTACTGGTAGATGTAGCGGATCGACGTTGAGCTTGTGGGTGGCGATGTCTGGTGAGATTTCTGGCATGTCTGCATGGGAAAAAGTAAATGTGTCTGTATGGTTAGTCAAAAATTCATGGTACTTACCCAGGTCGGTGAGCCCGTGGCCGATGTATGCTTTCCATTCGAGGTTGCAACGATCTAGCTTAACTAGATCGAGGTCTTCGACTATGGCCTTACAAGCTTCTACAGTATCAGGGTCTTTGATGGCGTCGGACGCCGGGTCCGCTTTGGTCCCCGACACGGATGATTGCTATGCCTCCGCACTTGCCCTGCTCAGTTGTCGGGTGTGGGCGCAATCTTGTGTTATCTTATAACATTCTTGCGCTGTGCGCGGTTCTCCATTGATGCTGAATATTCCCCATGGAGCAGGGAACTTAACCATTTGGTATAAGCTCGAGGGGACCGCTCGCATGGCATGTATCCACGTGCGCCCGATGATGACATTGTATGTCGTCTCTTGGTTCATCACGTGGAAGGTGGTCTCCAAGGTGACTCCCCCCACCGCGGGGATGGGTAGAGTCACTTCCCCTGATGTGCGTTCCACTGCATTGTTAAAACAGTTATAGTTATATAGCGGGGTGTTATCCTGTCCTCGAGTCCCATCCGTGAGAGGACTCTCGGATGGATGATGTAGGCGCCGCTTCCGTCATCGATCATGACTCTCCTGACATCCGTATCAGCGATACGTAAAGTAATAACTAAAGCATCATAATGAGGGAAACACAAACCGTCGGCGTCAGACTTATCGAAGGTGATACTTCTTTCGAGGTCATCGTACCGTTCGTGGGAGATGGTCCTCTTCAGTCTGTGTGTGTTGGTGAATTTGATATGATTGAAGGCGACGTCATTCCCTTCTTCGACGATCATGTTCACCGTACGCGTTGGGGAGGGTGGCTTTGGTTGTCCGCGGGACTGCTCTCGTCCGCGCTCGAAATTGGCTTTCCCCTTGTCGCTGAGCAGCTCCTTTAGGTATCCTTGGTTTAGCATCCTGACGACTTCCTGTCACAGACCTATGCAGTCTTCGGTCCTATGTCCTCGTTCTTGGTGGAATTCACACAGAACATTTGATTTTCTTGTGGCAGGGTTCGATTTCATTTTTTGAGGCCACTGCACCTTGGTGCCGAGCTTTTCCAGTGCATACACAATCTCTGAAGGGGAAACACAAAAGTTATGTGATGAAAGTAAATGGGGCATACCTTGTTCGTTTATGAGCTGGGCGAGGTGACGTTGTAGTGCATCTTCCTATCGAGGGAGCGGAAGAGGAGACCTCATGTAAGGCTGATGTCGTTCTTTATTAGGGCAAGGGGGGGAGTTCTCGACATTCCTCGTGTCGTTGATCTCTCCTCGTGTCTGGGTGTATGGCTGTCAGCCGTTGGGTTGGTTCATTGAGGTCCTCTTCGTCTGCTCGTACCTCGGTGCAGTAGGCATTATGGATCTCATCCCAAGTTGTGGGGGGATATTTAATGAGCCGGCTTAGTAGTTTCTTAGTTGCTCTGGAGTCGTCCCTGCTGAGTCCGTTCTGGAAAGCGGCTACTGCCACGCCCTCCGATACGTTTGATAGGCTCATCCTTACCCTGTTGAATCTAGCAAGGAAGTCCCTGAGGCCTTCGCCCATGGTTTGTCTGACAGCGAAGATGTCGTTTACCCGTGTTTCTGCCTTCTTAGCGCCGATTTGTGCAGTGACAAACTTGTCTGCCATTTCTTCGAAGGTTGAGATTGCTTTGGCGGGCAGTTGGGAGTACCATGTCAGGGCTCCTCCGGTCAGTGTCTCGCCGAACTTCTTTAGCAGCACAGATGGTACCTGTTCCTTATACAGGTCGTTACCTTTTACGACGGTGACATAATGGATGAGATGATCTTCAGGGTCGGTGGTCCCATCGTATATCCTCAGATAAGGAGGCATCTTGAAAGTTTTCAGGATAGTGTAGGGGGCGGCTTCCTCGGAGTAGGGTTGCTCTACGAACCTTCCTACGTCACGTTTGGGCAGCAATTTGGGTGCTCCAGGGATCTTGTCGACCCTATCCTGATGCTCCTTCATCTGGTCGCGGATGGCATGATTTTTGCTCTCCATTTCTTCCATTTTTTCTCAAAATGGGCGTTAATGTATCGTCATGCATTTGCGTTTCGATGGATTGGTTGTTGGTTCGCGTTTCCTCTTGCTCGTCCGCTGTGGCGGTGATACTTGTTGTTGGTGCTGCTTTTTCATGACTCCGTGGTGGTTTTTCCTCTAGGCCGCTCAGGGCGCTTGTCAGCCATTCTTCCAGTAATTTCCTGACCGCTAGGGGTGCTTCTTTTGTAGCAGATGTGGATGTATCTTTTTCGTACAAGGTTGCAAGATCCCCGGAGGGGGAAGGCGAGGCTTCTGCCTCGGGTGCGATATCAGGGGTGGTGTTGATGGCAACGCTACCACCGACCTCGTTCAGGGAACTCAGGAGGTTGGTGGTGACTTCCGTTATAGCTTTGGACCAGGTGTTGTTTTCGGTCATTTTTAGGTTTTATCTGGTGATCTGATCCTTCGGATGTATACTACATGTCTGATTCTCGAAATCCCCACAGACGGCTCCAAATTGTTTGACCCAAAAGCTGTTGGTTGCTTTATGAATTAGGGACAATCAAAGATTATAAGAGGGTAATCGGAATCAACGGTAATAGACTCAAGGATAAATCTATAATTCGTATGTTGTTTACTCTAGTGAGATTGTAATAAGACTTATTGGAGTATCAAAACTAAACAGTAATAGAGATATGAGATAGAGAGAGAATGATAGTCAGAAGTTATATTATTAATGAAAATAACACTTGCCTTACAAATGAGGGAGGCATTTTCTTATATAGAAGGAGGCCCCCCTAGTCAGAATAAATATAAATGGGCGGAGGGGACGGAACGCTCGTACGGGCGAGTTTGTCAGTGCGCCTTTATAGTTAAGGGCGTACTCCTTTCCGTCGTATGGGCGTGAAGGAAGGTACATTTTACTTTGGTGGTCGTGCAGGGAGGCGTGATCGACTTACATCAGTCATGTCCGATTCGACCTCATACAGTTAGTCCCTCCGCCTATTGGAGATGTGTTCGATATATATCTGCAATGGGCGGAAAAGATCGACCCATCTCGGATCTTTCCACGTGTGCATATGTGGCATGTTCTCTAAACCGTCGTTTGCTGACGACATGCGTCATGATTACAACTGCTCCCGAGGCAGGCCAGAAGGTGATTTGACATTTCGGTTTCCCGCTTCCTTTTCTAACACTAACCTCTTCGAATCCCGTGTACTGGCCCGCTATAAATAGGGAGGGATTTCAAGTTTTTCCATTCTTCGGATCCCTACAAGAAGTTCTTTGCACCTTTGTCATTTTTTTATAGCGATATTCATCCCCGTTGGTCCACTTGTTCAAGAACCAACAAGTGAAGATGGCAACTCTCAAATTTTAACATGGTTGAATCAGAAAGAAAAAGGGTCAACTGTTTTTGTTTCTTTTGGAAGTGAATATTTTCTATCTCAAGAGGATAGGGAAGAGATTTCTCATGGGCTAGAGCAAAGTAGGGTTAATTTCATATGGGTTTTGAGGTTTCCAAAAGGGGAAAAACTCAAACTTGAACAAGCATTACCACAAGGGTTTTTCAAGAAAGTAGGGGAAAGGGGAATGGTAGTTGAAGATTGGGCGCCACAAGCAAAAATATTAGGAAACCCTAATATCGGAGGATTTGTTAGTCATTGTGGATGGAATTCTGTTTCTGCGTACATATTACCCTCCCCATACCCCACTTGTGAAATTATACTGAGTTGTTGTTATTGTTGTTGTTGCTAGCAATTTTTTTTTAATTATACAAAGTCTAAATCAAAACTACCGAATCAAATTAATCAATAACTTATACAATAATTTCGTCTTGAACAATTCTTTTTTCTTATATGGTATTTGGTACTCGTTTTGAGGACTGACTAATTGTAGAAAAAAATAATTCTAAATTCAGTTTCTCTACTTAGTAGGCATTTGGACATAAAAAATATAATTTTAAGAAAAATAGTATTTGGAGTTAAGTTGAAAAATAGTACTATATGAAATTTGAAATTATATTTGGACATGTATTCCATTTGAAAAATATTACAGTTTTGTGAGCAAGGAAAAAAGTTTTTGAAAATTTTGAAAAATGGTCAAAACCAATACTTGATTTTTGAAAAATCTATTTTCATTTTCCCCCCGAAAACTTACAAAATTTCATGGAAAAACACAGTTCTGATTTTTCTATGGACAAACGGGGCACTTTATTCACTAATGTGAAATTTTACTGTGCGAATCTTACACGAGTACGGAACACGGAGCGTGAAAACCGAAAAAACAAAATCCCGCTCCCATTTTGATGTCTCGTTACCGTTACATCCTCCCATTAATTTTCGCTACTTTCATTTTTAACCCCAAAACTTATTTTATTTACCTATATAACCTTAAGAGTACTTTTTGGCTAAATCCATAGTAGATCAAACAATTTGACCCATTTCCTCTGCAACACAACCCTTTCTTCTTAGCAATGCCAATAATGGTTGCTAATGAAGAGAACAATTCTACACCCACTTTTACCAGCAATTTTCCAGATGAAAAAGAATCATCATTTTCATCACCAAATCCAGATGCACTGGCGTCCAGTGGAAGTGTTTTAGTAAATGGAGTTGAATTAGAGCTAGCCCTGTCGCCGGAGCCACAAGAAGGCGCGTCAGGTACACGCGCCACCAGTAAATATGGTACAAGGAGAGAATTGAAGGCCTTGCTGACGCCGGAGAGTAATGGTTCAGTGAATGTAGGTGAAAAGTCCCGAGGATCTTGGAGAAAATATACTGTTTCAGCTGAATCGCCAAAAACATCGGAGAAACTTTTAGCGGACTATTCGGTGGGAGAAAGGACTTTAAGGTCAAGAAAAATAGAAGGTTTTGTTAATAATGAGAATAATAATAATAAAGGATCTGATAAAAAGAGGAAAAATTCATCAGATTCAGTGGGGAAAAATGGGAGGAAACAGAAAAGCAATGCCTGTTTTGTTGGCGAGCCAATAGCTGCAGAGGAAGCTCAAGAGAGGTGGCAATGGCGTTACGACTTGAAGGTTGGTATACTTGTACATATTTTTGTTTTACTTTATTTTACTCATAGGCTCGAAATTCTATCAAATTCTATTTGATTTACTTGTTTCTAAACTTATTATTTGTTGTTATTTAGTGAATTTCTTAACACATATATAGGGTATAAGCTAGAACTACTAGTTCGAATGAAGCCATACTTCTACACTCCATCTAGAGGTGGCAAAATGGTTAAAAAAAAATAGTTAACCATCCATATTATACACTAAAAAATGGGTTGGATAATGAACTAATATTTAAAAACGGGTCAAATATAGATAAGAACCATATTATCCATTTAGAAAATGAATAACCAAGGTCTAACTTTTACATTTGTAAAGCCTCAAATTGGGAGTTTCTCAAGTTATAGAGACTAAGAATTCTCCCAAAAGTGATCATATACAAGAAGTCATGTATAATATGGGTTACCCATATTATCCGCTGGTTAACCCATATTTTATCCGTCTTAAATATGGATCGGGTCGGATAATTGATCCGTTTTTTTCATTACCCGTTTTCGACCGGAACCATATCCGACCCAACCCGCCCGTTTGCCACTCCTAACTACATCTGCCCCAATTTACTTTTATTTACTGAGGTAGTGTGGTATTTAGCCAAGTATAGGTGTATCTCGTCTAATCCATCGGGCAAGTCCACCATCGTAGATATTGGATAAATCTGCCTGTGGATTAGATTTGCTCGTGAATAGCTCAATTAAGTGTGGCTTCGGGCTGTTACTCCTATAAGCAACTATTGAGCCATCCCATTGAGGATGATCTTAGTATATAGTGTTTTTTCTTAATTTCTTTTTTATTACGCCGGTGAGGGGAAGGCAAAGGTGAAGGAGAGGGGTGGAGAATGGAGCAACGAAAATCAAACTCACGTATGTATGGAAGACTTGCACCGATACCACTTTGATATAACCCTTGGCGGTGGTACATAATGTTGGTTTTAACTTTTCTTTTGGTCTCTTTGTTTTTCTTTCTTATGGGTGAGTTAGATTTCTCATGGAGATGCTCTTATCACTTATCAGTACTTTAACCACTTTGTAAGACCAAGCTGCAATCCGTTTGCGTTAGCACAAGGAATTGAGACCAAAATGTCCTTAAAGTATCTAATTTTAATGAGATGGCAGGGATATCTTAGTGGACGAAAATTTGTTACCATTTTCATAAAAATGTTATATTAGTGAAAGCAAAAATGAGTATATTGCTGACATACTTCAGGAAGGTAGTATGTTAGCAAAACTATATATATATATATATATATATATATATATATATATCACCTGCTCTCTTCCTCCCACATTCTTTTTCCCTTTTCTTTCTCCTGGTTTGCCATGGATGGATGAATCTCAGACCACCTAGTAGTAAGTTCTGAAGTTTGACTGGTTGATTGAAACTCAAATAATAATTGCCGTAACTTTTTCCAGTAGTGGGAGGATTAAATAGTTGTAGTTTGATAATTGGATTCAGGAATCTAGTAGAATGGATTGGAGCGATCCACTTTGATAATGGTTAGTAAATTCCAAGATTTACTCAGCAATTATTCGAATATGCGAACAATTGGTCTCATTTGATTATGAAATGATGAGAGGAACAACCGTGCATCAAGCATTTTTTGTGGTTGTAATTTTCCTCTTATTCGTTATAAAAAATTGGAGGAAAATAAGACCAATTTAATGAGTTTCTTTGGGAAGATTTAAGATAAATTTAATGTATTACCAATGCATGAGATATGGACTAGTTTATGGCAATATAGAGAAGAAGAAGAAGAAATGGAGTAGTTCCTTCTTTGGTGAGGCCCGAGGGAGGATGGAAACACAAGAGAGAGGAAGGAGGACCTGAGATTTAGACTTTGACGTAAAAGGACAAAAAAGTCATCACCACTAATGAACATACTAGATGAAGGTAAGGTGTGTATGTGTGTGTCTATATGTATATGTATATTTAGGTTAGTATTGTACCCATTTTCTCATTCTCCAAAGTACCCTTACAAGCACATTATAATCTCTTTAATAATGAGGATATTTTCATCTTCCCCCCAATATTTTAATACTCCTTGGCTACTTCCCCATCCAATTTTCTTGCCTCTTTCTCCGCCGAGTTGTGAACCGCTTCCCATTTCATTTGCCGCGTGATCTTTCTCTCCATTGCTCTCTCAGGTTAACTATTAAATCGTTTAGCTCCTCTATCCTTTTTTTTTTGTTTTTTTTTTGTTTATGATAAATTCTTTTGTGCTAGTTTTGCCATGTCCCAGTTTGGTTTCACCCACCGGACTTCTGACCTCACCGTGTTTTCACTTGAAGAAATATTATTTATCATTTTTCCAAAAGCAAAGGACATTGAGAATTAAAAGAAAAAGAAAACAATTTCAAGAACATCTGTCAATGATTCTCCTCCAATCTTTACTCCTGTGTCTAGAGAAAAAAACAGCAACATTCATGATGGGGTTCTTTAGTGTTAACTCAGACAATTTCTTTTAACTCCGTTATCAATGACAATTGTTGTAGATTGAAGTTTTTGTTGAATGGTGGAGGGAGCAATGAGGATCTCGTGCCGAAGAACATGGAAGAGGTGGACTAATTGGAGAGAAAGCTAGAGTCGGGTTTAGTTATTCAGAGGGAAAGACATAGGGTAGTTGGGTAGTGAGGTGACTGAATTTTTATCTGAAATCTCAAGCAAATTTTGAGGTGGTTACATGCATTATAAATTTTTAAAAACGAAGTCTCAGAGGAGCACACATAATATATGTCCAGATATTTTTAACAAAGTAAAATGGGGTCTATGACTCATTGTGACCAAACTTCTTGAAACTATAACCTCATAGTCGTTATAGCGTTTTTCAATCACCTTCAACAACAACAACATACTTAGTGATATTACGTAAGTGGGGTCTGGGAGGGTATGGTGTACGCATACCTTATCTCTACCTTTATGGATTAGAGAAACTGTTCCCGGCCGATGGACCCTCGACTCAAGAAAAGTATTTTTTTTAAACAAGTTTGGCAATACAAGAGTACAAAAGCTATGATGAAAATACTATCGAACAGAAAAGTAATGACAAGAAGAAAAAAACAGTAAAGCTGGTAAAAAAGACACATCATTAGTCATAAAATTGAAGGGTACGATAAATATCATAATAACAATAATATTGGTAAGGAGAACAGGGAGCAGTGAAGGTGCTCTAAACTAAAATCATGCTTCCCTAAACAAAGGAGTGAAATCGATCGACTATCTACTAACCTTCTAACCTAATCGCCTGACTTACTACTAACCTTCTACCTTAACTCTTGGCCTCCGTGTCTCACATCTAAGGTCATGTTCTCAGTGAGCTGAAGATGTGCCATGTCCTGTCTAATCACCTCTTTCCAATTCTTCCTTGGTTTACCTCTACATATCTTTAAAGTTTAGACCTATCACTGCCAAACTCTCGCGCCTCCTCACTGAGATATTTGCGTTTCTCCTCTTCATATGCCTGAACAATCTCAACCTCGCTTCCTACATCTTGTCCATCACTGAGACCACTCCTATTATTTGTGAAAAGGTGCTCTCCGTTCCTTAAGGGATACATCTATTCTTTGTGAAAATTATATTATCCAATCCTTAAAGGATACAAGGAAAGGTGCCAAGGTTCTCTCACGGTAGCGCTTGCAAAACACGAGGCTTCGCGAGCGAGGTCCCTAGGCAAGCCGCACGGGGCAGAAAAGTCCAAGGCCCACGCTAAGAAAAGAACGACACTAAAATTTCAATCAAACTTGTTGATAACTCAAATAAAATATCCTCAAACCAAACCAATAAGAATGTTTAAACTTGTTGTGAGAACATTTTAATGCTTAATCTATTGAATACACCAGCTAAATGCCTAAATCACAAAAGTGCGCTAGCTAGAAAAGGGAAAAGTGGGATAAAGGATAATCTAAATAAACACAAGATATTTAATTGGGTTATTCCACTTTTAGAACTATCTTCATAAATCCGTAGATGAAATAACTTGCTTGTGGTGATCTATTTTTTGGTTGGGCTTCCGAATACCAATATATGCGCATAGTTTGGCCTTTGCGTGCATATGTAAAAAGAAGGATAGCTGGACCTCTTGAACCTCGGGGTTTTGGTCTAGTTTTATAAGAGTGAAACACGAGGTGTATTGGTTAATTGCATGTCATGAGTCAGAAGCTTTCTACTTAAATGGTGAAGGGTAGAGTAGAAGGTCCATTATCCATTGAGTTTCGAACCATGTGCCACTCATACTCAAGAGATTCTTGGTGGACTTCTCAATCTTGGTTCTTTGTATGATGAAGTGCATAGAAACTTCACTGAAAAGTATAAGATTATGTAGAATGCATAAGTAGTTGGCTTTAGGATTTCATAAGCCAAAAGAGTCGAATGATCACCGGAAACTAAATATTATTTATTCGTCACTTTTAATTGATTATGTTGTGCTCTCAAGGGATTAGCTGGACTACTTTGAAAATCTAACCAATTTTTAGTACGCAGAAGGATAGGTCCACCTCTCAATCCTGGTTCTTTATAGGAAGGATGTGCTTAGAAATTTTAGTGCAAAGGATAAGATTATATATATAGGATACATAAGTAGTTGGCTCTAGGACTTGCCAAAGAAGCTGAATAATTACTGGAACCTTCTACCATCTCCTATAAGCTAACTGTTATTTATTTGCCAATTTAATTTATTGCGTTGTGTTCCCAGTGATTTAGCTGAGCTATTTTGGACATCTAAGCAATCTTAGTTCTTCGTCTGGCATACACGTCATTAAACTTTACTCTTTCTGAATATACATGTACATTGGCAATTGCAGGGCCAAAAAACAAAGCGTCAAGGCGGGAAATTAAAGTGAGTGATACCATATGAACTTGTCCTTTCTGGTGGTAAAAATGTTGCCCTTTTCTACCTTTTTTGGTCTTGTAGCACGTCTTCACTCCTTAATGTTATGCTTTCTCATTATTGTAGCGCTGGTGAAGAAGATGAAATCATATTAAATGTGGAATGCCATTATGCTCAAGCTAAGGTTGCTGGTTTCACTTTCAATATCGGAGATTGTGCATATGTGAAGGTAGTTATTAGCTATCTCTCCATATATCTTCTTCCTTTTGTGAGATTTTCATTGTGACCTATATTTTAGATTATGGTGGTGCTTATAAGAATTGGTTGAATTCTATGACCATCTAAAAGCTTAAACCGTCGGAGAACGAACACTTCTATTTATTTGTTTTAGGTTTGTAACATGGCCCTTCACATGTAAGCCTATTTTTTTTTTTTTTTTTTTGCTAAACACATGAAAATATTTTTTCGATGGGTACCTTGTTCCATAACTCTTGTCTACTCTGCAACTATGTTGAATTGTGTAACTATCTCATTTAAAAGTAAAGCCTATTAGAGTGGAGACATGTGTTTTCCTGTTTAGGTTTACAACAACATCAAAGCTTTCTTTGTAACCACTTTGACAACATTAGGCATGCTCAATATCTTTAGAAAGTTGATGAGCAATTCCTTCAGGGTGAAGGCAGGAAAAACCATATTGGCAGGATCTTGGAGTTTTTCAAGACAGCAGAGGGTGAAGATTATTTCAGGGTACAATGGTTTTACAGAGCTGAAGATACGGTTTGTATTTTTGATAAGAGTGTTTTCTTTCACTTAGTGTATTGTGTTTGAAGCCCTATTTTCTGATTTACTCGTTTGGACATTCTCTCTGCATAATTCTTTCAGGTGTTGAAAGGTGCTGCTTCTTTCCATGACACAAAGCGCATATTCTACTCTACTTTAGAGAATGATAATCCACTAGACTGCATTGTTTCTAAAGTCAATGTGGTAGAACGACCAGCCAGCGTATGCTCCATCCTGATATTCTTTCCTGTTGTTAAAATTGCTTAAGCTTACTCTTGTTAGTTCCATTGTTCACTATTATTGACTACTGTGCTGTTTCTTTTGTTTTTCTGCTCTTTCCTCTTAATATTTGTGGTTGAGGATTGTTCCTTGAATCTTTTGCAATTTTGTTACTACTGCAGAATGGTTTGAATACAAAGGATGTTCCACCTGCTCACTTTTATTACGACATGGAATACTGTGTTGACTATTCCACATTCCGCACATTGGATAATGGTAAGCTATATTGATACAGATAATCTTGTACTGTCCTATGTGCTCAAACAACGTGAGGAAACACCTGATGACGTATACCTTCTGTAACAAGTCTTACTAAAATAGGCACCATTGGATGCTCACGACTTCCTTTTGCAGTGTTTTTCAGGAACACGACCGCTCTATCAATTATTTTGCTTTTAAATTTTAACTTCCATGAGGAAGTTTCTATTGACATGGATCTATTTTATACTTTTATTTGTTTGTTGAGGATGTGATGCGAGCTGCATAAGTGTCTCTTTCTTCTGAGAATGATGAGTAAGAGTGTATTAGATCACAATAAGTCTTGGTCTTATTTTTTATATATTAGAAATGACATAAAATATCGAGAATGATAGCAGTAGTTGATCCAGAGTATCCATCCATTCGCATTAGTTGATGCCACGTGGTGGCAAGTGAAATTAGGTAAACTCTTTATAATTTAAGGGTTAATGGCATTGCTACTATTGTGCAAAAGGAGCATTCCAAAGTGTCCATGAATGTCAAGTTTTTCTTGCTTAAGATGTTGGAGTTGTATCTTGAATGTTGTGAGAAGGCACGAGAGAAAATATGATATATCGATATTGTGTGTCTAATGCAATACAAGATGTACTAATTTATAGCTACTCTATACAAAGGGCATACTACTCCTATTCCAATGTGGGACAACTACATATCTATATCTAACACTCCCCCTCAAGCCGGAGCATACAGATCATATGTACTGAGCTTGTTACATATATAACCAATGCGAGGACCAGTGAGGGACTTGGTGAAAATATTTACAAGTTGATCATTTGACCTCACAAACTTCGTAGTAATATCTCCTGAAAGTATCTTCTCTCTTACGAAGTGACAATCAATCTCAATATGTTTAGTTCTCTCGTGAAACACCGGATTTGATGCAATATGAATGGCAGCTTGATTGTCGCACACAAGTTCCATCTGACTGATTTCACCAAATTTCAATTCCTTGAGCAATTGTTTGGTCCAGACTAGTTCACATGTTGCCATAGCCATTGCTCGATATTCTGCTTCTGCACTAGATCGAGCAATTACATTCTGTTTCTTGCTTTTCCAGGACACCAAATTTCCTCCTACTAAAACACAATATCCAGACGTAGAACGTCTATCAGAAGGTGATCCTGCCCAAGCATCTGAGTACCCAACAATCTGCTCATGACCTCGATCCTCAAACAGTAATCCTTTCCTTGGAGCCGATTTTATATACCGGATTATGCGGACGACTGCATCCCAATAACTATCACAGGGAGAATTCATAAACTGACTTACAACACTTATAGGATAAGAAATGTCGGGTTTAGTCACTGTTAGATAATTTAATTTACCAACCAGCCGCCTATAACTTGCAAGATCACTAAGCGACTTCCCCCTGCCTGGCAGAAGTTTAGAATTCGGATCCATTGGAGTGTCAACAAGTCTGCAACCTATCATCCCCGTCTCCTCAAGAATGTCCAAAGCATACCTAGAAAGTACTTCAATCTGCCTAGATCCTTAGTTTGAAAATGCTGGAAGAGATGCTTCTTCGGATTAGTAATACCATTCTCATCATTGCCAGTAATAACAGTATCATCAACATAGACTACCAGATAAATACATAGATTCAGAGCAGAATGTCGATAAAACATAGAGTGATCTGCTTCACTACGAGTCATGCCAAACTCCTGGATAACTGTGCTGAACTTACCAAACCACGCTCGAGGAGACTGCTTAAGACCATAAAGTGACCGACGCAAGCGACATACAAGGCTACGAGACTCCCCCTTAGCAACAAAACCAGGTGGTTGCTTCATATAAACCTCATCCTCAAGATCACCGTGAAGAAGGCATTCTTAATGTCCAGTTGATAGAGGGCCAATGACGAACCGCAACCATGGATAGAAAAAGACGGACTGATGCCACTTTAGCCACAGGAGAGAAGGTATCACTGTAATCGAGCCCAAATATCTGAGTATATCATTTGGCAACAAGACGGGCCTTAAGTCGATCAATCTGGCCATCGGGACCAACTTTGACTGTATCCCAACGACAACCAATAGTAGATTTATCTGAAGGAAGAGGAACAAGCTCCCAAGTACCACTTGTATGTAAAGCAGACATCTCGTCACTCATAGCATGTTGCCATCCTCGATGAGACAACGCTTCACCTGTAGACTTAGGGATGGAAACCGAGGACAAAGAAGATATAAAAGTATAATGGGGAGATGACAGACGATGATAACTCAAACCAACATAATGAGGATTAGGGTTAAGTGTGGCTCGTATACCTTTTCGAAGTGCAATCAGTGTACTAGGGGCAGGGTCCGCAGTAGGAGCAAGGTCAGGTGCAGGATGAGATCCAGTTGGGCCTGATGTAGGGCGCAGAGGACGATGATAAGTCAAGAGTGGTGTTCCTGTGACTGGGCAACTAGGAGGAACAACACTAGACTCCTCAATGGTTAGTATGGGTGAAATATCTGTGTTCGAAGGTGGAGGAGGAGCTATAGGAAACTCGTCAAAGGTCGGTATAGGGTAAGACCTCAGATATATCATGGTGGTCAGCAGAAGCAAAGAAAGGTTTAAACTCAAAAAATGTGACGTCAGCTGACATAAGGTACCTATGAAGATCAGGTAAATAACAACGATATCCCTTCTGCACACGAGAATAGCCAGGGAAGACGCACTTGAGAGCACGAGGAGCTAACTTATCTTTCCCAGGGGCTAAATTATGAACAAAACATGTGCTCCCAAAAACACGAGGTGGTAGAAGGTATAAGGCTGGTTGGGGAAACAATAATATCCCTTCTGCACACGAGAATAGCCAAGGAAGACACACTTGAGAGCATGAGGAGCTAACTTATCTTTTCCAGGGGCTAAATTATGAACAAAATATGTGCTCCCAAAAATACGAGGTGGTAGAAGGTATAAGGCCGATTGGGGAAACAATACTGAATGCGGAATCTGATCCTTGATGGGAGATGAAGGCATCCTATGAATCAAATAATAAGCTGTGAGAACTGCATTGCCCCAAAACGCAACGGAACACGAGATTCAATTAGAAGTGTGCGAGCAGTCTCAATAAGGTGCCCATTCTTTCTTTCTGCAATCCCATTTTGCTGAGGGGTATAAGGACAATATGTCTGATGAATAATTCTATAAGAAGTCATAAACTGCTAAAACTATGAAGATACATATTCTAAGGCGTCATCACTGCGAAAAATGCGAATAGAGACACCAAATTGATTTTTTATTTCAGCACAAAAACTCTGGAATATAGAGAATAACTCAGAACGATCTTTCATTAAGAAAGCCAAGTATATCTTAAGTAATCATTAATGGAACTAACAAAATAACGAAATCCCAAGGTTGAACTGACTCTACTAGGACCCCATATATCATAATGAACCAAGGAGAAAACAGACTCTGCATGACTCTCAACACTACGCGAAAAGGAAGCTCGGGTATGTTTCCCAAGCTGACACGACTCACAATCTAATGTAGACAAACTGGATAAACTAGGCACTATCTTCTGAAGTTTGGATAAACTTGGATGTCCTAAACAACAATGGATTAGGTTCGGAGGATCGGTAACTAGACATGTGGAAGGACTGAGTGAATTGAGATAGTAAAGGCCTTCTTATTCACGTCGTGTACCAATTGTCTGCCCCGTACTGCGGTCCTGCATAATAAAGAATCATTAGTAAAATATATACCACAATGGAGGGCACGAGTCAAACGACTAACATATGCAAGACTAAAAGGACAACCAGGGACATAAAGAACAGAATCTAGGGTGATAGAAGATAATGGGTTAGCTTGTCCAACTCCTTGTGCCTTAGTTTGATATCCATTGGCTAAAGTAACAGTGGGAAGAGAAGAGACTGTGAATATACAATATTCGACAAAAGTGATTTATTACCAGAGATGTGATTAGAAGCGCCTGAGTCCATGACCCATGGTCCAAGAGTACTAGACTAGGAAACACAAGCAAAAGAATTACCAGCAACAGGAGTTATCACTCTGGGCAGCTGAGGCTACTTGTAGAGATGTCTGCTTACTTGCTCGATACTGAAGGAGCTCATTATATTCTTTAGATACAAAAAAATCTTGGTTACCTATAGTCTCGGTCTGAGCAACGTAAGCATTTTTGGGTGGACGACCATGTAAGGAATAGCACATTTCACGAGTAAGTTTGTGACAATAAGAACACTTGGGTCCAGATCTCCCAAAACGACCTCGTCCTAATCTGTTCTCCATAGTTGGAGACGCCCGGACATCCAATGTCTGCGATGTGAGAACAGAGGAATCAAGTATTTGTGATGAGATCGGTGGGTGACTTGGAGCTGCAGCAAGGCAGAGTAATCGAGAGAATAATTCACCAACTGTGGGAACAGTCGGACTAGCCAAAATCTGATCTCGCACTGAATCAAGATCATTAGGAAGTCCAGATAGTGTAAGAACTAGAAACATCTTTTATGGCTGCTCTTGTTGCTTTGCCACACATTTCTGAAACTGGCATTAATGTCTCAAATTCCTCCATGACTGCTTGTACTTGACCCAAGTAAGTAGACATATCTAATTCTTACTTCTTTAAGTTTGTCATCCATGATATCCCATCATAGAAGCGAGATATATCATTAGTGTATAAGGTACGAGCCTTTGCCCAAACCAAATAACATGTTTGGAATGGACGAAACAAAGGCATCAACTTGGAATCAATAGAACGCCACAAGATGCTAACGCGCTATCACCTTTTCATCTCCTTCACTAGACTGTTTAATTAGATGATCTTGAACACCTTGACTTTTACACCACAACTCGACAGATGATGCCCACGCTAAGTAGTTTGAACCTCCAATTAACGGTTCTGAAGTAATCATAACACCAGAGCTTCCAAAACTCATGTTTTTAGACCCAAAAACATCAATTCCCAAAGACATCGTTGCAAAATATTACCAAATTAGAGAAATAATCAAATGTAATCCACTGAAACAGAGTAAGGAACAGTGAAACAGAATAAGAAAATACTGTAGGTGTCAGAATATTACTGTAGCAGGCAGAGTAGTACTGTAGAAGCAGAATAGTACTGTAGCTGCCGGGAAAATTCAAAGTGGACGGAATGAAATAAAAATAGAAGGGGTAGGATCGGAATTACTAGACGACCCTATTGTTCTGAAGAAACGTTTCCAAAAAATGGCCGGAAATCCACTTTTGAAATTACTATTCACGCCGGAAAAATATAAAAGTTGTCGGAATTTGGTGTAACCTGGATGGGTAGGCTCGGAATTGTAAGGCTAACAATTTGTTCTGAAGAGTCGTCGCCAAAAAATGGCCGGAAGGTGGCCCATGCGACGTCGGAACTTCGCCGGAAAATTTTCTTCAGGTGGCGAGTGGCAGCGCGTGGAGGGTATTCTGACGGAGATTTTTTTATGGGTTAGTCGCCGGAGCCGGATCTACTTTGTGGTGGTGTTGGTTTTTTTTGTTGTTGCACAACAGTGACGAAAAGTGGATTGCCGGAAAAAGACTTCCGGTCAACTGCTTTTCCTTTCCGGAGTCGCTGGAACTTTTGCACAGCGATAAATCTCTCACGATTGCTCTGATACCATGTGAGAAGGCACGGGAGAAAATATGATATATTGATATTGTGTGTCTAATGCAATACAAGATGTGCTAATTTATAGCTACTCTATACAAAGGGCATACTACTCCTATTCCAATGTGGGACAACTACATATCTATATCTAACAAATGTGAAGGTACCTTTTGTAGCTTACTTGTTAGTGACATTAAAATTTTCTAACATCCTACTTTCCATCTGTATCAATGGCTTGTATCTTTATGATCCACCAATACAAGTTCATTTTTTGTAGTTTTTGGTTAGTAGTTCATATGGTACCATGCTGTTATTATAAATGGACTTCTTGCAGCAGTTTGTAGCATAGCTTGTAATCGTACCTAACCCGTTTCTATTTTTTCTCTATCAATATTGGTTAAAACTTTGCTTTTCTTTTGGACTATCCAGTCAAGAGCTTGGTTATCCCTCCTTTAGTTGATGCTTCATATAAGCCTATCACTACATATCCTCTGGAGGTATTGCCAAGTTGTGAACCTATGACAGCGAAGTTGTCGTTATTGGATCTATACGCTGGTTGTGGTGGCATGTCTATGGGGTTGTGCCTTGGTACCAAACTCTCTGGTCTTAAACTTGTGACGGTAATTAATAAAATTCTTATTCATATCTATTATCTTTTAAGTTTTGCGTCTAAAATTTCTCTTTTTATTCTAGAAATGGGCAGTTGATTTTAATAGGTCTGCCTGTGATAGCCTGAAACTGAATCATCCTCAGACACATGTAAGCTTTTATTTTGTGGCAATCATGAGAGAGGTTATCAATGTGTTTGAGCTAATATTCAATCATAGTTAACATTTTTCTTAGGTTAGGAATGAAGCTGTTGAGGATTTTCTAGAGCTACTGAAAAGATGGGAGAAGCTAATTAAAACTTACGGCTGTAGTAACTTCAAAACAAGCTCAAATTGTGAGCTAGACGACGCAGATGAAGGTGAAAACAATGATAATTTCCAGGCTGGTTCTAAGGCGTCTTCCGGAGAATATGAGGTATTAAGATTGGTTGACGTATGTTACGGGGATCCGAACAACAAAGGAAAATCTGGACTGCATTTTAAGGTATAAACATTTCTTTCATATATTGTTGGTTTTCATAGTTTAATCCTAGAGTTGAAAACCTTGAGTTGTTTAAAGAGAAGCGGATCCGAATTGAAGTTAATGTGTTAGGTGATTATCAGAAGCCATGAGATTTAACTGCTGGAGGAGTGAATTTTAATTCTTGACTTTCTCTATTGTTTATTTTGACTGTTTTAGATTAAAAGCTTGATTGTTGATCTGAGCTTTGATATCACTGGTGATGCTTTCTTCTTGTGTGGGGTACTCTTATAGGTGCGGTGGAAAGGTTATGGTTCAAGTGAAGATACTTGGGAGCCAATTGAGAACTTGGAGTAAGTACTTGCTAAATATTGTCTCTTCCATATTTTACTAGTATCTTTCATTTTTGGCTGCTCGGAAAATTTGGTTAGTTAATTTAGAAGCACTGTTTCTCTTTCTGGATATCCAAGCTCTCAACACTCTCCTTTATCATATTTGGTTTTGGAAGAATCTTAGCCTTTATCATATTTGGTTTTGAAAATCAACTGGTCTGTTTCTTTAGATAATATTTGGTTTTGGAAGAATCTCAGAAGTAGTATCAGCTTCGAAATCTAAAGAAACAGACCAGTTGATTTTCACACTGAATGTTCCCAAAAGTTGAAATAAGAAAAACAAAGGAGTTTCCGAGGTTAAGAAAATTCAGAAGATCTTAACATTTTGTTATGCATTTCATCACATCCTCAATTTCATGTGCAATTCACTTATTTTTTCTCAGAAATTGCCAAGACAGCATAAAAGAATTTGTTAGAAGGGGGCAACAATTGAAAATTCTGCCTCTACCAGTAAGTTACTTCCTCAATTGCATTTTCAATGATTACCACTAAATGGCATTGGAATCATTATCCCTATTTAATTTCCCGTCCTGATTAAATATATTTGCAGGGTGATGCTGATATGATATGTGGGGGTCCTCCTTGCCAAGGCATTAGTGGATACAATCGCCACAGAAATATTGACGACCCATTGTCTGATGAGAAAAATCGTCAAATTATTATTTTTATGGATGTTGTGGAATTCTTACGGCCTAAATATGTGTTGATGGAAAATGTGGCTGACATACTGAGGTTTGATAAAGCATCTCTTGGAAGATATGCTTTAAGTCGTTTGGTACATCTGAGATACCAAGCAAGATTGGGAACTATGGCAGCTGGTTGTTATGGTCTCCCACAATTTCGATTGCGAGTGTTCTTTTGGGGTGCACTTCCGAGTGAGGTGAGTATATTCAGTAAACCTATAAAAAAAAGGTACATTAGCCTGTTGTCGTCAGAATTACTAAAGGAATGGTTATTTCTAAAGGAATGATTATTTCTTCTCTAAAGAGCAGCAAAGATCTTAAACTGGATTTGGTAGAAAATTCTCAATACTAGGCTGTAGTTGGTGATTACATCTATGCGATGTTGAAGTAATCTCAGTTATTCTTTCTCTTGTTCAGAAATTGCCCCCATTTCCTCTTCCTTCGCATGACGTGATTGTTAAATATTGGCCCTCGCCTGAATTTGAGGTATCCTTTGCATTTTACTGCCTTTATTACCTGAGAACTTGTGTCATTCTTTCTACTTTCTGCAAGTCGGGCTTTTCATATTGATGCTGCATTTATTACATTCTATTTCCTTCTTGCAGCGGAATACTGTTGCTTATGATGAAGGACAACCACGCGGTGACCTTGATGAAGCCCTTGTTCTTCGTGATGCTATATCTGATCTTCCAGCTGTATGATTGTTGTGTTTATTAGAGATCCTTTTTCATTTTGATAGATGTATCTGTTTAGAAATTTCTTTTTACTGGAATAATAGATGTATTTTGCCCTTTCGGGTAGGGGTAAGACCTGTCTACATATTACCCCCAGACCCCACCTTGTGGGACTATATTGGGTAGTTGTTGTTGTTGTTGGAATAATAGATGTACTCTTTTGTAGGTTACAGGGCATGAAACTCGTGAAGAAATGCCATATGAGATGCCCGCGGAATCGGAGTTCCAGAAATACATAAGATTACCTAAACATGGTAATTTCTTTCAAACATTAGTGCTAAAGCCTTCTTTGTTGGTCTCGGGCTATTTTCTCTTGTTGTTCTGTTTGCAGTGATTTCTAATCAAAAGCTACAATTGCAATCTTGTGATCTGGTCTGAAAATTCTAGAAATAGAGTGACAAATGTTTACTTTGGTTAAGAGAAACTGTTCCTATCAGTAACAAGACCGAGCTGATTTTGCGTACCTGAAGAAACAAGTTCTAATGCATGCCTTGGTAATAACGACTCGTACCACCTCACGGTTAAAGGCCTTTATTACCTGAGAAATGCGAAGGAAGAAGAATTATGTACAATAATTTAAAGTTCAACCATATGGGATATGTTAACTTGCTGCAACTAATTTGAATGGCTGTTGTTCTTCATATTACTTGCTCTCTAATTTCTTTCTAAGAACTTTTATTTGATTGTATTGGCTTCTAAATCAATTTTTTCTTATGTGTGTGTTTGTGTATGTATATTGCTCTTTCTGTCAAAGACTCAGCATTTTAAATTAACATTCCTCTGATGAGTAATTTGAAAACTGGGGGTGGCTAATTTTGGTTGGAAGGGAAATGATTCAAACTGTTAGAACAAAGACTTAAGGAGTGGTCTAGAGAGTATCAAGGCTTTGGGCACATGGTGTGAATATGCAATGTTGAGACTCAGCATTTTAAATTAACGTTCCTCTGATGAGTAATTTGAAAACTGGGGGTGGCTAATTTTGGTGGAAGCGTGAGGAAATGATTCAAAGACTTAAGGAATGGTCTAGAGAGAATTAAATATTAAGGCTTTGGGCACATGATGTGAATATGCAATCGTGGGTACGGTAAAATTTTAATAGTTGAAATATTTAGCATCAAATTTTATTAGCTAAAGCAGTTGTTGATTTAGAACACGCACAAACTAACAACATATTAGCTTTGTGGCCCTCACAATTTATGGGGTGGTGTCCAATATGAGTTTCTTAGTACTCTACTTTCTATCTTGTTAAAAAGGGTGACGTCTTAAAGTTGTTTAAGTGAATATAAGATGATCAATGGTAATACAATTGCTTAAGTATTTGGATAGTCATATTATCTACATTTTATGGTGTAACAATGGTGCTTTAGGTACACTGCACACATTAGTAAAATTTGCTACTTTGCATGCCAAAATCTAAATGCTTACACCATACTCTAGTATGATACGAGGAATTTGATTTTCACTACAAATTTCTCAAGGAATGTTCAGTTGAAATTTGAGGGGCAAGTGCAGAGATAAGCCATTCTCAGGAATGCTATTTACAGATTAGCCAATACTTTTTTTTGTCCTGAAATTTTAAACTAAAAATCTCAACTTCAGGACAATCCAGAACACTTTTGTTCCGAAAAATTGAACTGAAAAATTTGAAATTCAAGACACACTTGCGAATTCCTAAATAGAAGCACTTTATAGTGGCTACTTGGTGTCATTTCTACAAAAACATTTTAAATGAAGAATAAATGAACGTCCAACGAATTATACTATAAGATGGTACATGGTCTACTTACCTTTTTTTCATCCTTTGACCTCTTCACTTGGCATGAAAAGACTTACTCAAAAACTCCGAACAAATAAACTGATGTTCCCTCTCTCCCAGTTTATCTGACACTTTGGCTTCAAGATGTTTGTGTCACTGATAGTATAAAAAATATTATATAACCATTGTTGTTAGTAAGATTTCATAGTATAGTTTCTCAAATTTTAGTCTAATACTTAAAATTACTGGAATGAATTCAGTTTCATAATTTATTCATGCTAGTATCTATGAGCTGAATGCTTATCCTTTACATGTGGAAATGATTCCTTCTTACTCCTTCAGAGATAGTGGGGTGTTCATCAACTAGAGATACGGAAACAAAAGGTCCTGTTTTGTCTGATCATCGGCCTTGCCAACTAACAGAAGACGATAACTTACGAGTTTGTCTAGTCCCACATAAAAAGGTTTGACGGTGGTTGTGTTACTGCAAATAAGTTTTTCAGATGTTTGCCCCTTGTAACATATTTCCATTGTAGGGAGCGAACTTCAGGGACCTCCCTGGTGTAATTGTGGGAAAGGATAATGTGGCTCGTCGTGATACAGAAGATCCAAAGGTGCTACCAAATGGAAAGCCCATGGTAGGCTATTTGTTACTATTTGTTCTGTTAAAAAGTACCGACTTTATTATGATGAATTTTGTAACTTGTGGTATTAACGTGTCATTCATGCTAATAGGAATCATTCTTGTGAAATGTAGGTTCCTGATTGTGCCTTCCATTTTGAACATGGAAAGTCTAAAAGGTAATGCCTGTTTCCTTAGAAGCTTGTTATGCTTTGTTGTTATATCTCCTTTTAATTGATAATATCCAATATATATACTAAATCCTTTTTGAATTTGTAGGCCATATGCAAGATTGTGGTGGGATGAAACAGTAGCAACTATAGTGACGTTCCCTAATCATCGTGCCCAGGTACTTTGTGGTGTTATTACAACAACAAAAAATCCAATGTACTCCCAGGGGTAATGTGTGCGCAGGGGGCAGGGGGTAATGTGTGCCCAGACCCCTCTACCTAGTGAAGATAGAGAGGCTATTTTTAATAGACCCTCCGCTCAGAGTTGGTGAGAAGAAGAACAAGAAAAAGAGGGAGAAGGAGGAAGAAGAGGAGGGAAAGGAAGAGAGAAGAAAATGAAAAAAAAAGTAATACCAAATAGTAACAGCAACAACCGAGTAAAATCTCACAATACTAAATAGTAACAACAAGGAAATACGATAACTGAAGCGAACTAAACAACATGATGTAATATAAATATAACAATATGAAGGGACATGAGTGTTACTAATACTACTCAAGTAAGAAAAGGAGAAACTATAAATTACTTACAACCCATCTACCCTAATCCTCGACCTCCACACTTTTCATCAAGGGTCATGTCCTTAGTAAGGTGAAGTAGAGAGGCTGTTTTTAATAGAACCTCGGCTCAGAGAAGGTGAGAAGAAGAAGAACAAGAAAAAAGAGGGAGAAGGAGAAGAAGAGGAAGAAGAACATAGAAGAAAAAAAAAAGTAGTACCAAATAGTAACAACAAGGAAATACGATAACTGAAGTGAACTAAATAACATGACGTAATATAAATCTTAGAATATGAAGGGACATGAGTATTACTAATATACAAGTAAGAAAAGGAGAAACTATCAACCAGTGTTATCAAAAGCGAAAAGTGCAAAAAAGCTCTAAGGTCTGTTGGCTTTAAGCGCAAAGCGCAAATAAAACGTGGACTTTAATGAAAAAAGGCGCAACTAGAGAAAAAGTAAAAATATGTATATGTAGTCTAAGACTAATAATTATAAGTATGAATGATAAATATATGGTGAAAGAAATTTAAAAAAAGTTACAATTAAGTGAAATATCAATTGTTTAATGATGCCTTTTTAGTATTACACTCATTGGCAAGTAAAAGTATGCATAAGAGCCTTGATGCGATACTAAAGCGCCCACAAAGCGAGGCGAAGCACTCAACCTGTTTTGAGCCTCGCTTTAGGGCTTAATCGCGCCTTTGACAACATTGCTATCAACTATTTACAACCCTTTTACCCTAATCCTCGACCTCCACACCTTCCTATCAAAGGTCATGTCCTTAGTAAGTTGGAGTAGCGCCATGTCATGCCTAATCATCTCTCCCCAATACTTTTTTGGCCTACCTCGACCCCTTCTCAAGCCCGCTATGATCAACCTCTCGCACCTCCTAACATGAGCACCAATGTTTCTTCTATTAACATGCCTGAACCATCTCAGCCTCGACTCCCACATCTTGTACTCCACGGAGGCCACTCCCACTTTGTCTCGAATTACTTCACTCCTAAATTTATCTCTCCTGGTAAAACCAATCATCCATCTCAACATCCTCATCTCAGCTATTTTCATCTTCTGCACATGGGAGTTATTGATTGGCCAACACTCAGCCCCATACAACATAGTTGGTCGGACCACCACTAAAATTTATCCTCAAGTATATATGTTATTCTTACGATAAAATATGCAATATAGAACTTGTAGGCTTTTCTAAGCTTTCAATATTTTTCAGGCGGTCTTACACTTGTAGGCTTTTCTAAGCTTTCAATATTTTTCAGGCGGTCTTACACCCAGAGCAGGATCGTGTTCTTACTATACGAGAGTGTGCAAGATTGCAAGGTTTTCCAGATTTCTATAGGTTTTCTGGCACTCCCAAGGAAAGGTATCTTGTTTTCTGATGAAAGCAATTTTATTAGCTTGTCAATTTCAGTAACTAATTAAAGATCTTAAGGCAATGAAAAGAAAACATATATAAATGCAGCCTTCCTCTCTATGCGTGAAATATCTCTGTGATTTTTATTATATTTGAAACCAATTTTTTGAGTTGTGTTACATAATCTTTCTCCTTTCACGTCAAGACCAAAATACAAGAGCATTGTTCATATGGGAAAAGTAGCTACGTGGAAGGGGTGTTGCGAATTATACTAAATTGTTAATGCACTAACCTTAAATTGTGAAATGAACTTAGTTCATTGTTGTAATTTATCACATTATTGGATCTCATTGAAGTAATTACAGCCAAGATCTCTTATATGTAAATCATAAGGTGTTAAAGAGTCAACTGTATTTACCATTAAAATGAAAAAGTGGGAAAAAGTTCATCTTTAGCGATTGATTCCTCCCAACATATTTTGGTTTGATGTCATTCACATGATCATGAGTCAAAACTACTCAAGTTATTCCTTATGTCTTTTACCTTTACAAGCAGTTTTTCATAGTTTTTTAATTTGGTATAGGTATTGCCAAGTTGGGAATGCTGTAGCAGTTCCTGTTGGGCGAGCGCTCGGGTATGCACTTGGACTTGCCTTCCAGAGGCTAACTGGAGATGAGCCTCTTATTAAATTGCCACCAAATTTCTCATTCTTAAAGCCTCCAATTGATGACATTGTTGTCTTGCAAAATTGAGTGCACATTTATCATATTCTTTCTTCATTCGCGAATTCGGAGCTTACTATTTATCCATGAGTACACCATTCTATTACTTGTAATTTGAACTGCCATTCATCGGAGTGAATACAAATAGCTGGTCCCAACTAGATTGGGATTGGGATTAGACTCTTAGTTGATTGACTGATTATTGATCAATGAACTACTAAAACCTCTTTATATGATCCTGTTTTCTTCTCCTTTTATAAACAGCTCATTTTTGGTATTTGCAGTCTTAGTTATCTCTTATCCCAAATTTCTCGAATACTTAAAAGAATATATGAAGTCTTAAAATTCCTATTATTGTAGAAAGCTTGATATTCAAGGTCCATTTGACCCAGACAGTTTTCTGGTTACAGATTATGTTTGTTTTCGTAAAGATTAAAAGGTAGCTACAACAATCAATGAAATGTAAAGATACATTTATTTTGCAAGGTACCTAGGCTAAGCAAGTAAGAACCGGATCACATTAGGTCTAGTATATGTAACCTTACCTTGCATTTACGCAAGATGTTTCTAGGGCGTGAACCTGTGATATCCTGGTCACACATAGGCAACTCTTACCCAGGTTTGGGCATCGGTTCGGTTGTGAATATTATTGGTTTAGCATATTGGTTATTGGTTTATAGATATGCTAAATTGATAATTGAACCGATAAGTTATCGGTTATCGGTCTTTATCAATTTACCCTATAAGATAACTCAATCTCGATTCTAGAGAGAAGAAGTAATGAAAGATAACATGCACTGTACAAGATATGATAAACTTTCTTGATTGTTATAACCCTATCAAAGAATATAATAAACCTTACAACATTGTTTTTCTATGTGTTGAATGACAAATTTGGGAGGGCAAGAACAGTTTATAGAGAATTGGGAGAGTTAGAAAATTTATATACCTAAGGGTAAAATTGTATTTCTGTAAAGTTTATTGGGTTATCAGTTAAACTGTTAAGAAAATTGGGCAAACCGAGATTCAAACTGATAAACCAATAGTAAAAAAACACTAAACCGTTACCGAGCCGTTAATCTTATAACCTGATACCGATACCCAATTAGCTTTTTTTTGTTCGGGTTATCGATCTTACCCGATATATGCCTAGCCCTACTCTTATCATTCCGCTAAGGAGCTCTGAAGATATGGTGATTTTTTTGTCTTAACCTAATGAAAAATGATTGTTGTAGGATCCTTTGAAACTTTTTAAGTAATGACTATCCACGAACTACACTAATAAATACAATATAATCCCACAAGTGAGGTCAATCCACGAACTTGTAACCAAAAAAGATGTAAACGGCAAAAAGGAATAAAATGAGGAGCAAAATGAAAGTCAACTTCAGGTTATCAAACTCGAATCAATACACAAAAGGAAGAGAAAAGAATCATAGCTTTTATCAGAAAAGTGAAAGACCATATAACTACCAGTCTTTACATTTACTATACAAAACTTGGCTCCATATAGAGCTTAAAGAATACTCAAACGAGAGTGAAAAAATCAAAAAATTATGAATGAAATACATGCAAGTAAATTATACATATCTTCAAAAATCACCTTCTGCAAAATTGATAACAGTCATGATATGACTTATTCTGTCGATGTATCAGACTCCAGCTTTGGTACAACAGCAGATGACAGTTCTATATGACAAACACGTGCCGCGCCTATAAGCGGCTCCGGCAACTCATCAGGGGTGTTGCCCTAACAGAAAATTTTCAAAGACATCAATGATTGTGACACTATACAAGAGTTTAACTTCTATACACTGACAGTTTATAAGAATTTTTATACTATCAGATCAGCTAAAAGATAACACGTCGTAATTACTTATCCACTTACCTGTACAACAAAAGCCATGTCAACTACTAGTGTCGTGATTACGCCAATGACAAGCCCCATTACTCCATTTGCCACAGTGGAAGAACCAACATCAACATCAATCTGCAGAATGCAAGCAACATATGAAATCAAATCCGACACCATAACTTTTAGTGTTGGAGAAACTGAAGTTTTATGATATTGGATAGAGACGAGCTTAAATGGAGTGATGATTCATATAGCTGACCCCTACTTGCTCGGAATTGAGACTTAGTAGTTGTTGTTTGTATTGTGTCTTTATGTGCTATGCTCGAAAGGAAAAAGGGTATGAGTCTTCACCTCCAAATACTTGGGACCGCGTATATAGTTGCAATCAACTGCTTTCCCCAGTAAACAAGGGGAACTTCCAACACTCTGACGCACAATCCACGATCCCTGCAAGATGCATGATAACTGTAAATTTCTACACCAATGCAGACATCCAAGAGAGTTTCAGAAGAAGATGGACGGCGAGTGCAACAGATGGATAGGATTAATCAGATGAAAACTATAACATCTTTATAAAAGAAAACTAAACCTCTCAAATATTACCCACAATCTCAGCTTGTTCATCTTTTTCAACACAATATAAGAGGTGACATGCAGTGGCAGAGCTAGAGTATTAGGTACGGGTTCGGATGAACCAAGTAGCTTTTGCGTTAGATCATGTATTTATGTTGGGAAATCCATTAAATAGGTATAAGTATTTCATTGTGAACCTAGTAATTAAGATGAGCTATGAGTTTGGTGCAAATTTAGGACTCATAAACTTCAAATTCTGGCTTAGTCTAGAATCAAACTTGTTATTGGACCGAGCTGCCAATAACATGACAATGGGATGATAATACGATAGTGATTACAATGCGGCATTTGTTATATTAATCAAGAAGGAACCAAAAGGAACTCAAATTTTTGGAAATGTAACTACTCAAGATACCATCTTGCTTCCTTACATAGGATTTATTGTTAAATCATAACATATAGCTAGTTTAATGAAACCAATTGATTTTTGTTTTTGCTTTCCTTGAGCCAAGGGTCTATGGAAACAATCTATATATCTTCACAAGGTAGGGGTAAGGTCAACGAACACACTACCCTCCCCAGACCCCATTTGTGGGATTGCACTTGGTACGTTGTTGTTGTGTTGTTATTTGGTGTTTGTCTGTAACACTACTGTCATCTCATTAACACTCTACAAACAAAAGTATTCTCAGATAGTTTAAAGAAATAAAAATACCTTTGGAACTGATGGGATTAGCTTCATTCTACTATTCCGGAACTCGTCATCGCCATCAACAAACCGTTGCAGTAGCGAACCAGGTATTAACTTCTTCATGACAAAATAGAAAATCATGCTGTAGTGTGTTGATCCAGGTACCTTCAGAAAACAAATTTTGTCTGCTTATTTCTTTCTGTAGGACTTGAAACGTTGAATCAAGAAATGGAAAGCAGGGGAGAAATAACTTACTTGCAAATTTATAACCAAAGAAAAGAGTCCTTTTTCTGAAGCAACCTAAAAAAAAAGTAGATGTATAAAGATAAGTGAAAACATGGACACCCTTTAATCACTACAAACAGCATGTCACGTTCATGCACGGTTTGGGGAAGGGCTACACGCCAAGGGGTGTGATGTAGACAGCCTACCTTGACGCAAGCGTCAATGGCTGATTCCACGGATCGAACTCGTGGTCTATAGGTCATACGGAGACAACTTTATCATTGCTCCAAGGCTCTCCATAAAACCTAGAAACTAGTAATATCTAAATGGTTTGGCATTCGCTTGAAACTACTCAAATTTATTACTACCTGTGCTGCACAACCAGGGCGTCTAGCGACATGGTCCATTCGTTTTGTATCTTTGAACCAGTCAACTGCGACGAGATCCATGAGAGGTTTACCAGCTGGAACCTTCATAGACAATTCACAAAGGTGATATTAGAGCGAATGACACAGACCGTTGGATCTAAAACCAAGAACTTATCAAGGAAACAAGAGATAAGAACCTTTGTTTTGTCACTGCAAAAATTCTTGCCACGAAGTCTGAAGTTCTTTCCATCAGATATTGTCCAGCAGTCGCGACCATTGTCATTCTCATCTCGTCGAAGATTACCCGAAAAAGTGGACAAATCAATTTGGTCCAGAGGTTCTTCTTCAAGTGCTTCAGAAGTACAAAAAGATTTTCAGTAAAGAATTCGCGAAACAACAATTACAAATAAAACTATGTTCAGACACCTACCAGTTTTAATTGTGTCTTGGTCAAGGCCGGGTGATGATACCTACAAGGAGTCCAAGCACATGCTCAAAAGGATATGCTGAAAATAATATGCTAAAAAAAGGGCAGCCCGGTCCACAAGGAATCCCGCGTTCATGCAGAGTCGAGGGAAGGGCCGCACCTCAAAGTGTCTGATGCTAGACATCGTAACCTAATGAAAATAATGTGCTACAGTATATATATAGTCCCGCGTTCATGCAGAGTCGAGGGAAGGGCCGCACCTCAAAGTGTCTGATGCTAGACATCGTAACCTAATGAAAATAATATGCTACAGTATATATATAGTTCATACCTCTTGATCAGTGCCTTGAAAATCTTCGTCTTCATCAGAGTACTCATCCATCATCGATGCATTTCTATTTGCAGCACGTATTTGGTCTAAAGATGGAGTACGATGATGAGCCTGTTTTTGGCTCTTCTTGGAGGAGATAGATGGTGAGGTCATATTAACCATGACGGGAATTCTTGGAGCAGCAGCTCTCTCATCAGTTTGAGAAAAGTATTCACGAAGTCCTAATGCAGGATTATTTAAAAATAAGTTCCACATTGAGCTTTGATCAATGAATCATTGTGAAAGACAACATTATGTTGGAAATTCAAGTCACTAAGGGGTCGTTTGGTTTGAAGACAAGTTATGCTGGGATTATTTATGATGTGATTAGTTATCCTGCTATTATTTCTTACTGACTATAAAAATCATGTCATTAAGGGTGAAATGGGAGTTTAAAGCATACCAGCAACACTATTTAACATCTGAAACAGACAATGCTGCTGAAACGATGCGATGAAGCCCACACCCCACCCTTTCAGATCTATCTGCATAAGATGCTGCACTTGAGTTCTCGGCCTCCCATTACGCGGTTTTAGGGGTGAAATATTGAATCCACCACCTGTGAACATAAAAGATCAGTTAGTTATATGATCCTATTGCAATAATAGCATGAAATTTTATGAATTGTAAATGCAGACAGTATAACCATAAAGGAAAATAGAATTTACTTTCGATATGAGCTCGAACATATCCGGGTAATGGACCACAATTCTTATGCTCCCGAGAACGAAATAACACAACTGCATCATGATATGATAAACCAAGTAGAATTGTAAATATACAAAGAGAAAAGGTGAAGTGACAGAAGTAAACAGGAATCTATGGTTATACTCTATGATGCTCGGACTATCCAAAAATGACGTTGGGTGCGTGTCAGATCCTTAGTATTTTTAGAGAATCCGACACGGGTACGGCAACATTTTGGAGAGTTCGCGCAACATGGGTTATCCTTACCATAACTTCCATCATCATTTCGACGCCAATAACGTACATAACAAAGATCCCTAGGCCAAATAAACCTGCAACACATAACCTAAATCATCTAACAAACTCACTCATATTTAGCCATTTACAATTTGTGACAAGGAAATAAATATTACCTTGGGAACCAGTCGAGTTGAAGTCTGTGATAGAGTATTGCTGTGTGTCCATCTACCTCCTCAACTAAACTACCATATTGGAAGCTACAATCCCACCTGTTAAGCCAATAAGATAGTTTCTCATGCAATCAGAGCTATGTTGTACGGATTCTCCAAAATGCTGCTACACTCGTGTCGGATCCTCCAAAATACGCTACTTTTGGAGGATCCGACACACATCCGACGATATTTTCGGAGAGTCTGAGCTACATAGAATAAGAGTGTTTGTGATGGAAATGTAAAGGCGAAGCTAGCTTGAGGATACGAGTTCAGCCAAACCAAAGGAACCAAGTAACTTTGGTTCAAACTCGGTATTTGTCTTACTGAATTTATTTAATATGTATAAATTACTTAGTTAGATTCGGCAACTTAAAAGGCCTACAATCCCGAACCATAAGCTTCAAATCCTAGCTCTGCCAGTAAATACCCTAAAGTGGACAAAACTTACTCAAAACGTGTTGCGTCCATGCTCATTACAAGCTCAAATATTTCTTCACAAGTAGCCTCCACGACGCCAACTGCCTTCATAGCTCTACTACAGCCCTTTGGCTACAAGAAGATCAAGAAATTTTATCACACAAATACCCTAAAACACCCTACTTGTTTTAAGTTAGGCAAAACTTATGCCAGCAAAGAACACATGAATGAGCTCATACTAGTAAATCAACATTGAGAAGCTCCTCAAAAATGCGAAGCCCTGCAGCCACCCGTTAACGGAGAAACATTGTCAAAGGAAGATGTCTGCAGTTGCATATTCTACAGCTTATGGGAAAAATGATGAAATAAAAAAATTAGACTGACCGTTTTGGCAGTAAAGTAAGCGCCTATACTTCGGATTTGCTAAATCTGACTCTGATTCCTTTGTCCAGTCGACCACAGATTCAGGAGGACCTGCCACTAAAAATGACACAATAAGTACAGCTTGAAACATGTAGCAGAACATAAGCACAAGGTAAATTTACCAACCATTTCCCATTGTTGTTCCGCGGATCAAGTGTGGTTGAGAATCTTCTTCATCTTCAGCAGCACTAAACCTACAAATAGGAAAAAGCATTACAATTTGTGAAAACTGGAGTAGCTAAGTCAAATAATTGTCCCGAGAAGGGTATTATGGGAACCAGTAGCAGCGTTGCCAGGATTTTTATTAAGGGGTGTCAAAATTATGAATACAACAAATAAGTTAAGGGGATTCAACATATAGTATATATATAAAAAGAATTTTTTTTACCGGTATGGATGTTGTAATTTCAAGTTGAAAAAGCACAATACTTACGGACTTTCATGATCTGAAGCAGTTCTCCCAGTACTATCCGTCCCTGATTTGAAATCATTGTACTTGCTACGATTACCACCTTGTGCCTCTTGATGCTGCATTGCAGTTAACATGTTATTCCCTCCATTTGTATCTAGGCACGAGGAGATGGTGATCGAAATATATATACATACGTCGGAAGAAGAAAATAACAATGGAGACTTTTAACAGACAAGAAAACAACCTGATCAATCACAGACTCGATTTTTTCTTTCCAAGTAAGTGAGTCCTGAATGTTGAAAGCTGCCATCTGGAAGCACGTTTCGATTAACATGAGTAAATTTTCTCCCACAACACAGAATCTCAGAGTAGCCAGTCAATTATAGTCCATAAGCAAAAAATATTAAGGCAATTCTAGTCTAAGCAATAAGAAAAGAATACATTTGAAAACTTGAGAATACACACTCAAGTGGTTAAACAAACTTTTTGGGGAAACAGAAGAGATAAGAAACAGAAGATCGCACACCGTGATTTGATCATACTTCTCTTTCATGTTATATACAGATAAGACATAAACCATCTGCAAAAGGCAAGAGTATATATACATCAATTTCCTATACAGAACAAAATAAAAAACTGATATATTAACAAATACAAACAACAGTTAGAACAACTCACTTGTCCATGATGAGTCTTTAAGCCTCGGTCCTCCACGCGAAAATTGCCATCAATTTGAAGTGTCTTGATTGGAGCCTATCAATAATATATATGGTAACATCAGAAATTCGAAGACCTCAAAAAACTAACCAATTTATCATCAATCTTACACAATGACAAACAAGAGTACAAAATGACTGTTTCTTGATCATATTTTGGTTCCAACACTAAGCTAAGATGGTATACATAAACAACATCAATTGTATTACTGCAATTTCTATTTTTTTTCTCCTAATACAAAGGTCAAGAGTTGAGTTCAAAAGTCACATATCTCCTTCACGATTTATTTGCCAGTGTTTGGTTGAACACAGAATTTAAAGGGAAAAAAATGAAGAACTTTGACACAAAAAGAAATATACTTAAAAACCAAAAGTATCCTAGAACAAAATGACTTGCTTTTAGTGCCATGAGACCTAGAACAATTCACGTCGATATAAAAATGTGTCAATCTTTTTCGGACAAAGAGAAAGAAGTGTCAAATGAATTAGGAGTTAACATCACATAGTACCATGTCCAACTTGAAAGTCGAATAAAATCATGTGCTAGAAAAAAGAAAGAATTTTCAAAGATTTTCTATAAGTAATTTCTTCATTTATCTATTTCATTGGGTGATTAAGGAAGGGGGACGGTAAGAATTGAACTCGCAAGACTGCCACCGGCAGTAACGAAGCCAAGATTTTTATTAAGAGGAGTCAAAATATAAAAAAACAAACTCAACAAGAAGTCAAGAGGCGTCATTACACAGTATATATATATTTTTTCAAAATAAAATAACTGAACTAAACAATGTAATCTGACGAAGGGGTGTCGGGTCCCTTGGTGCATATGGCTCCGCCACTGGCCACCGGCACTACTAGTATGTAATCTCAACGGTGATAATGAAAGAGTTAAAATTGAAGAAAACTCACAACATTGCCCTGAGGCTTCGTCTTGTAGTAGGCCAACAAACGAGTCTCGAGAACGAAATATCGCATATGGAGGAAAGATTTCCCTATCTTCCTCCTCCCATACCTCACCATCCATCCCTCATGCACCACCTTCGACATTGCTCCTACCTTTTTCCGTCTACGTCTTTAATATATGTTGCTGATCCTCTCAATTCACGAAGTATACTGCATTAATATGAACATACATGTTTTTTATATCAAATAAAGTGTAATTCTATTGACAATATGAAAACTCCCGTATACAAGAGGTATACAAAAAAGTAGAGAATCTGCAAGAAGATATAATTTTATACGAAAGACACCTAATCTTCTATACAAATAGTAACCTTGTGAGTGCACCAAATTAAAGGACATTAAGAAAATGAGGCTATTGATTCTTGGCATGTACAAAATTATGCTAGTTCGTTTCAAAAGCTCTCTTGTTTCTCTCCATCCATATTATCCCGTACGAATGTACAAATCCTTTTGACCAAGTAATTAAGCGTAATATTCTTTATATGAGAGAGCTCCCATATATAAGAAGTGTAGAAAAAGTCGAGAATGTACGTAAAGATATAATTCTATATGAAAAATACCCATTCTAATAAGTGGCGGAGGTAGAGTGTTGGGACCGGGTTCGGCCGAACCCAGTAACTTTGATTCGAACCTTGTGTTTGTCTTACCAAATGCATTGAATATGTATAAATGATTATTTTAGAACCCAGTAACTTTTAACGATTAGAATCCCGAACCCATAAACTTAAAATCCTGGCTCCGCCTCTGATTCTTAAAAAAACTCAGAGTTGAATACTTACTTGTACCAACTTGAACGCGACTATTCAACCATCTTTTCGAAAGAAAACTCGATGTTTGGATGCATGTGCTAATATATACAAGAGTGTAATGTGAGGAATATTTGTATGTATGTATAGGTAGAAAAGGAGGAGGTGGAAGGGTAAAAGGGTGAGAGTGGCTTCAAGTGAAAGGTGTATACAAGTTAGAACCGTACAAGGAGAGGTTCGTATGATTTGTACCATTAAAATGCCGGGAAAATGGTCGGTGAATAATAAGAAAACAACTATAGCCACCAGATTCAAAACTACTTCCTTTCTCCTTTTTTTTATTTCAATCAATTCTCCAAAACTCCTTTCTTAAATTAATAACAAAAATTAATTTCTTCCAAATTTCAATACTTTACTATTTCTTCTGCCTCAATTTAGCATGTCCATAATGTGATTTTTTATATACTTTGTAAATATTTCGAATTGTTAATTAATTATATAATTTATAGTATTTAAGTATGTAATTATTTCAAAAGAACTTAATTAAAGATTCTTCATCTGAAATCACACCAAAATTTGAATAGTTTGACCTTCCTAACTCCTAGTAGGGGTTTGGATATGAATTCTATATTTATTTTTTTAAAATTTATAATTTTACAAAAATTTGAATTGAAGATGAAGTTGTATTTGGTTAAATTTTGCAACATATTTGGATATCTTTTTTTTTCAAAACTACAAAACATGATTTATACCCCACAACTTGTAAAAAATATCAACACCGCCCCAATTTGATTATATCCTACTTGAAATAAACAATCAAAATATTATTGCTTAACTGATACCATATTCTTATGGCAATACACAAAAGATGCAAAATCAATATCACATTTTCTATTGCTACTAACACACAGAGGTGTAAAAGTAGGCATAGCCACATATTTCTCATAATTATATGATCAAACTTCCAGTATGCAGAGTTCAAGTATCAAATAGGACGCCAACAATGTTGTTTTACTCAAAAGTTGTTGAATACCTTTGAACAAATCAATCGATGTAAATAAAGGGACAATCAGAATCAACGACAATATATATTGAAGATTGATCGTCGGATTGGTATATACCGATTTATCTTTATGAGAAGATAATAAAATTTAATCAAGTATCAAGAGCGGATGAGCAGTGAAAATAATGATAATAGAGAGAAGAATGATAGAGAGGGAGTTGTATTATTAATGATCAATAATCTCTACAAATGGGGGAAGACCTTCCTTTATATAGGGAAGCGGTCCCCTTGCCCCACTATTACATTGCCACAAAGGCATTACAATTATAACGGAAATATGAGAAGGGGGAGGTTGGGGACGTCAACCTAGACAGGTCCGCTGATTCGACATTTATGGGCGGGAGTGTATCCCTCTTGGCGTTCGGTCATAAGGGAGAACGTCTCCAAATGTCGTCGACCTCATAAGGAAGCGTCCCCGTCCTGCACTCTATCCGGGCCGGCCACGCGTACATACAAACTAGCCTTATTTTGCGTCCGATTTGTCCTTATACAAATGTATTTGCCAAAAATAAAAAACTAATGTGCTTTTGTAAATTTTCGGGTAAATTTGTAAAACTAAAAACTAGCAAATTCTCATTTTCAATTTAGAAACGTGTGTATAACTAGTTTTTCAAATTTGAAAATGAATTTTCAAGTGAAAAAAAAATTGGTAAGAATAAGATAATCAAACATTATTTTAAAAAAAAATTGAAAAAAGGAAAAATTTTGTAGGTCCAAACGGGCTCGTAATCTAAAACTTAAGTAGATAAATACCTTAATTATGTCAATGACCAAATAGATAACTTATTTTATTAAAAGTGTGTCACATGCATACGTCATAGTGACATGGCAAAATACTGCTTATCCCTCAAATGTGGGTATTGAGGTGTTAAAATTATGTTTGTTTTTATTTTGTTAATTAACATCACTCCACCATTGTCTATACTGAAATTAATTATTTTGGCTGAATTTTGTTATGCGGGATTAGTTATTCTGTATTATCTTATTGATTTTTTGTATGTTATATTAATTTAGAAATTATTAATTTATTATAATTTATGAATGATATTAAAATTTATAGTGTAATGGAAATAAATAAACTTTAATTATCATAATTTTATATAAAAAATAGTCTTAATTTATTAATTTTCTGAATTTTAATTTAGAAAGAGTTTAATTCTACTTAATTATAATTTTTAACGGCTCTCTCGTATATTTGCCAAAATATGTGCCATGATCCTACGATAGATGTCAGGAAGTGTCGAATTTTTTTCTACTTATTCGATTCCTTGCGGTATTAATACATGTATGTAGTAAAAAAATCGAAGCAATTCGTGAACGTGCTCATATGGATTTCATAGGAATGCAAAGGTTCTTCAAGAACCCCAATTTCTCCGAAGCTAGGGTTTTTCTACTACAAGGTAATGTAATTCTATTACTTCCTCTTCAATTATGGAGTTCAAATGATGTTATTAAGTGTATTTGGGTAGTGCAAATGTGATTAGAACTTAGTATTAGATGTAAACCAAAAAATGGATCTTGTGAAAGAGACGATGAATAATAATTTAAAGCTAAGGAATAATTCCGGTAATTGTTTAATAGCTCTAATGAATCGTGAATACCATGTTTGGTGTAATAAAAGGACTTTAATTATGGGAGTAATTGGGCACTGATTTTGTGATTTGCTGTAAATATTTCAAAACTTCATTGATGGTCCTTAGAAAGCTGGGTTGAAGGAATTTTGGTGTATAAGGATTCTTGTTGATAAACTCTTTGTCCATGATTACAAAAAATGAGAACTAGTACAAGCATAACTGATGCAAATAATGCTAGAAAAAAGGGGAGTCCGGTGCACAAAGTATCCCTTGTTCACGCAGGGTCCGGGGAAGGACCGCAGGGTCCGAGGAAGGGCCGCATCCCAAGGGGGTGTGATGTAAGCAACCTACCTCATGTTCAGAGGCGGAGCTAGGATTTGAACCTTATGGGTTCGGGATTACAATCATTTTAAGTGTTAGTGTATCACTTGTGTTTGCCTCTTCGTGAGGTTGTTCTCTCGATATTTTGTACTCTCTTTTATTATAGTGGATTGCTCATCTCCGTATGGATGTAGGTCAGTTGATCGAATCACATTAAATGTTTGTGTCTCTTTTAGTATTTCTCTTTTGTTGTTGGATATATCGTCGTTCAAGATTTGCTTTGTAGTTTCCGCATGACACCTGATTTTTTTTGTCCTAACAGGATGAACAAAACTTAAGTCAAAAGCTACAATGTCTGACATCTATCATGGAGTTAGTCATGAATTGCACATCTAATATTCCAGGTGAAAGGATGAACATGACTGATGTTGTAGCAGCACTGAAAAAGATCAAACAAAAGCTCTCTTCCTATTAATGAACGACCAAACGACATAACATGAGGTACTTTTCATATTCCTGTGGGGAAAAAGGCTAAAAAAGTTCAGTAGCATTTAACCATCAGTAATTGTTTCCTCTAGGAGATTGTGTGACTATTTGAAGTTAGATGGATGGAAGCTACAACTTTGTAGAGTACTCTACAAACATCACAGCCATGTTTGTAGAGTTGTCCAGGTGGCCAGCAATGTGTCCAAAAATATTAGTAGTATTACATTCCGTAGTTTTTCTACCAAATGTAGTTCCTAAGATGTCGGCCTATACCACGTCATTAGCAAACATCACAAGAACTACCAAAATCCTTGGTTTGTCAAAAGAGCTTCACTTTTACCCCTTCTTTAACTAGGAGGGTCGGTCACCCGGTTCTGCTCTCCGTAACTATGGCTGATGACTGGTTTTCCGGTCGAGCCATCAGTAACCTGCATTCAAAATTAATGCAGCGTTAATGTGTAGTGGAGTCAACTAGGAGTGTCCTGATTCCGACATATTAATAACTTCCATAGAATCCGTGTTAATGTGTAGTGGAGTCAAGTTGAGTTCCACTGCAATCTTAAGACCCTGCAATCTTAAGACCCTGAACAAAGTATTTAATTCAGCCAGGTCGTTCATGAAGCCTACTACCCAATCACCTTTATTCTGAAAAGAGATTAGTTCCTTGTAATTACTTATCTAAAGTCACGGTTTTACCTTCTTTTGCCTTTAAGGGGTCGTTTGGTATGCTGACTAAGTTATTTCGGGACTATAATTCCTGGATTAATTTATCTCACTTGGGAGGTGGGATAATATAATTCCAAATTTGATGGGATAAGGTGTGATATCCTGGGATAAAATTTATACCGTGTTTGGTTGGCGGTATAAATTTACAGGATAAATTTATGCAGTCAACCAAACATGGTGAGATAATAAATTTATGTTGTCAATCAAATATGACATAAATTTAATCTCATACCTTATCCCACCTTATCCCGCATACCAAACAATCTCTAAGAATATAAGCGGAAGGACAACATGAGTAAAACGTCTATAGCCACTACAACAACAACAACTACTACCTAGTATAGTCCCACAAGGTGGGGTTTGGGGAGGGTAATATGTAGACAGACCTTACTCCTATCCGAAAGGGTAGAGAAGTTGTTTCCAATCTACCCTCGGCTCAGAGAAGGAAAGGGGGAGCAACAACAAAAACAAAATCAAAAGAGCATTAGTAATTCTGGCAGAAATCGCAAAAATAGTTATCTAAACATAAGAATTATACGTAAAATGGCCTTCAATAAGAAAATTGTGAAGACTAATATATAAACTATGAGTTCATCCAAATTCAGAAGTCATAAACTTAAAATTCTATTTCCGCCTATGATTGTGACGAGTCTATAATGTATAGACACAAAAGCTAGCTCGTGGGACGAGAATAATCCAAAACTTTATAAAGAGACAAAAAATACATCGCTCATATAATGTGGGCACTTTAACTGATGGTACTTATTGACATATATTTTTACTTCACATGATAAATAAATATGCAATACATTGGCTCATTTATATATTGAACCATTCAAAACACTCTTATGGTACCATATTTGTAACGCCGCAAGATTTTAGACAAAGTCTTACATCGACAAAACACAATAGGAATGTTGGGTGTATAAATTAACAAGTCTTAAATTCTAGTGACAAGTTTTAAATCCATGAGGATTTAGGCACAGAACAAATAATATCACTACTGAATTGGGCTGTTACACACTGACTTTGAATTCTCATGCATTGTAGCTGCTTTATGTTACATATACCTTACTCTTACTTTATTGGTCTTTCACGTGAAAGTGGTGGCGCAGCCAAAAAGATCGCAAAATCATTTGAAAGTACCTAATTGCTCGAGCAACTTTTATAACCGTCATTTGAAAAACAAATAGAGAAAAATGTTAGACCGGAAGAATAACGTGTAAGAATAGAATTCTACTTGGAGTGAATGTCTATCTTGTGGAGAGTTTTACTTTGTGACTAAGTCATAATTTCTCCTATAAATAGAGGGTCTTACCCCATTGTAAATCATCCCAAAATTCAATAAGAATTTCCTCTCTCTCTTTCTCTGCAATATTGTTCTTATTCTTCTATTATTTTATAACACGTTATCAGCACGAGACTCTACCATCTCAAGAAGCTCTTTCAGAAGATTAAGGTAATTTTTCTCCTCTTTTTAATTATGACTGACATTATGAAAAGAAAGTTCGTTGCCCTTGAAATTTCGGGCAAGAACTATATGACATGGGTGTTGGATGCTGAAATCAACTTAGATGCAATGGGTCTTGGAGACGCCATTAAAGACAGAAATAAAGCATCCACCCAAGATTGTGCTAAGGCCTTGATTTTCTTGCGCCATCACCTTGATGAAGGGTTGAAAATTGAATATCTCACAGTCAAAGATCCACTTATTTTGTGGTGGAAAAGGGCATTGGGCAAAAATTTGCCGTGTACCAAGACATTTGGTTGATCTTTATCAAGCATCTCTAAAGAATAAAGGCCCTGAAGCCAATTTTGTCTCTGACAATGATTTTGACATCACCCACTTGGATGTGGCAGACTTCTTTGAGCGCCCTGATGGAAAAATAGACCACTTGATCGGTGATGGATCCGTGGTTAAAGATGATTGAGTAGTTTTAATTTTTATTTTTGCCTATTTATAATAGTTAGTGAATAAACTTCATGTAATCATAATTCTTTACCTGAGTAGTAGTCATTAGTATCAATAGTATTATTTGTTTTATGAGATAATGTTAAAAGTTGCTTGGTTTTCCTGGATATTTATGTGATTCTTTTGACATTAACTGTATGAGAGGATGAAAACTTAAACAGAACGTATCTAGCCTGCCTATTTCTTTTACACACATATTTAACTCAAATATGGGCAATATGTACAGTTGTTTTAAATGTATCTCTTTCATTAAAATAATAGTTGGTCACTACCATCCAATTTTTTTTCCCAATATTTACTAGTAGTACCAAATTAGATTGTTTCTGTTTTTCAATACTTAAATACTAGTATTATATTATTCTGTCTAAAACAGAAAATTAGTTCCAATAGCAATTCGATAACAGTTCAGAAATATATGTTGCACTTTTAATATTTGTGTTCAAGCAAAGCCCTTTTCTTCAAGGAGGATATCAATTAAGGTTACACGTATAACTTTGAACATTTTTTTTTTAACATGAAGTCCTTTCGTTACTTAACCATGAATTATGTGTTAATGTGCTAATATGACTCCAATATCTTCTCGTTTTGGAAACAGACATGGATATCCTACAAAGCAAACTTGGATCAAAGTTCAATTGTAAAAACATTTGCTTAATTGATTCATGTACAACACATACAATATTCAAAGAGAAGAAATATTTCTCTCATTTAAGTATGTGTAAGGCAGATGTTACTACAATTTCTGGTAGTAGTAAATTAATTGAAGGCTCCGGAAGAGCTACTATAACTCTGCCTATGGGAACAATACTTATCATAGAGAATGCAATGTTCTCCTCCAAGTCCAAGAGGAACTTGTTGAGTTTTAAAGATATCCGTCGAAATGGATATCATATTGAGACAATAGATGAGAATAATCTTGAATATCTCATCATTACCAAAAATGTCTCCGGCCAGAAAAGGGCTATTGAGAAGTTCCCATCTTTGTCTTGTGGTCTGTATTGGACAAGAATTAGTGCAATTGAGGCACATTCTATTGTAAACCAAAAGGTTACCGATTCCAATACTTTTGTACTTTGGCATGATCGATTGGGACACCCTGGATCAATTATGATGAGACGAATCATAGAAAACTCAAATGGGCATCCATTAAAGAATTTAAAGATTCTTTTAAATGATGAATTTTCTTGCACTTCTTGTTATCAAGGCAAGTTAATTATTAGACCATCACCAACAAAGGTTGGAATTGAGTCCCATGCGTTTTTGGAACGTATACAAGGGGACATTTGTGGACCTATTCACCCACCTAGTGGGTCGTTCCGATATTTTATGGTCTTGATAGACGCATCCTCTAGATGGTCCCATGTGTGCCTATTGTCATCTCGCAACCTCGCGTTTGCAAAATTAATGGCACAAATAATTCGATTACGGGCACAATTTCCCGATAATCCAATTAAGTCTATTAGACTTGATAATGCTGTTGAGTTTTCATCCCAAGCATTTAATGATTATTGCTTATCAATTGGGATAAAAGTGGAACATCCTGTAGCTCATGTTCACACTCAAAATGGTCTTGCAGAGTCTTTAATTAAACGTCTGCAATTGATAGCAAGACCGTTACTCATGAAAACGAGGCTGCCCACTTCTGTTTGGGGTCACGCCATTTTGCATGCAGCAATGCTAGTTCGTCTCAGACCGACAAATTATCATAAATATTCCCCGTTGCAATTAGTTTTGGGTCATGAACCTAATATATCCCATTTAAGAATTTTTGGACGCGCAGTATATGTGCCTGTAGCACCGCCATATCGCACCAAAATGGGTCCGCAAAGAAGGTTAGAAATATATGTTGGGTTTGAATCGCCCGCCATTATTTGCTACCTCGAGCCATTAACGGGAGATTTATTTATTGCACGATTTGCAGACTGTCGATTCGATGAGACACTTTTCCCAAAATTAGGGGGAGAAGTTGGTGAAACCAAACGGGAAATTTTGTGGAAAAATCCATCATTATCTTATCTTGATCCACGTGCCTCTATTTGTGAAAAAGAGGTACAAAAGATTATTCATTTGCAGAGAATAGCAAATCAAATGCCAGATGCATTTACGGATATGAAAAGGATAACAAAATCACATATCCTCGCGGAGAATGTTCCAATCCGTATTGATGTCCCTATTGGACAATCTTCTAGTGTCATAGCTAATGAGTCAAAAGCACGCATGAAACGTGGCGGACCATTAGGTTCCAAAGATCGAAATCCTAGAAAAAGGAAAATAAATGATCAAAATGACACTATGAAAGAATCTCATGAAGAAATCCACGACTTAATAAATTCTGAGATTCATGAGGAATCCACTGAGCCCGAGACTCAAGAAAATAAGGAACTATCAATAAATCCAATCGATATTGAGACAAATTTGAATCGATTGGATATAGTGATGGATTATGTCTTTGCATATAATGTTGCATCCAGCATTATGCAAGAAAATGAGGATCTTGAACCTCAATCTGTTGGAGAATGTCGACAAAGACTTGATTGGCCAAAATGGCAAGAAGCAATCCAATCAGAGTTGAATTCACTTGCAAAACGTGAAGTTTTTGGGCCTGTAGTCCAAACACCTAATGGTGTTAAGCTTGTTGGCTATAAATGGGTCTTTGTACGCAAGAGAAATGAGAAAAACGAGGTACAAAGATATAAAGGCACGCCTTGTTGCACAAGGATTTTCACAAAGGCCTGATGTTGATTATGAAGAGACATATTCACCCGTTATGGATGCTATAACATTCCGTTATCTCATTAGTTTTGCTGTCCATGAAAAACTTGACATGCATTTAATGGATGTGGTTACCGCCTACCTTTACGGCTCACTTGATAATGAGATATACATGAAAATTCCCGAAGGCTTCAAAATGCCTAATAATTCAAAATCCCGGGAAATGTTTTCAATCAAATTGCAAAGATCTTTGTATGGTCTAAAGCAATCAGGACGAATGTGGTATAATTGTCTTAGTGAGTATTTATTAAAGGAAGGCTATATAAATGATGCTATTTGCCCATGTGTTTTCATAAAGAAAACAACATCGGAATTTGTTGTACTTGCCATATATGTTGATGACATAAACCTTATTGGAACTCCTATAGAACTCCAAAAGGCAATTGATTATTTAAAGAAGGAATTCGAGATGAAAGATCTCGGAAAGATAAAATTATGTCTTGGTTTGCAAATTGAACATTTGGCAAACGGAATTTTTGTTCATCAATCTACCTACATAGAAAAGGTATTGAAACGGTTTTACATGGATGGAGCACATCCATTAAGTACTCCGATGGTTGTTCGATCACTTGATGTGAACAAAGATCCATTCCGACCTCAAGAAGAGAATGAATAGCTACTTGGTCCTGAAGTACCATATCTTAGTGCAATTGATGCACTAATGTATCTTGCCAATACTACAAGGCCTGACATAACTTTTTCAGTTAATGTCTTAGCAAGGTATAGCTCTGCTCCCACAAGGAGACATTGGAATGGGATCAAACACATATTGCGGTATCTAAAAGGGACTACCGATATGGGTTTATTTTATGGCAATAATTGCAGTCCCGATCTTGTTGGTTATGCTGATGCTGGGTATTTATCCGACCCACACAAGGCTCGATCTCAAACAGGTTATGTGTTTACCTATGGAGGCACTGCCATATCTTGGCGATCGACTAAGCAATCAATTGTGGCTACTTCATCTACTCATGCCGAGATAATTGCTATTCATGAAGCAAGTCGAGAGTGCGTGTGGTTGAGGTCTATAATACATCTTATTCGAGATAAATGTGGTGTGAAATGTGACAAGTTACCCACTATTTTGTATGAAGACAATGCAGCATGCATAGCTCAACTAAAGGGAGGATTCATAAAAGGAGATAGGACAAAGCACATTTCACCAAAGTTATTTTTCACACATGATCTTCAAAAGAATGGTGATATTAATGTGCAACAGATTCGTTCAAGTGATAATATGGCTGATTTGTTCACAAAATCTCTACCGACGTCAACCTTCAAGAAGCTAGTGTACAAGATCGGGATGCGAAGGCTTAAGGATGTGAATTGATGCTCTCATCGGGGGGAGTTAATGCGCGTTGCACTCTTTTTCCCTTACAAGGTTTTGTCCCACTGGGTTTTCCTTGCGAGGTTTTTAACGAGGCAACCAAAAGGCGTATTATTAGATATGTGTACTTTTTTTCCTTTTCTAGATTTTTTTCCCATTGGGTTTTATTTTAGTTAAGGTTTTAATGAGGCACATAACTTATTGAGTAGACATTCAAGGGGAGTGTTAAGAATAGAATTCTACTTGGAGTGAATGTCTATCTTGTGGAGAGTTTTACTTTGTGACTAAGTCATAATTTCTCCTATAAATAGAGGGGTCTTACCCCATTGTAAATCATCCCAAAATTCAATAAGAATTTCCTCTCTCTCTTTCTCTCCAATATTGTTCTTCTTCTTTTATTATTTCATAACACGTTATCAGCACGGTATTTTATTTTTCAAACTGTATTTTTCAATTGAATACGATTTTATTTGCTCAAAAAAATCCTTCAAGTCATTTCTTCAAGTGTTTTTATTTTTTTAGGCGAGGTGGAAGGACAGTTAAGTAGGGGTGTACAAGGAAAATCGATAAATTGCACCAAATCGCTAACTTGAGTCAAACCGAAGAAAAAAAGTCTCATCATGGGTTGGTTTGATTTGGTTTGGTGTTAGAAAAAATAACCCGACCATAATTAGTTTGGTTTGGTTTTAACTAAAAAAAGTCAACCGAAACCAAACAAACCCGATATTATATTTATTCAATTTTTACAAATATTTTATACATATAAATATTTCTTAAACTTTTTTACAGTTTTATCTTTAAGCATATTATTTCAAGTTTGGAATTAATATTCTTGAATGGTCCAATAGATTTTATAGTTCATAAAGGTAGTAATTCAAATAAACTTCACATCAATACTAATACTAACAAAGAAAATTCAATTTAACACTAGAAATGAAAATAGTGTTGGATATCTATTTTTCAGTTTTGCATTGTTTATATTGAAAATGCATAACTTAGTTTATCTTTTTCTTTAGTGCTTAGTTGTGTAACTAATATACTTATAGTTGTATTTATTTTAGCATAACGTATATAGTACTTTTAGATTATGTTAATACTTTATTATGGCTTATTACTTAGTAATATTTTCTTTATGAATTTTTGTATTTTTATTATTGAATATTTTAGTACAATGCTATGACTCATCTTATATTATTGCATTATTTCTTGAAAAGTATATTATATAGTTATATCCGTGTAGGACTAGAGAAATATAAGGAGCACAAGTTATATATTTGTGGTATGAAGACTTATCGAAAAAAAAAATCGAAAATTCGGAAAAAAACCGAAAACCCCGAGAAAACCCGAGATTGAAAAACTCTACTTCGTTGGTTTGGTTTGGTTTATAGATTTAAAAATCCGACACTATTGGTTTGGGTTGGTAATTGAAAAATCTGAACTAACCCAACTTATGTACATCCCTACAGGCAAGATAAGTTAGTCAAACAGTTATTTTAGGTCCACACAAAAAAAAATCAAGGAAATTAATAAATTTAACTTATATGCACCAAGATTTTTAAAACGTTGTACTTAATTAAATCGCATATATGATAGTTATAGATAAGTTGTTATAATAAGTATTAATTAATAAACTGATAAAAATTATAACTAATCTATTACCACAAATTAAAAATTTAAATTCTATGGTAGCGTAATAATTTTTATACTAACTTTTGTTAAGCGGACGTTTGGTTTGCTGTATTTTTATACATAGTGATAATCAAATTGACAAAATCACCCTTCTCTTGAAATCTTTTCTCTAACACCCTTGGGCATTTGCCTTTTTTTAAGGACCATGGTTTTTTTTTTATTTTTTTTTGTTAAAGGGAAATATTATAACTAATTAAGCTAACGTGGTTATAAGAGAGTTACTTGGATACCTTAGGGTACCCATGTCTGCAATATTTTGCAGGATAGTGTCAATATTCCAACCTAAAATTTTTTAGACAGTTCAGTTCCTAAGGTGTCTGCCCAAAATATATCATTGGCAAACATCGGAGGAACTGCTAGAAATGCAAATCTATTCAAAAAAGTTTCTTTGGCTGCTTTCTTCGCCAGTACATTAGCAACTCTGTTTTGCTTCCTGAATGAGTGTGTCACCACCACGCTGCCCATCCTTTGGATCAACAACCTGCATTCACAGATTAGAGGGTCAAATATCAAATTACCTTCTGCCAACATACCGTGTGTTTTTATAGAGTCTGTGTCGATTTGTAGGGGCAAAAAGTTGTTTTGTTCAGCTAGTTGGAGGCCTCTTATGAGGGCTTGAAATTCAGCTCCTAAGAAGGATGTATAAGGAATATTTTCAATGTAGCCCACCATCCAGTTATCATTGTGGTTTCGGAAGATTCCCCCAGCCCCACCTATTCTATTATTGCCTTTAATAGCACCTTCTGTATTCAGTTTGAAATAGCTTGTTTGTGGGGCTTCCCATTTGAGCATTATTGGATGGTACAACGCTAGTTGTTGTTGCTCTTGAGTAGTTGGTATTTTGAGGCTTTGGCATTTGTGTTATTTGCATTGATGGGTTCTTTTTATTGTTGGACACATTATTGTTTCTTGTTAGCCAGATGTGTCAGAGGCAGAAGGGAATAAGAGTTGCCCTGTCGAGATATTCATTGAATTTCTCTCACTTGAGGGCTTGCCACACTGTCTGCCAAAGGTGACTGTTGTTTAGTGGGCTAGAGGGGGTGGGGACGTTGATTTAGATCTGATTGCATTCCAGAATTGGGCGGCATTAGGGCATATGAAGAAGATATGTTTAATATCTTCTTGCCCAACATTACAATAATGGCATTGAATGTGACAGTTGATTCCCATAGAGCTGAGAAGTGCCCTGGTAGGGAGTCTTTTGTGGGTTAGGATCCATGTAAAGAATTTTATCTTATTAGGGGTTTGCATCTTCCATATCCACTTGAATTGGTCTGATTCACCTTGAGGGCATGATTGGGCTCTGGTTTGAATGAAGGCATAGGCTGAGCTGTGGGAGAACTTACCATTTGGTGTAAGGGCCCAAACTAGTGTGTCTTCCTTAGTTGTTACACTAGGAATGAACACGGATTTCATATTGTTGAGGATGTGAGGGGGCAAATAAAAAGAGATAGAACTTGTGTCCTATGCTCCCCTATTGTAAATTGAGTCCACCTTAACAAGGAGGTCACTTTGGGTTAAGGGACCTTCAACTAAATTCCTAATAGCAGGTTGGTTGGGGATCCAGGTATCATTGAAGAAATTCACCATATTGCCTTTATTAACAATCCATCTGTTGGCTTTGGTGCAAGTCACCCAGCCAGTAAGCATGGCCCTCCAGGTAGGGTTTTTGTCGCTGCCATGGTATGTGCCAGCATTGGCAGGCCTAGACATATTATAGTTTTTGTGGATAAGGACTCGAGCCCAAAGGCTGTTTGTATTTGTGTAGGCTCTCCGTAAGGCCCCGTAAAATTTTTGTGCATAAAACCTAGTAGATGTGGTGTCATGGTCCGAATGATGTGTTAGGAATGCGTAGAATTCTTCGCGGCGAGCTTGCGAGCCGCGGTTCGGACCCTTGGTAGTGATTTAAGTTTCAAAAATGTAGAGAAATAATTTTCCGAAAAAGTGTCAAATATGCGGTCAAGAATGCGACCGCAGAATCAACATGCGGACCGCATTCTGACCGCAAATCGTTCCAGAGAGTTGCCCCAAATCCGTGTCAAATGTGCGGTCGATATGCGATCGCATGTCAATCTGCGGTGCACTTTTGCGACCGCAGAATCAACATGCGGTCCGCATAGTGACCGCATGTCTTAACAGAACCTGCGTAATTTTTTGAGCCATTCTGCGGTCACTATGCGGACCGCATGTGGGTTCTGCGGTCGCATAGTGACCGCATATTCGACCCCGGCCCAGATTTTGTGACATTTTGACCCGATCTCTTCTTTAATATAACACACTTCTTCTTCATTTTATCATATTATCTTACCAAAAATTAGAGAGAGAAGAGAGGGTTTTTAGAGAGAGAAGTTCTTCATCTTCAAGGATTGTTTCAACTACTTAATTCCAAGGGATTCTAGGGCAAGGATTCAACTTCCCCAATATTTTCAAGGTAAAAACCCTAACTATTTTCTTTGATTTTCAGTTTTAATTGGGTAAAGAGAGGTTTTCATATAATAGCTTTTAAAAATAAAATTTTTACACTCATGCATGATTATTTAACTTGATTTCTAGTAAAAAGAAGTGAGTAGAAGTAAGAGTCTTCAAGAACAAGGTTGGCAAGAGTAGGATATCTTGGGTAATCATAAAGTAGGAAGAAAACTCATCACCAGGTATGTATGGCTAATTTTGATTCTTGTGAAATCGCCCTTATGTGTAAAATTGTTTGGCATGTGTTGATTTGAGAAATTGTATGTGATTAATTGATGTTGTTGTTGGATATTCAAAGTTGTTGTTGAACTATGAGTGTTGTGGTAAGAAATATGAACCGAAAGGTAAATGAGAGTTGAATTGGGTAAAGAATTTGTGAATAATGATTATGATGGCCTATATGGCACCTTGTGGAAAAGAAATCGAAACACTTGAGAATTGGTTTATTGTGGAAAGAGATGAAACACTTGAATTATGGAAAATTGTTGAATATACATGTGTGAATATTATTGAATGTGGAAACATTGTAACTTGGTTGTGATATTGGCTTGAGAAGTAATTGAGAACATGAAACAATGTGCAAGTTGCTTATTTGAACTTGTTGAAATTGTGTGTAGTACCTTATCTGCTGTTTGAAATTGTTGTGTTTTCAGCTGTAAGGCGGGGTCGTGTTGCGCGCCGCAACGTGGTGAAATAAGGTGTGGGTTGGGGTGATAAGGGTGGCCGAGGTAATAAGGGTGGTCGGGGGCAATAAGGATGGAAAGCGATCGAAATCGCTATTGAAAATTGATACATAAATCAATAATGTGAAATTGTGAAAGGAGACGGCAGGAGAGTTTGCAACCTGGGGAGCACTGATTGCTCCTATGTTTGACTACTTGCAATTTATGTTGTTGATTGGTCGTTGTTCCATTTGTGACCTTGAATGTGCTTGTGTTGAGGCTTATCCGAAATGAGTAAAAGGTTGGGAACATGGTTAGTTAGCTTAATTGATTTCTTGATGTAATCTATTGGCTGTCTTAACACGGTGATTCTTGTTTAATGGCTTGAGTTTACTTGGGACAAAGTTTGTCCATACATACCAGTACAATTCAAGTGTACTGACGTCCCTTTTGCCGGGGGCGCTACATTCGTGTCATGATTGTAGGTGGATCAGTAGCAGGCACTTCAGCTCATCGGCGGTAGTATCCTTCTCCTTCCACTGCCCGTTTTGGTGAGCCCCTTTCTTCCTCGGGGCCTTGTGTGGTTCATGCCACTCGGTTTAGATTTCATTTTGGTTTTGTAAGGTATAGCCGGAGCCTTGTTACCGGCAAGTATTGTATTTCCCTTTTGTATCCTAGAGGCTCCGTAGACATGTAAACCTGTGGGATTGTGGCCTATGTATATGTATGGGGCGTTGTAAATATAAATTATGAACTTGTTAGTAAATAAATCACATGGTTATGTTTATGTATTGTGAAATCAGTCATTGTTGGTAAGATATTTTGGTTAATGAGTAACAGTCAATACAGGGGTAACGCGTGGGAATGGAAGGCACCCAGGTCCGCTTGACTGGGGCAACCCGGTCGAGTCCAGAGGTTGTTTGTATTTATGTAGGCTCTCCAATCCAGACTTGCCAATGTTACTTTATTTTTGGCACTTGCTTCTTGAATCCCTATCCCTCCCTCAGCTTTAGCCTTAGTCACGATCTCCCACCTAATCATGTGTATTTTTCTTCTTTTTTTTCTGGTTAGTTCCCCAAAGGAACTTTCTCTGAATCCTCTCTATTTGCTTGGTTATCTTAGTGGGTAGTGTTATGAACTGCATAACATGGCTTGGAATGCTACGCAGGGTGGCTTTTATCAGAACAGTTCTACTAGTCATGTTGAGGAACTTGGTTTTCTAGCCTACAAGTTTGTTATGCATGTTGCCAATGATGAACTAAAAATCAGAGGCATTCTGTCTTTTATGAAGAACTGGGAAACCTAGGTATTTACCAAAGGATGAGGAGTGATTGATTAGGAAGTGTATTAGACAGATGCTGGGCAGTATCCTGGGTGGTGTTGGAGGAGTAGATGACTCTTGACTTGGCCAGGTTGATTTTTTGGCCTGATTAGCTATTGAAATTATGTAGTATGGTTAGGATTGTATTGCAGTTCCTGATGTTTCCTTTGGCAAATAGGGTGAGGTCGTCTGCAAAGAAAATGTGAGAAATTTTTGGGCCAGCTCTGCTATGCCTATGGGGTGCCATAGGTTTTGGATGACTCAATGGCTGTAGATAGCCTTTCCATACATAGAATGAACATGTATGGAGACATAGGGTCTCCTTGCCTGATACCTCTTGAGGGAGTGAATTCTTCAGTTTTCCCTCCATTAACTAGGATTTGGATAAAGGAAGTACTGATGAATGACATGATTAAGGTAGACAACCCCACGGGGAAGTTGAAAGTATGTAAGGTATCCCTAATGAAGGAACACTCTAATCTATCAAAAGCTTTCTCAAGGTCAATTTTTAGAATCGTGTTGGTAGTTTGTCCTTTCATTTTTCTCAAGTGGTTCATATATTCCTGAACTATGATGGCATCATCACTCTTCTGTTGCTTAGGAAGCTGGCTTGACTTGGTCCTATGATGAGGTTTAGTATGGGTTTCATCCTATTCACAATAACTTTTGTCACAGTTTTGTAGAGGGTGTTGCATAGACCAATGGGTCTAAAGTTCTTTTGAAGGGAGGCCTGGGGGCATTTTAGGATAAGGCACAGAAGAGTTTTATTCATGGCTTTATCCATTGAGCTTGTACTGAAGCATTTTTTGCAGAATTCTATGACAGAATCCCCCACAATCCCAGTACTTTTGGTAGAAGAATGGATAGAGTCCATCTGACCCAGGGGCTTTGAAAGGTTTGTTGGAGAACACAACTGATTTGATTTCACTCGTGTGCAGTGGTCTATCCATGCATGCCTTATGGCTTTGTTGCAGGATTGGTTCCATTGTGGATTGAGGGGGGAACTTCCAAGGAACAGTAGACTTGGAGGTAGTGTCTTTGAAGAATGTGACAATGGTAGACTAGATGTCAGATTGGTTATTTATCCAATTGACATTTTCATCTTTTAAGGCTAGAATTTTGTTTCTTCTTCTTCTATTCAAGGCGGAGGTGTGGAAGAACCTGGTATTGACATCTCCCTCATTGAGACAGTTTATTCTAGACTTTAGCTTCCAGAAGTCTTCCTCATTTTTGAGTATAATGTTTAGCTCCTTGATGTCATTCTCAAGTTGAAGGAGAAAGCTACTGAATTGGTAATTGGGGGAGTTCTAAATGAATTCTGGCTATAAGTCTCTTTTTCTTATGGAAAATGTTTCCAAAGACCTGATGGTTCCAAGTGGATGCTAGTTCTTGAAATTTGGCAGTGGACTAAATTAGAGGAGCTTGGCGTGAAAATGTCTAACTGATAACAGTAGGGAAGGAGGGGTGACTAGCCCACATTGTTTCAAACCTGGATGGTTTTTTAATTATGGATCTTGGTGGTCCTTCCATTTGGATTTTCAAATGACAGTGGTCTGAGTGGGTCCTATACATGTGTTGTACAGTGGCCTCGGTGTATTGATCAATCCAACCCTCATTAGCAAAACACCCGTCAATTCTTTCCAAGATTAGGGCATTTCTATTCTTGTACCTTTTATTTGTCCAGGTGAACTTACTACCTTTATACCCTAGGTCAATCAACTGGCATTTGTTAATGCAGTTCCAGAAGTGATTACTGTAGCTTAGGTTATATAATTCCCCCCGAATTTATCCCTAGCCTTCAATACTTAAGTCTCCCCTTACGAACCAGTTTGTGTTTAAAGTAGCGGAGATCGTGATTAGTTGATCCCACAAGGTTTTCCTTTCTACCAACAAATTACTAGCATAGATTGTATAAAAAAGCCAAGGGGGTGATTTGGTCGTACCTGCACCATTGCATGAATACCTTAGGGTGTGATGGCCACTTCTTCCTCAGCAACCTGACCTTCCTTCCACATAAATACTATCCCGCCAGCAAGCCCCGCCGCTGGGGATTGAATGATCATATCAAAGTCCAGGGCAGCAGCCAAGGATTGGTGATCTACCATCTCCATTTCAAGAAGAACTAGCATCGACGGTTTGTGCATTTTGACCATCTCTGTGCAGTGCCTTTTGAACTTCGCACTATTCACACCCCTAACATTCCATATGATGTAGTTCATCATTGGAAACGTGGGGGATGAGTTGGTTCCCTTTTGTGAGTTCGTCATAGAAGGCACCGGTGGGGCTTTCCTTTTTAGACTCAGAATGGGAGTGAGGTTGATCACAGGTTTGACTTGGCCCATGGTTTGAGCTGGGACTAGGCTCAGACCGCGTTTGGACACATTGTTTTGGGGCAAAGTACCACAACAATTTCGTTCACTTGTAGGTTGAACTCTATTGATCTCACTGAATCCAGGATAATCGACTCTGTTCTTGGTGATTGATATGTTGGCTCCACCTCCACTGTTGTTTCCTTATTTTTCAGCATGTCTAGGGCTTTGGCAACCCTCTACTGAATGTTGTGGATAGGGGTTGGTCTGTTTGTTTTCTTTGGAGTGGGCGTTGATGGAGTCACTGTGGACTCGATGTGGACTCGATCTAGGTAAAGATTGGTTTTGCTGCTGGGTCTTCCTTCATTAGGTCTGGGAAGAAGGGTAATTGAAGGAAACTTTGGAGAATTTGGTTGTTGAGGGATTGGGGGTCTGAAATCGGTGATGGGCTGTCTGAGGTTGCCATCGATTGCCAGAGGAGAGGCCCAAACGCCGCCATGGCTTTGTTCAAGGCTTCTACTGTTACTCTGGCAAGGTGAGCCGGATTTTGGGCTATCAACATCACCTTCTTGTTGTCCAGTGTAAACTCGTAGGAGAGTCCTTCGCCTTGCAGAGCTACCTCCAACCGGGAGGCCGGTTGGTGGTCCGGAGGTAGTAGGATGATGGTAACGATGGTCGAGAGTGTGTTCATCGGGGAACTTTTTGCCATTTTTGTGTTTCTCCAGTTTTCTACTTTGGGTAAGGCTGGGATTAGGTTAAAAGACTGATCCCCCATCGTAAAACCCTCTGTTGTCACATCTTGGATAGTGGAAGAGTTTTTGGGCATTAGGATTAGGGGGAATCAAGGAAATCTTGGTCATTAATTGGGGATGTGGTGGAGGTGACAGTTGTAGTCTTTCCAACTGCACTTGGGGAGGGTTGCAGGTAGGGTAATCGAGTACCATGTATGTCAATTGGTGCTTTGCCATTATCTGAAATAGAGTAGAAAAGGCAGTGGTGGGATAGGAATTAGGGATTGGGTGTGGGAATAGGGTCATAGCACGGGCCCCATTTATATCATTACTAGTTTTGATGAATGGGCCATTGGGGTTTGGCCCAGAGTTAACTTAGGGATGGGCTCTTTTGGGAAGTCAATGGATTTTGGACCCGCTTTTCTGTTGGCTCTCATTGCGGGTTGATCAGATGAGATTTCGTTCGGCCTATGATTGGGCGATTGATGGCCCCCATGTTGGGTTCGCAGGGTGTCCATAGTTGTTTTATTTATTGTTTTTATTAATTTTTTTATTTTTGGAGTTGTCATGTTCGGGATTGTTCAATACATTGTAAGTAAAAGTTTTCGAATGAGATAACTTACCTGATGTTGCTTTAAACGTGTTTACCTATACCTCTTTTGCATGGAAGTTTGTATATTTGTCTTCCTTGGAGGAGGGTTGTTTAGAAAAGGCCTGCTGACGTCTTTGTGAAAAGGTGACCGTTTTCCATTCGCTTTCTTCTGGAGGTTGCTCTACGTGGTTTGAATCTTTCTGTGGGGCATCTGTTGATGTGAAGTGAGTTTTATAGCTGCACCTTGGGGCCGTGTGTCCTATTCTGCCACAGTTGGTACATAGTGTGCCATCTCCTTCGTAGATCATTGTCTTGTTTGTGATCACCGATGATAACTGAGGTTTCTACTGGAGTTTCTAATGGCACTTGAATACAAATGCGGGCATATCTTCCTCTAAGTGTAGAGGATGTGCATTGGTCGATTTTTAGGAGCTTGCCTAGTTTCCTTCCCACCTTTTCCAGGATTACTTTATCGTAGAATTCAGTTGGAAGTTGAGGCAATCGTATCCAAATGGCAGTGGAGGTGAGTGCGACTTCCCGTGGCACGAATTTTGGTTCTCATTTTCTAACTGAGAGGAAATGCCCTGAGACAAACCATGGCCCTAGATGTAGTGCCTTTACCATGCTCTCTTCTAAGCTAAACTTCGCTATGAAAAAGTCTCATCCTAGGTCAATCAAGATTAACATTTCAGATGGGTTTCATAGCCCAACTAGTTTTGAGCGTAGCAGGTGAAAAGGCATCTTCCTTTTGAATACTTTTGTGATGACTGAGTATCTCTATGGAGCGTAAATGCATTCCTTTTCTTCAGGTGAAAGGGGGATTGAGCCTTCTATGTGCTTCCCCTTGTCCTATTCAGGCTGACTATCAGTGTCATAGTAAGTTGCTTAGCTACCTGGTTGTTTGTCTATGAGCATTTTCTTGTAAGAGCAGTGGGATGTTTCCACCTCCATTGCTTTATTTTTATCCGGGGGTTATTGGGGTAGTGGTGATTTGATTGTGGGGGGGATCCATTGGGAAGAAGAAAGAATTACTAGAGAGTTGGAAGAAGAGAGAAATAAGGACCATGGTTAAAATAGAAAATAAAAATCAACCCAACTTAAAATTCTGAATATATACATAGACATATAAAGTTGTCACTATTTTTTTTAAGCGCCTCAAATATACCTTGTCTAGTTGAACAATTGTAGTAGGCCTATAATATTTCAATTAGATATTGTAATGACCCGATCTGTCGTTACGGGAGTTACCATCCCGTTTTCTCTATTTTATACTTTAATATATTCATTTATATGTGTTTGGAGAGTTAGAATTAAATCGGATAGAATCAGAATTAGAAATGATGCAATAAACCTCTTTATGGCAAGGTTAGTTTGAAAAAGTCAACCGGATGTTGACCGATGAGTTAGAAAGCTCGGAATAAATTTCTGGTGATTCGACTAGTTTCGGGGATGATTTATGACTTAGGAGAGCAATTGGAATTGAATTTGGAGGTCCGGTGTAGATTTGGGCTTGAATTGATTAAGGTTGAATTTTGGCGGTGAGATTTGATCCGGGGCTCAAAATGAAATTCCGAGAGTTGCAGTAGCTCCGTTAGGCGATTTTGGATATGCGTACAAAATTTTAGATCATTCGGAGGTGTTTAGGTTGGGTTTAGATCAAATGCAAGTTTCGGAAGTTTTAGTGAAACTTAGGCTTGAATCCATGAGAATTAGATGATTTTGATGTTTATGATGATGTTTTTATGTTGTGAGCGAGTTTGAATGAAGTAATATAACATATCTGTGCATTTGGTTGAGGTCCCGAGGGTCTCGGGGTGAATTCGCATGGCCAACAGGCAAATTTTGAACATATTAATGCAGTAGAAAAATTCCAGGCAGTTTTGCTCTATGCGATCACATAGATAGGTCTGCGGTCACATAGAAGGATCTGAAGGGGGTGGAATTTTGTTCTATGCGATCCCGTGAAAGAGTGTGAGATCGCATAGGTTGATGAAATTGCTCGGTGCGATCGCGTGAAGGGCTGACACGATCGCATATTGTAAGGAGACAAAAGTATGTGATCGCAATGGGCAGCGATGCGATCATATAAGAGATTTTCAGGGCCTGGGAATTTCACTCTATGCGATCGCAATTGGAATAATGCGATAGCATAGAAGAAAGCGTCAGTGACAGAACAGTTAAGTTAAAAATCATACGCGAATACTTATATATTTCCACCATTTTTACTCCGCCAAGAGAGGGTTTTGAGCGATTTGAAGAGAGTTTTTAACGGGTATTGCTTGGAGGTAAGTCTTTTGACTAGAAAACATGATTTTATGCAAGAATCAACACAAACATTTATGAAATTGGGTAGAAATTATGAAGAACTATGGCGTAAGTTTAGAAAACGAATTTTTTGATTTTGAAAGACCATTCGAACTCTTTTTTCGATAAATTTTATATGCATGGGCTCGTGGCGAGACGGGGAATCCGTTGGTATGATTTTTGAAATTTTTCGAGAAGTGATCCCAAGGCTCAGATTTTACCAACATCGTGAATTGTTATGCTTTTCGAGTAATTTTTATTGGGTTATGTTTCTTTGACTCATATTTATGCATTCGCTATGGTTTTGACTAGATTCGATGCGCGAGGAGAGAAATTCAAAAGGAAAAGGCATTGGGAACAAGACCACGGTAGTTGGTATATATGATAGCCTGAGGGTTTGAAACCCTAGCTTATAACATTGTGATGCTATTTAGGGCGTGACTCACATCTAATGGCAGGGGCGAGATTGTTTATGACTGGGGATCGAGACTTGGTCCATCCCGAACAAAAATAATACTATATTCGCAACTGAAACACACCTTGTGTTGAATATATATCTTGGCTTTATGCCATGTTTGGGACCTTGTGCTGACTTGTAGTATCCTTAGGGGATAGATATCTTTGTGATAGCATGATTTGTAAAATCATTGATCTCAGTCCAGAGTTGAAATCACTATTATGAAATGCTAAGTCACCTGTTCTTGGAAAATTAAATAAACTAAAGTATTTTTCTTTGTTAATAAATTTAAAAATGGAAAATAAATAAATTGAACTGTTGTGTGACTCATATGCATGTTGTGGACTGAGTACGGATCAGGCTGCACGCTGCAGCGGATGATATGAATATTGCGCTTGGGCTAAAGGAGCCCCTCCGGAGTCTGTACATACCCCCAATGAGCGTTGTCGACGTTAAACGGATGGGGCTATGTGACGTAGCGGTCATATGCATTGCACTGCATTCTTTCTTTGTTAACTACTTGCGTTATATGTGGTTTGCTGTTGTTGTTAGTTCGTAGTAGATATTAGACTGTTAGTTTTAGCTTTTCTCTGTGGTATTTTGTCGTTTTCTTGCTTTCAGCTATTTTATATGGTTTTTACTCACTGAGTACTTAGTACTCACCCCTACTCCCTACACCTTTGTGTGCATATTCAGGTACGCCGGAGGTCTAGACGAGTAGTCCAGTTTCTTACAGAGTTATTCGAGTTGCTGAGGTAGTTATTGGCGTTCGCAGCACCTAGCTTCTCTCTTTATTTCAGTTTATTTTATATTGAGTATTTTGTTTAGATATTCTTACTATTATTCAGTTTTTGCTTAGAGGCTTTAGACTCGTGACTCTAGATCTTTTGGGAGTGTTATTATCATTGTTCTCACTTCTCGGTATTTTCATTCTACCATTTTTATTGGAGTATTATTATAAACTCTCATATTTTCCTTGAATTTGTCCTTTGGGACTTCTTGTTAAATATGAAACAATTGTTGGTCTGGCTTGCCTAGATTTAGGGTTGGGCGCCATCACGACCGAGTTTGGATCGTGACATATACATTCATGATAATAATGTGAGTTGCTGTCTGTAGAATGCTTGTGTTCATAGTCCTTAAATGATGTTCTAGGAGTATTTTTGACTCATAAATATATGTTCACACACACTTTCATCTATTAATTATTCTATTTTTACTTATCTTTTTAATTAATTGTGGTTCATTTCTTAAAAACTACAGGCAGGAATATCACGCCAAAGAACATTTTATATGGTGCAACTTACGTAATCAACCACGTCAATATGATGTGTCTAATTGGTACTTTGAACCTACTATAAGTGTTCAATCAAAATAAGGTTTACTTGAGGTATCTAAACGAAAATTTATGGTAACTTTAAGTTTCTCCATTTGTACTCAACTTAAAATCAATAACAAATTACACTCTATGTCACTTGGCCCACTATCCAAACAAAATATGGCCCATGTTTTCCCTTTTTACCCGGTATGGCCCAGTTTTATACTACTGAAATTTTTTTTTCAACAATTAGCCCTTACCGCCCCCATCTTCCTCTTCACCTAGGGTTTTTCTTACATCACACCTTACAGACCTCTCACTGAAGCCACATCAACATCTTCCTCACCCACCCCCTTCTTTTACTAACCACCTTCTCATCCGCCCGTTGCTTCCTTCTATTTCCGCTTCTGGTAGACGGCATTCTTCTATCAACTGCCTTATTTCTGGCGTTGATGGAATCTGTGTTTTTGACGACTTTGTTTCCACCGGGAAATCTGACGGATTCGGCAGCAAATTTTTCATTATTGCTAATATGCTCAAGCGAATTGAACCGTTGGATACTTCTGTTATATCTAAAGGCGTTTCGGATTCTGCTAAGGACTCTATGAAGCAGACGATTTCTACTATGTTAGGCTTGCTCCCCTCCGATCCGTCACTGGTAATTTTGATTCTTCTTCTTCTTCTTCTCCTTGTTCTTCGTCTTCTCGCTTTAAATAACTTCTAAAGGGAGGAAGAATGATGTACATGTTGTATATACATATATATACTTTGTATAATCATGTATAACCATGTATATTTGGGGGTATTCTCATAGTTATATAGAATTATACATGATTATACACAAGTATACAAGATTATACATAATTATACATGATTATATTTGTGTGTATAATAATATATATAAGGTGTTTAATAATGTAAATTTTTATTTTTCCAGTGAAATAAGAATTTCTCTTGCAAAACTTTAAATTTTGCAAAAAAAATATAAAAATAAAATTATAGACTCTAAGGATGAATATATTTTTATTTTTTACTTCAACTCCTGATATTATTTACTATATAGAGGGAAGTAAAAAATAAATACGAATGAAAATGAAAAAAGGTTAAAGATAAAAATGAAAGAAAAAAATGAAATCTGATTTTAGGCGTGATTTTGGGTGTGATTGATGAAGTTGTGGGTTAGGAGCTGAAATTATTTGTGGGCTATGACATGAAAACTGTATTTGTGGGTTAGGCGGCTGAAAAGTACTTTCCCCAAGTGTACTTATGTGAAATTATCCCTAAAATCAAACATATGATCTAGATTATGCGTATTATAACTTATTTTTAATAAAGTGAACCAAACGACTATAAAAAATATCTACGCATTAGTTCGTACATTACTAATTCTGATATTACAATTTTTGCATAATTTATTTCTAAATCGAATGAACTCTTATTGTATAATACCTAAATTAAATAAAAGAAAAAAATTAACCTAAAAAGCTGCCCACCAACCACTAAAACTTATAACTTGTTTGGATAGTTATTGCATGTCGGTTTCATAATGTATTATATTTTATTATATAATATTGTATTGTTTTGATTAATACAATATTCGAATAGATTATATCGTTTGTCGTGTTTTTATGATGTTATGCGCCGGTAATATGAAGAATAAATTTGCAATATTATCAAAATAAAAAAAGTAAGAGGCGTCAGATTATTATTTAAATATGTAAGGTAAAGGATAAAATATATTTATCTAATAATAAGGGAGGGAAATGTGAGATTTAAAAAAAGAAATTAAAATAACGATGCGACCATATCAAATCAGTCATTACATAAAGCGACACTTTGTATAGTTACCAGATTTAACCATATGATATAATAAAATTTAAATAACAATTAAAATAAATATTATATTTAAAATAATACAATACATTAGATAACAACCATCCAAACAAGTTGTTAGCCAGTAGATGAATAATATATGTATAATATGTATATAGATGTATATAATTATTGTTTATAACCATATATAATCAGTGTATTTTCTGTGTAGTAATGTAAGCAGTAAATCGGACCGGCTATTTGGGTAACAACCCCAATAAATAAATGAGTTATCCGGAGCACAAAACTGACCCGAGTAAGAACACGCTTCTTGTGGCCCACTAGCCCAAAAGTAGGGGCGAATTACGCTCCTTGCCACTTGGCTCAACAGTCCATCAAAATATGGACCACATTTGAAGTCCTTACCTGATATGGCCCAGGTTGTACATAATCTGAAAATTATTTTTTACCAGTTAGCCTACCCTATTTTTTTTTTCTTTTCTTTGTTTTTCTTCTTCCTCTTTCACGACTTTGCACCCCAAAGTTTCTCTATCATTATATACATTCTTCAATTCTCCTTCTAGATTCAAAGTTGATAATCACTATTAAGATGAGAAGAAAAAATACCATTTAAGAGAATTATTATTTTTGGAGTCACCATTAAAGGTCATTCGAAGCTTCAATTTCAAAAATTAAATCTTCCGATTTTGTTAATTATTTGGATTGGGTATTGGTCTAATTGATTGGGATTGTCAAGGGAAGTTGAAAACTGAAATTTGAAGCGATTTGGGGCAGATTTGAGGTAGATTTGAGTTGAATTACAGAAATTGAATTTTTTGATTTTGTTAGTTGTTTGGATTGGGTGTTGGCCAATTTATTGGGATCATCAAGGAAAGTTCAAAACTCAAATTTGAAGTTGTTTGGAGCAGATTTAAATTGAATTTCAAAAGATGCCCAAAGAAGAAGAACTAATGAAGCTCCATTAATAGGATTCATTTGTATAATAGTGTATAATATTGTATAAGTAATATATAATAATGTATAAACACATCTTATACATTATTTTATACAAGGCTGATACATTATTTACAGATATTTTGTGGATTTTTCACATTTCTTCTTCTTCTTCTTCTTCTTCTTCTTCTTCAACTGCTACACCTATATACATGGTGTATCACTAACATTTTCACTAATGTGCTTATATATGTTTATACACTTTTATACAACTATATATGTAATATACCTATTTTTATAAAAATGTGTAATATTGTATAAAAGTGTATAAACATCTAATTTTTTTGTACGATTTCACTTGCACTTCTTGATTAAGACTATTCCAAATCTCCACTAAATGACTTCAAACTTTGCATACAGTCTACTTAGACTAATTTTAATAAGTTCAAATAATACCCATTACAAATTTTTCATATAATTATATTTAAAAACTAATAAGATTAGCATTAAATAAGATGAGATTTTAAATTTCTCGCATATGTTTGTGAACTTTTATAGTTGTGATAGGTATGTAGAAACTTGAAGAAAATAGAGAATGGAAATATTTCGCACTTAAAAATATAGAGAATAAAAAAATTAGAAAAAGAAGTTCAGATCTACACTTATTAATATTTAGCTATATATTTACAAATTTGTAAGTGGGCTAAAATAATAAGTTCAAGTTATTAAGTGCATTATTATGTAATTGTGTTTGACCGACTCGGAAACGTATATAGCCGTTATTATACGTTAACATTCAACCAGAAACTCAAATCCTTCTCAACTGAAGAAATTCTAACGCGCTCTCTTCTCTTAGAAATTGCTCTGGAGAAAACGCCATTAACACTATTCTTTCTCTCTTTCATTCTTTCATTGTTGCTCTGCGGAAAACGCCTCTGAATTTTCTTGTATTCACTTTTGTAGTAATCGTTTGAGTATCCAAAGATTTTAATTGGCTGGGTCTGTATCTATGGATGCAGGGAGCAGATACAACAACAAGTTTCGCCGTCCTCTCTTTACTCCGACATCTCACAAAAAAACTTCTCAAGAGAATGTACGATTTCTATTTCCCTGTATATATAGATACGGTTTCTTTAGTTTGTGTCATGATTTCTTCGCTCATTAAATTGGGTTCGATAAACCCAACTAATTTAGGGTTTTTGGCGTCGTTGATAATTGATTTATATTTTTTCTTCGCTCGTTAATTGCAGTGAATTAGTGTATCCTTTTTGATATTTTTTTTTGGGGGGGTTTATGCGTTTTGCTTAATTTGTGTGCAACTTGGAATTCCTCTTACCTTTTTTCCCCTGTAATTACGTGGAATTTTTTATTATTATGCAATCTTAAATATTGAACATATTTTCTTGCGATCTGGTTTTGCTACATATTTTCCAGTTTTTCCTGTTATGCATCTTAAATTGTATGTCAATGTGGTTAATTGATCACTTCTAATTTTGATTAATAATTTTTTCTGAACGTTTTTGCATTTTTATTTAGAGAAAGAAGTTAAGAGTGTGGGGTTTATGGAAGGTGAAGAAATTCTTTTGGACTAAAATTTATTCCTAAAATGTAAATCAAACTTAGGAAATTGAAATTGGGAAATAGGTAAAGGTTGTGTTTTTGCTTTGAGCTTTCATCAATCGAAATAGAAAATAAAATTTGGGTTAGGTGTTTTAACATGTACAGTTGAAGTTTCAGCTCTTTTCGTCATCTCATCCTGTTTTGTGTGGTATTCTAATGATTATTCTCATTATTTTTAGAGTGTCAGCATTATGTTGTGTTTTCCTTTTTATATGAAATTTGCTGTTTGGTTGAGTTCTAAATGCTAAGGTTTTTGTGAAATGCAGTTGGACAGGTTCATTCCCAACCGTTCTGCGATGGATTTTGACTATGCACATTACATGCTCAGTGGTGGAAAGGTAAAAAAGGAAAATTCTGGAGTAAATTCTGCATCTAAAGAAGCCTATACAAAACAATTAGCAGAAATTTTCAACATGAATAGAACAAGGATCCTTGCTTTTAAGAATAAGCCTCCACCTTCGGCTGAGAGAGTTTCTAAATCTCCATCACCTATTCAACAGTCAAAGACCACTAAAAAGAGGAGATTCATTCCCCAAGTGTGTATTTCTTTCTTTCCTTTTTTAACTACTCCCTCTATCACTAATAGAATAACACTTTTCAGATTTCGAGAGTAAACGAATTATTAAATGAGTTGTACTTTGACCATGAATTTTTCATATACATTTTAAATATTTGAATTGTTAATTGTTGTTACTTATAGTGCTTTATATGTAGTTTCCAAATATATAAATATTATTTACAAAAACGTAACGATGCTATGTTCGAATTCATGGTCAAAGTTAAGAAGTTTGACTCTCAAAATCCGAAAACTATCATCCTTTTTGGGAGGAGTATCATACTTAGATGTTTTTTTCTTCGCTTTTGTCTCTAACTTAGAGAACTCCTTTGAAACAGACTGCAGAGAGGACGCTGGACGTTCCTGATATCCTAGATGATTTTTATCTCAATTTGTTAGATTGGGGATGCAGTAACATTGTCGTTATTGCCCTAGGAAATTCTGTTTATCTATGGGACGCTTCTGATGGTTCTGTTACTGAGCTTCTCTCAGTTAGTGATGATTTAGGGCCAGTGACCGGTGTCAGCTGGGCACCAGATGGAAGACATCTTGCATTGGGCTTAAATAATTCCCATGTTCAGTTGTGGGACTCCCGTTCCAGCCGGTTGGTGAGTAGATTCGTTCATCATATTTCTTTTAGTCTAATTAGCATACAGCAAATTAATATTCTATATCAGAAGTCTAATATCTTTTCTTTATAAATAGCTGAGGACTTTACGGGGACACAGCTTAAGAGTTGGCTCGCTTGATTGGAACGGCCACACACTGACAACTGGAAGCATGGACACTATGATCATCAATAATGATGTGCGTATAAGATCCCACGTCGTTGGAACATACAGGAGACACAATCAGGAGATATGTGGATTGAAGTGGTCTGCTTCAGGCCAGCAATTGGCTAGTGGAGGGAATGACAATTTGGTCCATATATGGAGCGTATCGACGGGATCACCTAATTCTACACGCCAATGGATTCATCGTATGACGGACCACACAGCTGCTGTGAAAGCTATTTCCTGGTGTCCTTTCCAGAGTAACATGGTGGCCTCGGGAGGTGGTGTTGGAGATGAGTGCATAAAGTTTTGGAACACCAACACCGGGGCGTGCTTGAATTCTGTGGATACAGGTTCACAAGTCTGTTCGTTGCTTTGGAGCAGACACGAACGCGAGCTTTTGAGTTCTCATGGCTTTACTGATAACCAGCTGACAGTGTGGAAATATCCTTCTATGACAAAAGTTGCAGAACTTTTCGGTCACACATCAAGAGTTCTTCATATGGCTCAGGTATGATTGGTTCACACAAATGCCATGTCGCGTTCATTTATGCTTTATATTTCTTGGCGCTTCACAGTTCTGACTTTTCGTGTAACATATTTCACAGTCCAGATGGCTATACTGTGGCGACTGCAGCAGCTGATGAGACACTAAGATTTTGGAATATTTTTGGGAATCCTGAAGAGACCAAGTCTGTGCCAAAGAGAAAACTAGAGCCATTTTTTGACTTGGCTCAGATTAGATAAAACTATTAGGCAAGCAATAACTGTTGGAATGTAGTCACTGAGGAACTATTTGCACATTTTTATCTTGCACCATTCCGGTAACAAAGCTGCTTGGAGTGACAAAGGAAGAATCGGTGAAGTCCAGAGGCGAAAGTAGCTTGTTTTTATACTTTTGATGGATGTGGTTGCCAAGTGGTGTAATGACATTAGATGTATTGCAAAAGTAGTGTTCAGATTCTACTCTGCTAAAACACAATGTCAACCTCAAAATCTCCATTTGACTAGTTCTAAGTTCTAACTACCCATGTAATCAAACTCTTTTTTCCCCTTAACAGAGTACACTATCAGTCTCCTTCACTTACTTTCCTCAATAACTTTTCTCTCTGTACTTCTTGCAGGTTTTATCCAAACCCTAGATCTGTCCCCCTTTTAGGTAACCCCAACTACATCTGCTCTCTACCAACACACACACACACACTGAGAGTTATATCTAAATCACACAGTTGCACAAAAAAGACTGGTCTTTTTGGTAACCCCATCAACGTCTGCTCTCTACACAACACACCACACACTCAGTTACACCAAAAACACACAGTTACACCAAAAGACTTATCTTTTAGGTAACCCCATCAACCTCTGCTCTATACACAACACACCACTCACACAGTTACACCAAAAACACACAGCTACACCAAAAACACACAGTTACATACAGTTGCACAAAAAAGACTTGTTTTTTCAATCTTTTTTTAATTTTGGCGTATAAATATGAATTTATTTGTATATTAACTGCTATTGCGTTCTTTTTTGGGTGCAACTTTTTGTGAAGGGAAAAGGGTGTAAAATGAGTGGGACATCAACATCATTGGGGGTTGGGGTGGGGGGAGGTGGTGGGGAGGTGGCGGTGGTGGGATATGACTATGGATTCCGGCCACCATTTACAGCGGTGCAGTGGCAGGAGTTGGAGCATCAAGCAATGATATACAAGTACTTAGTGGCAGGGATGCCCGTGCCACCAGACCTTGTAGTTCCAATTAGAAGGAGTTTTGATGCTATCTCTGCCAGGTTCTTTAATCATCCTAGTTGTATGTTCCTCTCTTTGTTCTCTTTGTTCAGTGTTTTAACTGTTTTTTTTTGTTTGTTTCAAGTTCAACCATAGACTAGTCGTTGGGGATTTTTCATTTTCACTACCACTGGTGTACCCCTATGAGTATTTTTAGCCGACCAGCGATTAGATGATGCCATTGTTGAGTTCTTGACAAAACCCAGATGAGAAAATTAGCCAAAAAAGTCTTCCAGAATGATACTTTGAGTCTTTGACTAATATCTTTCTCAAATTAACACAATGGGTTTGCCATAAAGTATTTAAGATTGAAACTTACGGCTAAATTTCAAGTCAAATCAACACAACGTGAACAAGCCAGATGGAAAAAAATTAAAGGGTCGTTGAGTTTAACTAGAATTTTACCACCCTCAAAAGGCTATGATGAGTACTCCATAGCAATGTCTCACAGGTGTTTTGACGGCAACGCGAGTTGGAGTGGGGTGGCTCAATGCCGGAGGAGTTTGGAAGTATGAAAGGGATTGAGGCGTGTGTGGAGTTAGTGGTGGAGGGAGAAGTGTGAGACGAATATAGAAGGGAAATTGTGGATAATGTGGAAGCCATTGTGGTAGAGTGTAAGAGGATGAGAGGAGATAATGGGAGAAGAGGGTGAAATAGCAAAGGAGAAAATATGATTTGGGCTTGGGGGCTTGGGGGTTGGGGGGTAGGGGGCTAGGAACAAGAGGCGGGTGGGTTTTAATTTGTGACTGCATCAAAATGTGCTAAAAATGTTAATTATATATAAAACCAAGTTCATCAGCCAAAAAGGGCAATATAGGCCCAATTTGGCAGCAACATGGATAGCTTGGAGACCAAGTTTTAATAGAGAGCAAAGTTAAACCATTTCGCATAGTTCAAGGACATTTTTGACCCTTTGCCCTTTTATAATGGATTAGTCCTAGAAGAAGTTGTCATCCTCTTTGTTAAAAGAAGATTTCTTTTGAGTAGGATGAATGGGTTCGAGTTTTGAATTACTCTAATGTCTAGTGTAATCTAGCTGAGGATGCAATTCGTGTCAGACCTAGGACATTTCATTAGGGGGTCAATGATCAACGGTAAGCAAGCAACAAAAGTAGAAAGAGCCAAGAGATGTTACATTTGTCGGTGGTAATTAGGTTAACTTAGTGTAGTTGGTCATTTTATAGTGTTTGCATTAATGAATGGGAGGCATGCCAAACTTTGATGGTTATATGGGTGTATGTGGATCTAGGAACATTGTTTGTCATCGCTTTCCTTTTCGTCATTTGGGTGGGAAAAAAACATTTACTTGTTACGGCTGTATAATCATGAACAACCAAGCTTGTGTTTGATTCTAAAATCTTTGTTGGAAGTATATTACCCATTCATCTTTTAAAATTTATTTCTTATTCTGTAACGGATTAGTCCTTGAAGAAGTAAGTAATCATTTTTCTTTTACAAAAGCTTGTTTGCGCAAGGGAGTCAAGGATCCATGACTTTGATCTAGTCTGTAGTGTAATCTAACCGAGGATGCAATTTGGTGATGTGCCTAGGAGGCAGGGACTCCGCGCAAGGGGGTCAACGATCTGTGACAAGAAAACAACAAAAGTAAAGAGAGTCGATAGATGTTGCATTTAAGCTGAGCAATTTACAATTTCAATTCTAGTTAAATATGCTCAACTCAACACATGATTAACTTAACAAATATATTTATTCGAAAATACCCGAGTGCTACCCAGCATCATAACTTGCCAGGTTTGTTGAGCCTAAACTTTTCTCTATCATATATATATATATATATATTCACCTTTTGCCATGTCACTATACTAATTAATTTCTTTTGAGTATTGATAGTAAATTGGCAACTTTTACCATAGCTGCCAGCCTACCCCTCCTCCTTTATTCGGGCTTGGGACGGGCAATGTGAGCAAAGCTCACACACGCAGAGTTATAATAATTATTACTCCGTCCGTTCCAGTTTATGTGAACCTATTTACTTTTTGGTCCGTTTCAAAAAAAATGATCCCTTTCTAAATTTTGGTAACAATTTAGCTTAAACTTACAATTCTACCCTTAATGAGACGCTTTTATAACCATACAAATTCTCTGGGCCCCTTTTTGACTTGTTTAGGACACAAATTTCAAAAATCTTCATATTTTCTTAAACTCTGTACCCAGTCAAACAGGTTCACATAAATTGGAAGGGAGGCAGTATATAAATGGTAATTTATTTTGAAGTTTGAACTATTCATAAATTAAATTATAATCTTTCAAAAATTTAATTGTCATGATGTAGCCACGCGGTGAGCAGAGAAGCAACTACTCTTCCGCCTTCTACTAAATAATTTTATTTTTCATGTTTTTCTTCATCAGTTTTCAACTTCTTATTTTTGTTAAAAACAGTACATAAATATTTTTACAATTTATATAAATAACCTAAAAAAAAGGGGACAGCCCGTTGCAAGAAGGCACCCTTAGGGTGTGATGTAGGCAGCCTACAGGCGACCCTAATGCAAGTATCAATAGCTTATATAAGTCACGCTAGACAACTTTATCGTTGCTCAAGACTGTCCTTCCAATTAAATGATAAAAAAATAGCTAATTTATATAGAGTACATCAAATTCAAAAAGCAACACCGTATTCCTCGAACACGTTGTCTCTTTTTGAGAAAATTGGGCAAATTGCATTCTCTTTTAAAATGAAGGA